>PVHT021183634.1:15212055-15234071 GCA_004024745.2 Catagonus wagneri
AAGATGCATAATATTCTTGATTGAGGTATATGAGTCCACTCTTGGAACTTGAACACCCATTGAACTTGGTTGAGACTGGGCCACATTTAAGAGAAGATAAAACTTCCTCACATTGGATTCATTCAATACCATGACTTAAAACACCACCTTTCTAGAGAAGCTCAAAGTAGTTGCCAGTCAGATTTCACCTTTGAATTCTAGATTTATAATCTAATGGCCAAAAAGAAACTTCCTCTTTGATGTGTTAAGTATCACAAACAGTATCTTCAATTAGAAAAAGTAAACAAAAGTGGTGTGCATGTTTAACCAGCCCTCTATCCACCCCACACACACAAAAAGCCTTTCCTCTTCCCATACTCCCATTCTCAGTAAATAGCTCCAAAATCCACTTGTTAGCTCAGGTCAAACACCTTATAAGTTAACCTTAATCTATTGCTTTTCTTCACTCTCTACTTCCAAATATCTTCTGATTCTTTCGAGTCTATCTCAAGATATATTTCACATTTATCTTCTTTCTATTCACCCTCTCAAGGCTGCCATTATAAACCCCCTATACAACTACTATTGTCTCTTAACTGGTCTCCCTTCTTCCACTTATGGGTCTTCCTGGTCCATTCTACATACCATAGTCTGTAGAGGAAAGAGAAGGCAAGGAAGATGAAATCCTTGAGATCTTAATGTTTACTAAACAACAATATTTTTCAATTATGAAACATAGTTACCTGCATTTTGATGACCTGACTAGTGTTTATTGTAGTGGCAATCACTAAAAATCACTAAATTTTCATTCAGAAAAAAATTCTTATTTCTAGAATTTGGTATGAAGAGCGGCAGGTTCAAACTTTGATGAGATAAGAATTTCTCTTTATCCCAGTGAGTCTAAATATTCTTTACTGTTTTATTTCCATGCTGTTTTAGAAATCTTAGGTTTGAAAGACCATGAAACAAAACAAAACAAAATTATTAACTTATTCATGATACACATGCTTTTTTATTTATATTCCTGATTCTGGGAGAGGGAGCAGTAATACAGCCATTAGTGAATCAGACATTTTCTGCTTTCACATGGATTACAGGGTGGTGGTGAATAAAAGATGTTAAAAGTTTACTCAACTTCTTGAAACCATACTAAGAGCCAGGCAAAGAAAGATAAGCTGAAGTTCATATGAGAATGAAGGTAATCACCAATGAAAGTTTAGTTTTTGTTTTTCATACAATATCTTTAGTTACTAGTAAAATTATTCCAATTAATACCCTGAACTACTGCCATTTAGATGAGCAGCATCACTTGCACTGATTTCTCTCCTACCACCTCTCTACTTAGAAGTAGACTTTATTTAAACAAAAATGATGATTTTAGAAATAGGAATATAGGAGAAACGATGAAAGGAAAGAGTAATTAGGAAAACATTTGAGTATGTAGTATGTGTCATGAGGTATTACATGCTATTCATTTTTTTAAAAAAATTATACCCTCGATGTGAAGTAGAAATAAATATCCTACATTTTGTTCCTTGTTTTTCTTAAACACAGGGAAAGAAATCATCTTTCACATAGCAAGGAACTCAGCAAAGTCTCATAGATATACAAATTGTCAGAACTACTAAGTCCGAGTTCAGCTCCTCCTTCCCAAATTCATGCATCAGTTAGTTGTACCATACAGCATTTGTATCTTCCATGAATCAGGCCATGTCTTTGGGTTCTATATGGAAAAAAAGATAATAGAACCTTGGAAATAAACCAGAGACTTAAAGAGATCCCAGAGGATTCCTGACCAAGGTCCTTTTCGGGTATCTGCCAGTTGAGCTGTCTCGCAAACTTTTCCTTTCAGAGTCCTCTGGGACTTTTCATAATTATGCACTGCTTTTCTCCAGCTTCCTCCCTTCAATTCCCTTGCCCCTTTGGCCCCTCTCAAATGGAAATTAATCTAGCCTTGAACAGGCTGTCACTAAGTGAAGATTTTACTGTGATTATTGCTTGGGAGAAAGATAGTGCCTTTCCTCCCCCCTCCTCCAAAGGCCTTATTTGCAGACTAGAAATCATGGGGCATGTGTCCAATTGATACATTTCCCTTCAAACAGCAGATCCAACGCTCAAGTGGGATGCAAATTTAATTATTCCACATGTACAGAACAGAAACAGAATCTCATTGTTAAATTTGTTCTCCTATGTCGGAAAGATTAAAAACAAAAGATGTTGAGGTGGTTTGTGTGAGCTGAATATATTTTGGTTCATAAAAATGAGAGGCAATGAAATAAGGGCAGTAAAGGGTTTATTTCTACCACATGGATTTATTATTTCTAATGTTTCTTCTCTCAGAAATCTTTGCTCCTCACCTGGGAACCCCAAAAGAGACCTTAATCCCTTTAGCTGTGGTGATTTCTTCAACTAATCTCCTTCAAACACCTTATCCTCCAGCCAAGCCTGTCTATTTACTTTCTTATATTAATTGGAATAAAATGGAGGCACAATTAACTAAAACATAACTATGAGTATTGTGACTAAGAGCCTCTGTAGCTGGCTACTTAGAATCAAATCTTGGCTTTATAGCTTAAGGGTTATATAAGCTTGAGCAAGTTACTTGACTTCTTTATGCTGTGCCTCTTGCTCCATAAAATGGGGGCAATGATGCTAGCCATTTCCTATGAAAAAAATGAGTCAATACAAGAATTGTGCCTACAACAATGCCCAGAATTGGTAAGCACTCAGTGAATTATAGTTATTTTCAGAATACATTTTACACTTATTTTCCTTTCCTCTTCAGCATCTACTTCAAGGTTCAACTTGAAGTTGAGTTATGCCACAAATTCATTCCTCCACCCAACAGTTCTCATCTCTAAAATTCCCATAAAACATTAAAGTCTTCCTACCCAAATCCCCTGGAGCAAAGAAAGGTGATGAGGATAAAACATTTGCTGGTCACTCAAATGATTAGGATAAGGGGTGTTTTAATTACAACCTTCAAGGTCTTACTATGTAACCAGACCCTGGGCCAAGATTATCTCATTTAATCTTTGCAACATTGTTCGAGGGAGGTTTCACTATTTTCATCATATAGAAAAGGACACGGAAAGTCCAACTCTGAGAACTTTGATAGCCTTGCATAAGGACACAAAGGCAGCAAGAGGCAGCCTGGGCATTTGATTACATGTACCTCTGTCTGGCTAACTACAAAGTTCTTATTTGTAACTGCTCAGAAACACTATCCTATGAACCCCTAGGCTGGAGAAAGGACGACCCATGAAGCACTTCTATGTGAAATTTTTTTCCAATTTATTGGATTTCTTACAGGTGCATTTTTTTCTGTTAATGAGAAATGCTACAGATCTAAAACTTTGTTAAGAGTTCCCCCGATAAGTTCTAAATTGAGATGGAGAAAACAAGAGTAAGATTCTTCTTTGCTCACTCATTTCATCAACCTATATCTATACATCTGGGAGAAGGACTGCTTTCTTACTTGTCCAAGGCCCTCGTCTTCCAGCAGCTAGTGGTTTCCTGAGCCTCATTATCAAGTCACCCCTCCTTTTCTTCTCTCCCTCAAGCCAAGAGGATTTTTTAAAATTCTCTATATGTTCACTTTCTTTATACTTAAGTTTCGTTGGCCATGTTCCCGCCAGTTCTCATCTCACTGCAAAATTCATGCCTAACCAAATCTCATCCTAGCCAGCCCTTCCTCTGAGAAGACTTTCCTTGATCATTCCATGGATCAAACTGCATTGCATGCACCCATTTATTTCTCATTATCTCCTCAGAAGCCTGCATGCTCCATGAGGGTAACAGCGTTTTCTAATTTATACACAATTCCCCAAACACAGCACCTACTTATGTGGCATTAAGAAAGAGAAGGAGCAGTTGGAGAGAGGAGATGTAATGAAGGAAGCGGAGAAGAGAGAGAAAAGACCTGTAACTCAGAGTTCTGACTCCTGGTCTGGAACACGTATTTTTCTCAACAGAACACTTCCAGAAAGTCTCAAAACTAAAGAAAACAGGAGAGAAAATCTTTTCCAGGTTATCAGATCCTTACTGGTGTTTGAAAACTCCCTTACGCTTTTAGGTAGCAGTTAACTTTAATTCCTCCTCCTGCCTACACCATCCTCCTTTCCCTCCTCAAATAGCATATAAAGAAAAATAATTTAAGGCTGAGATTACCTGAAGAAAGGGACCAGGCCATCTAAAAAGAAGACTCTCTTCCAGTAGTGTGGCGATGGACTTCACCCCCCTTCCTTACCTTTTTATAGCTAATGACTTGCCCTAGGTCTGGACCCAGTGCTTAAACTTTAGTATGCATAAGAATCACCTTGAGAGCTTGTTAAAACACCTTCCTAGCTCCCATTAGATTCTAACTCCTTAGGTCTGAAGTAGGACCATCATTCGTGTTTCTAAGAGCTCCCAAGTGATACTGATATGGCTGCCTTGCAGAAGAACCTTCTAGTAGCTCTGGTCTCATCTAGACAGTGGGCTACAGAGTCACCAGTGACTAGCAGGGTGATACTGAAATAATGGGAGAGTGAACTGTGGACCAATCTTAATGTTTTTGGTCCTTGAGAATTTTATTAATGTTTTAAGTCACTGGAGATTGAGTGAATTCTATAAATGGGAGCTTAATTTCATAGATTTGAGAGAATGATGGAAACATGCATTAAGCACATTTACTTTAAAGAGATCTTGGCAGTACACAGTCATTTGGTAGGACTAAACTGAAAGGTTCTACCAACAAAGTAGAATTCAAGGTAATCTGGGTTCCGCATCAAACAGATTTGTGTTTGAATCCCATTTTTTTCTCCATTCTAGCCATATCCTCACATTTTCTGTTTTTTAACATACAAAATTATTATAATTGCATCTGCCTCATATTATGGCATATGATGAGCAGTCTATAGATGTCTCTTGCCAATGTTAACCACAGAAGACAACTTCACAAGATAAATTTATTATTCCCCTTTTATTGATGAATACACTGAAGTTTAGATAATTACTTAGGGTCACAAAGCCACTTAGTGTTAAAATTAGGATTTATGCATGAGTCAGCCTGATTCCAAATTCTTTGCTCTTAAGCACTAGGCTACAGTGATTGGAATCTTTGGTACTGAGTCGACGTGATTTTCGAGATACCTAAGAAAATAAAATAAATAGCTCTGTGTATGCAACCCTGCTATTCCTCAACCTGGAATGGGAATCCCAACTCCATACTTGGGCACAGCCTTTGGCATTGTGAGGCTCTGTGACCCCCACCTCCTTGTTGTTTCTGTAGGGCTCCTCTGTACCAGAACAAAGAAGGCAGCTGAAAATAGTGTATCAATTATGGATAATCGTGTCTCCATTTAGCACAGGCAAGTGATTCCTCATTGTCTCTGTCAAATAAAACCAGCCCTTCGCTCAAGCTGTTTCCTCCAGAAACCACAGCTTTGATTCCTCCACCCTGAGCACAGATTAACATTAATGATTTTTCTACTCAGATGCATCCCAGACCATTGGACCCTGCCAAGCCATTTTCCACTCAGAGTGATTCTTGCCCTGGCCTCTTGCTTGCAATGTGGCCCCTTATCAATTTGGAAATAACAGCTGTTTAACAGATGCTCACCCACTTAAATTTGTAATGGAGACCTTGAAAGATGTGGAGAGAGTCTGGTAGGCCAAGAAAGAGAGCATGGTATTGAAGATATAAGGAGATGAATTCTAGAAGTAGAGAGCATAGACCTGGCAGGGGAAAACTACCACAGGGCTTGATAGTTGACTTCAGGTAATGGAGACAGAAAATTTAAAATAATTTTAACTTTTTTCTCTTATCACAAGTTAAAAACTGCAAAAGATATGAAACCAGAAGTCTACATGTCCTAACTTCCTTTCTCCATTCCAAAGATGGTCAATCGTTTAGTGTCCACATATCCTAAAATCTGTATAAGAATCAAGGCATTTAATATAATTATTTACTGTTTTGCAACCACAAATGACATTACACGATATTTTGTGCATCATTTTAACATTTTTCTTGAAGTATAAGAAAAATGCATGCATTTTAAGTTTATAACTCTTTTGATTTTTTTTTTATAAGCTGAATGCTCAGATATAACCAGCTGGACCCAGACCGAGAAATAGTAGAAAACAGAACCCCAAAAATTCGTGTCTGCACTGTGCTTTCATTTCATAAGATAACTTGGTGATTTATCCATTTCAGGAGATACAGATCTACCTTTTTTGTCTTTTTTTCATATTTTTTAGGGCTGCAGGTGCAGCATATGGAAGGGCCAGGTTAGGGGTTGAATCAGAGCTGTAGCCATGGGCCTATGCCCCAGCCACAGCAACACCAGATCCCAGCCATGTCTGTGACCTACTCCACAGCTCACGGCAACGCCAGATCCTTAACCCACTGACCGGGGCCAGGGATCGAACCCACGTCCTCATGGATACTATTCGGGTTCATTACCACTGAGCCACAAAGGGAACCCCTAGATCTACCACTTTTTAATAGTTATGGAGTATTTTGCTGTATGAAAGAGTGATTATTTATTTAATGAACTAGCTATATAGACAGATATTTCAGCTATTTCCAATTTTGCTCTATAAGTACTACTATGTACATTTGTCTAAGTGTATCTTTGCACAGTCCTGAGAAGTATTCTTTAGAAAATATTATTGAAAGAGAACTGCAATAACAAAGAATTCCTATATTTTAATACTTTAGAATATCTTAAAATTGCTCTGCAAGAGGGTTACACTAATTTATACTCCCACACTAGTACTAAATTTAGAAAAATGTATTTTTTTAAAGAACTACTCACTGAATATATATCATTAGGAATATATCGATAAACAAAAAAAATTACCAGCTGTCTTATTACCAAGAGATAACTTATTTTTATACACATGTGAAATATCTGTCTTTGATTCAATTGAGAAGAAAGGGGGTTAAATCTGAAAAGGCATCAAGAA
Source organism: Catagonus wagneri (assembly GCA_004024745.2). Taxonomy (NCBI): domain Eukaryota; kingdom Metazoa; phylum Chordata; class Mammalia; order Artiodactyla; family Tayassuidae; genus Catagonus; species Catagonus wagneri. The sequence goes on from PVHT021183634.1 coordinate 15,218,986, forward strand.
GAAACAGACCAGCCAGTTACAAGCTCAACTGATGTTCTAAAAGAGAAAGCTGATCTCTTTCAGTTTAGCACCAAAACTTCCCCACAGCATGATTTTGGCAGCTCCTAAAGCTCCTTCTCCTCTCTCCTTAGACTACTTGAGGCCTGGGAGGGGAGGAGGCCCAGGTAGCTGGCTAACTGGGCAGTGTGCCTTGTTAAGCTTCCAGTGAAGATGATGAATAGGCATTGTAGGATCCATTCATTGAAATCTAGATTCTCTGATAAAAGAAATAGATCCTTATACAATGTCATGGAGAGGCAAACTCCTTTTCTTTCTGTCTCCGTGCATTACTCACTGCTGACAATTGTTGAATAATATCTCTATTCCATGCATATGGGAAGAAAATGTTCAGAAAAGAGACTCCATGAGGGATGAGATGTCATTAAACATAGCATCAGATAAAGTAGAAACGTTCCTGCTGTATCCATCTCACTCTCCCTTGCAGCTGCTTTTGGTTCTACCTGTGGCATCATATTTCTAAACAAACAACTTGAACAATTCTTCTGGGAGTATTTTCACTCTACTTGCTATCTTCTGCCTTAGGGTTTCTGGCAAAAAGAACCCAGTGCAACAGAGGTTTTCAGAGCTGAAGGTTTTCAGATCTTAGAGGTGTCGGGATTCCCCCAAACCTCAGAATCTTTAGTGGACAGCGTTGAAAGGATTCCTTCTAAAGAACCAGCTCCTGAAGACATGCATTAGAATACCTCCCTACCACACTAAAACACTCTTAGTCTTCGCTTAGATGACAAGTTAAATCTTAGATTTTCCTTCTCCCCCAGGCTAAAATCTCTATGTGTGTTTATCTTGTTTGCAGCCAAAATCAGTTTCTGGCACAAAAAGGTTATCCTCTAAACTTCTGATAAAATCAATTAAAGAATTAACCCAGCTTTACCTGTCTGTGAGACCATCCCAAAATCCATGTCTTCTCTTAATTTTCAAACATTATGAATTACCAAACCTATTCTAGTTCACTATTCTTTCTCACTCACTGAGTATTTGTTCACTGTTGTTGGCAGTATTTTAGCTATCCTGTGGTGCTTCCTAAAGCTTACAGAAAGAGCTATTTAGAAATACCATGGTCGAGCCAGACTAGACACAGTAAACAGAGACTACAAATGACATTCAGAGGCCTAGAGAATTGGGTTCAGCTGAAGATGCTGGAGGAAAAAGCAGGCAAGCAGTAGGTGAATGTATGTGAAATGAACTTCAAGTGTAGACATGGTTAACACCTGGGCTGCCCAGCAGGTGTTAATGGGCAGGCAGAATACAATGTCAGGAGGTGAGCTGATGATAAATGGAGATCCTGCTGAGACAATGATGAGACAGAAGTGAAAAATTCCAGTAGGACCTCAAGTTCAGGAACAGGACTCCAGTTCTATTAGGTCCAGAAAGAGAAAGGCAGAACCTTATTCTGAGAGGAGACTTTGGATGCTTGGAACTTGTTTTTGAGTGAGACTCAAATACTGAGGATCAAAGCTTGGATGCTGTAAGCAAGACGTGGGGAGCAGGACTGGCCTTGCTCAGATCAATGTAGAAACTCAGTTACAGCAATGTGGATTTGGAGAGCAAGACTGAGTCCTTCAAGCAAAGCTGTTGTTATAGAAGAAATGAAGAAATGCCCAGGAGAGGGCATTAGAAAGTGAGCTCAAATAGCCTGCAAATGTCCTCTAGTTCTGTTTGTGTAAAGACGGGACTTTACAAGGAATTTCGTGTTTTGGTCTGTGGTCACTACTCGAGCTATACCTCTCTATATTTTTCTTTCTCATTGTACCGGTCTCAAGCAGCTCAGGTTATTGTAACAAATACCATTGACTTGGTGGCTTAAACAACAAACATTCATTTTTCACAGTTTTGGAGGCTGGAAGCCCAGGATAAGTGTGCCAGCATGGTCAGGTACTGGAGAGAGCCTGCTTCCTGGCTTACAGACTGCTACCTTCCCATTGTATCCTGAAATGACAGAGAGAGCTCACTCTGGTGTCTTCATCTTCTTCTAAAGGCACTAATCCCATCGTAGAGGCTCCACCCTCATGACCTCATCTAAATACAATCACTTTCAAAAGGGCCCACCTCCAAATACTGTCTCGCTGGAGATTAGGGCTTGAACATATGGATTTTAGCAGGACAGAAACATTCAGTCCACAGCAGTCATACACAGTACAACCAGAATGAATTTGCTCTATTTTCTTAAATGTACCAAAGATTCTGGAAATGCTGTACCCTTTGTCTGTCTAACTCATGATCATACTTTAGGCCTCTGGCTAGAAGACACTGCCTCCTGGAAGTCTTATCTCTCCATTTTTCTAAGATACTCCTTTCTGTGGCTCGATAACTCACTCCCTTGCTCTTTTGTAACACTTATCCTCTGATGGGGCAACATTCTGCTATTCTCTTTCTCTCCCTCCCTAAATAGGATGCTAACTAATGGCAGAGGATGTGCCCATCTTAGGCATGACTCAATCCTGAGCACCTTGCATCCAGTACATTTCTTCTTCCATGTAGTAAATGTTCAGTATTTTTCAACAGCTGAATACATACACTTCAAAAATGTCAGTTTGGGTTTATTCATTTTTAATAAAGTACATTAAATGCCTCTCAACAACCCTGGCATTTCTATTATAAATTATGACGAACATTTTATTTTAAACCAGGAATAAGCCAAACTCTTAGGAGATGGTGGCTAGTTTATACCTTTGACCAATCTTAAATCAGTACCTTAGTAAAACACTGTAAGTAAAAGAAGTTCTGGACTGGAAGTAAGGTGACTTGAGTTTGCATAACAAATCTATCACTCAAATGCTGTGATTCAGTAACTATAGTTTAAGATCGTTCTTTCTACCCAGTGAGCATCAAGTAGACTGTGAATATTAGCCATCTCACCAGCAATCTCTGAGCTCAGATCATTCTCATCTCATAAGACAAGAAACGTTTATTCACCTGCCCAAGTGGGTGTGGTGGGGCTCCTGGATTCCTATCTGTCAGCAGTATTGGTTGGACTGAATATTGTGTAGTGACACTTTTCCTCTGTTTGTCTCCCCTCTCTCTATGAAGACAACATTTGTGGATACTCTTTCTCTCTCATTTTTTTTCCCTCTCTCTCATTTTGCCTTTCTTCCACCTACCTATTCCAACTCTCAGCATCTCTACTACATTATTAACTGGGACTTGTCCAATTAAAGGGCTCATCCTATTTCATAGTTGCTCAACAGCAGTCAGACTGGCAGGCCCAAGAGGAACTGCATTCCCTCAGACACTGGCTGCATGAACTAAAAGGAAAAGATGAGCGATGAAAAGGAATTGTGAGAGAAATCAATAGACTCACATTGGCCCCACATGTCTACCTGCATCTTTATGCTCTAGGAGAATCTCTAGGATGACTATAGCCATCATTACTACGGTATTTATTTTTATCCCTCTTGTCTATCAAATATCTGGCTACAATCAGTAGTCTACTAGACTTTGGCATTTAAAGCTCTTTTAATTCTCTCTGGGTCAGATGTATGGTCTTTTCTCTTATTGTCTCACCAACAAGCCAGAGGCTGTTTTTTTTCTTTAATGGACTGACTATAGGTCTGAAATACTGTGAGATGGTTGTATCAACGACGAAAAGGGGAGGGGGCTCCATCTTGATGGTTTTTAAAGTTCCTTCTAATTCTGGGTCTCAAAAATTCCATGGCTAAGTGAATGCTTTGTCTAAGACTGAAAATTTGCTCTTGTCCCCATAAATATTTATTTATTCAACAAATATTGATTGTGCATGTTGTGCCAGGTACTGGTTTATGCTTTTGGTTTTATTGATCATGGCCACCTTTCATGTAAATTTTAGACAGACTCTGCCTGGTGATCTGTGCCAGGCACCATACCTCGCTGTAGCAGCCACAGTCTCTGAATCCCTATAGCATGTACTTATCTGCATGTTTCTCAGACTATGGTTCACAACTGTCTGACTCAGAGAAGTCATTATAGAAAGTAGATAAGAACCTAACCCCTAGAGTCTGAGCCTACCTTAGGCCACCTACCAACTGTGAAACACTGACCGAGCAAAGCACTTAACCATTTAAAACAATGCCTGGTAAAATCAGTTTTTAATAAATGTTAACTGTGAGAATCACACACAGGTTTTGTGAAAATGCAGGTTCAGAGATGTTTATGTGATAACATGAATGTCTGTGTTTGTTGCAAGAAAAACTTATTTATTGAAACTTGTACAGTTACTGAATTTTATACCTTCCCTCCAGTTTCCCCGTGCTCCCTCCCATACCCCTATCGATAACTGGCTTCAAATCCCATTCTTTTTGAGAGTTCTGCATCCAATTTCCAACATGGGTGGGGAATCCCCCATACTGCCAAGCAATTCTGGGAAATCAACAGAGTGTCCTATAATTAAACTCAACTCCGACACTCTCTACTTGGAGATGCATCAGATTCCATGGCTGAGGGACTCAATCCCACAAGAACACCCTCCACTTGAGTTGTCAATCTCAAGTCCAAACCATTACCTGTATTTCTGGTAAGCCAGCTATGAATCAGTTTCCTATGATCCCATTCTTGGGTTTGATTAATTTACTAGAGCAGCTCAAAGAACTAAAAGACCTGTATTACTTACTAAATTACTGGTTTATTACAAAGAATAAGAAAGGATGAGTAAACACCCAGATGAAAAGATATATAGGTCAAGGTCCTAAACAAAGGAGTTTCTGTCCTCATAGAGCTTGAGGCCCAAATCAGTGGTATATGGAAATGTTGCTGCTCACCAACCTGGAATCTATCCTAACTTCCTCTTTTAGGATATTATAAAGGCTTCCTTACATGGACAGGATTGATTAAATCATTGGCTGCTGGTGATTGATTCAAACTTCAGCCCGTTTACTCTCCTCAGAAGTCAGGGGACGGGACTGAAAGTCCAACCTTTCCATTCAAGCTGGGTTCCCCTGGCAACCAGTCCCCATCCTAAGGTGTTTTCCAAAAGCCACCTCTTTAACATAAACTAACTTGTGTTGGAAAAGGGCATGTTATAAATATCAGAATATTTATTTCATCTTTGTGGCTTTGAAGCAATTTCAGGAACTGAGGATAAGAGTCTAAATACCATAACAAAAAAACGCTTTTATTGTACAGGAAAATCCACGGGTTTGGGGAGCTGTGATACAGGAACCATGGAAGAAGACCAAATATATATGAGAAATCTATTTTGGTCATTTGAATGACCAAATACATATCTCCTTTAAGTCACAACAATGCACTCGTCTTTTCCAAGATATATCATTCAGGCAAGTTGCTTGAACTCTCTTACCCTCAATTTTTTTTCACACACACAAAAACAGAGGCAATATGTTCAGTGTCCCTGGTGATGATAAATGAGGCAAGGATTAAGTAACATAGAATACACATTAAAATTATAGCTATTGAAACTAAGCAGGACCTGTCAGGAATCTACCAGGCCCTCTGTGTCCCGTTTCTTTTTTCTTTTTTCCTTTTCTTTTTCCTAGGGCTGCACCCGTGACATATGGAGGTTCCCAAGCTAGAGGTCAAATTAGAGCTACAGCTGCCAGCCTATGCCACAGCCTTAGCAATGCGGAAGCCGAGCCACATCTGTGACCCACACCACAGCTCACAGTAATGCCTGATACTTAACGCACTGAGCAAGGCCAGGGATCGAACCTGCATCCTCATGGATATTAGCTGGGTTTGTTATCACTGAGCCATGACAGGAACTCCCTCTATTTCTTGTTTGTAGAAAAAGGCTTTAGTCTCTTATGCCCTCCCTAAATTCCAAAGAACAGATTCAAGCAGTTACTAATTAGAGACACAAGGGAATGCAGAAATAAAGGAAAAACAGTTAAACAAGAAAAGCAAGGATAGTTTAAACGGTAATTCATCAAAAAAAATAGAGTCCTAATACCTTCCCAAGGATGGATATATTTACATACACACACACACACACACACATATATATATACACACACATACACACACATACACATATATATACACACACACACATATACATATATATATGAATCTTATGCATATCTTTGAGTTAGTCTGCAGAAAATAAGACACCCCACCAAGCAGAGTATGGTGCCTACATGCTGACCACAAGCACTTAGATCTCAGACTGGCTGGAACCAGAAGGTTGATGATTAAGATTCTTGAAACAGTATCCTATTACCTCACTACCAACCAACCAGAAGAAAGTTCATAATCTGCAACTCTTACTCCAAGGTTTTTAACGACTTTAAAAACCGTTCACTTAAAGTTAGTGGGGAGTTTGGGTATTTTGAGCATGACTTTCCCATTCTCCTTGCTTGGCATCCAGTGATAAATGCTATACTTTCCCTCATCACAATGTGGTGTCAGTAGATTGGCACTGCCAGCAGGTAAGCAGACTCAAGTTAGTGCTATTAATAAACACAAACACAGAATGGTATAACATGTCTTCACAGACCCATAATGTATATCCAAGTCTCTAGACTTAAGATTAAGGAGTTCTCTTGTGGCTCAGTGGGTTGAGGATCTGGCATTGTCACTGCAGCAACTCTGATCCATCCCTGGCCCAGGAACTTCCACATCCTGTGGGTATGGCCATAAAAGGAAAAAAAAAAGATTAAGATTATCCCATCAGGGAGTTCCTGTTGTGGCTCAGTGGTTAATGCATCCGACTAGAAACCATGAGGTTGTGGGTTCGATCCCTGGCATCGCTCAGTGGGTTTAGGATCCGGCGTTGCCGTGAGCTATGGTGTAGGTTGCAGACCCAGCTTGGATCCTGCATTGCTGTGGTTGTGGCACAGGCCAGCAGCTGTAGCTCTGATTAGACCCCTAGCCTGGGAACCTCCACACGCCGCAGGTGCAGCCCTAAAACAACAAAAGACAAAAAAAAAGATTATCCCATCAAAAGTAATGTTGGGGGCTTTGGAAACATGGTGTCTTCCAAGACCAATGCCCATGATAGTCAAAGTAGGTAAATTTCCACGGACTTAGACACAGTTGCTATGATACTGACCTCCTCAACATTCTCTTCTAAACAAAAAAAAATTCCAGTATCTATCCACTCACAGTATCCATTGGAGCAACAACCCTAGGATAGTCTGTTTGAGGACAAAGCACACTATTCTTTCATCGTAGAACTCTGCTTCACCAAGGTTACATTTAATTCATCAGAGTTGGGTATTGTCCCTCAAAACAACTAGTACACAGACTAGTTGGCATCCTATGAAATGGTCTTATATAAAACATAAGCTAGAAAATTATATTTTCACTGTATGAAATCTGAACCAGCACTTAGAGAATGACATTGATACCTGTGGGTAAGGTAAGACGGTTCAGAGTCCAGAGCAGCAAGAGCCCTGGGCGATTCTGAGAAAGTCATATGAGGAGGATGCAGATGATATGAGTAAGTAAATACCATGACAGCAGAGATGGAGACTAAAGAACAGTGAAGGCAGTCTTTAGTTTAAAAAAAAAAAAAAAGAGATGTCAAGATCCACTGAATAACTCGATTACACTAATTTTGGAAACCTAGAGTAAATACCTACCAGTGCTTGCTGCCAGACTCTCAAGAACTTTGTACTGTTTTCAGTCTCTGAGAAGTTGAATGAGCACTTGGCTGGCATGCCATGAGGGAAATTCAAGAATCAAGTTGAGACTAGGCTAGATAAACCTCTAGGTGTTTCCTAATTATGAGAGTTTATAATCAAGATCCCAAATCATTACGCCCACACAGCTTACTGTCTATATCAACATCTTTTAAAATCCATTGCCTTCATCAAGATCATTTTACTACTCCAGGAAAATGTTGCCTAGAAAGATAAAAATCACAAATAAATGTATTGTTCAGTCCAGATTATCTACCAAAAATTTATTTTCAAAAAGATCAACTCAATCTCTTACCTAGCATTAAATAAAAATTGCGTCCCCATGATTCTTCCAACCAAAGTGTCCACAAATCTTATTCAATGATATCAAAATCCTTACTCAATCTTAGTCAAATCTCTTCATTTAAAGACTCAAAAAACTCATAAAAATTCTAACTTTATCCTCTATATTCCAAGACTTTACTAAGAGTCTGCCAAGATAGTATGTTCCCTTACCATAGTAAGAAATAACAGCTTTTTCTTATCAACTGGTTGTTTTCCCCTTTAATATCATGTTGAATGGCTCCAGCATGAACAAAAAAAAAATATCCCATGTGACTTCCAGAACCTAAAAGCCTTATACTTTTGTTCATTCCCATTATGCATTGTAAGACTCTGGCACGTGACCTGAATTAATCAGGATTTTATCCTTCTTCCCACCCAATCCCATTATTCTCTTTCCACAATTCTTATGCCATGTCATTTCTCTCACTCCTTTTCTTTTAAAATGAAAGGTAAAATGGAGGTACTTCTACTCTCATTTCATTTTCTACGAGTTTAAGAACTGTTCTGGATGAACCTCTTCTTCATCTGTGCAAATTTATCTCTATTTTATTTTCATTACGATTATAAATATTTGAAATCTGTAATATATCAAACCTTTGTTAAAATTCCTTTTAAATTAATGTTTGTGATGCCTGGAAAAGATGATGTGATTTTTTTTCTTTTTCTGCTTGTCTGCATATGTGTGTGTGTGCGTGTGCGTTTGTGCGCGCACGCACGCACACACAATGTCAAAAGAAACACATAAAATGTCTACCAACATCAGTCCTTTCACCAAATAGCAACCAAAATAAAAAGAAAACCGTAGATAAATTCAGGTCCATATTTTCAGAAGTGAATGAGAACCTCTTTATTTCCAATGCAATAGAATTGCAAAGAGGAGGAAATCAATGCAAACCTGTATGTCTTGGATCAGCACATTTTAAAACAAAATGTACCTTTGTATCTAAAAATCTGAGAACCATGAATATTTAACAGAGAGAGAAAAGAATGATTTTGTCAGTGCTTATAGCAAGTCCCAGGGAAGCTTAAATTCTGCTGCCTTCTATTAGCTTCTCTGCTCTGTAAACAAAATGAGTCATTCAGGGGAAGGAGAGAAAGGAGGTAAGGACTGGGGGAGGCTGGTGAGAGGAGACATGAGTCTTAAGAAGGGGCAGACTCAGGAATAGTAGTGGAGGGGAGAGAATGATGAAGTTTAATTCCAGCCAATGATCATGTGGTCTCTCGCTGGGTATAGAGCAGCTGGCAACAGTCCGTGAAGAGAATTTTCAAAATCCTGCTTGTTCTCCAAGCCAAAGGAAGCAGGGAGTGGCTATTGTAGTAAAGGGATCTAAGGGATTGATTTGGCTGCTCCAGGACACAAGTCTTGTCCAGTTAATCTCTTCAAGGCTCTCTTTCCTCACCTCTTAAAAAGGTAGCAGTACCAGTTCCCTGCTTTAGGAGGATATCTTGGGGATAAGTGAAGCACATTAGCCAAAATCCATGCTAAATATTTGATGGCTGTGTCTGAAGTCACACAAGTGAATATTTGAGCAGCTTACCAGCTTCATGGGGGGAAGATCCTTAATGTGGCATAATTCAGGACTTTATTACAGCCCAACCCCTATAATTATGACTCAACTAATGCTCCCAGGAGCTTGCCTGAAACCCAGAAAACATCATCCGGCAGGCTAATGATATATTGATTCTTTGGCTATGAAGTCTGCAGAAAAGGAAAATGCTGATCAGCGGGCTGGGATAGTGTAAGTGGGTGTGGAGCTGCATTAAGTAATACTAATCAAGATACTCAGGTAGTCCTTCAGCCCCTTCACCCCCATCATCCTATTGAGCTTCAGACTGGCATTTTGTCCCCTTTAACTTTTAACAGATAAACTCTGCAAGAGGCAGCATAGTGTTGCATGAAATGAACTCTGGACTGGGAGTTGAGAACCAGGGTCATCATACTAAATCTGCAATAAACACTATTCATGAATCTAATTCTTTTATTTTTAGAATGTCAGTTTTTCAGTCTCCAGAGGAAAAAAAAAATCTACAGTTCTTTGTATAATAGAGGGAGGAGGGAAGAGACCTTCATTGTGGATAACACATATTACTTCTCTGTTTATGCTTTTTCTAACCACTCTGAGCTTAGAGCCTATATTTCAAGGCTGTAAGCTTTGACTATAAGCTATAAGCCTTGCTGGAGGCTGTCACAGCCTGAACAACCATTAACTAATTAAGAGGGAGCAAATCAAGTTGTCAGAAACCTCTAAAACTAATAAGTCCTAGTAAATAGGAAGATTCTTTTTTCTGTTTTTTTTTTTTTTAATTTAAGAAGGTACACAGCAATCTCATTGCTTCAAGGCCAGGCATGCTTAGCACAAGGTATCATCAGATGACCCTTGAAAGATTTCTCATTAAATGCAGTACCCTGAGGCCATTCCTTCACTCAAAGCTGTCCTTGGTGCCTTAATTTTGGATGAAAATGCAGATATTCAGAGGAAATAAGAAGTCAGCATCAGGGCTGTCTTCTAGGAGTCTCTTGAGCCCTCAGGCAATCAGTCTAGAAGCAAAAGTCTCTTATGCAAAGGGACACTTGACATCCATCAATTATCTACCTAAGCTGACTAATTCTTCTTCATGGCTTCTTGATGATCACACCAGAGCAGAGGTTCCATCTATATGAAGGCTGACTTTGCATCAGCTGAAAACACAGGAGCCACCCAGGAGCTATAGAATAATAAATGTTCTGGGACCATCGTATTAGAGATGGAGATGATTGGCAGAGGGGCATCTGACTAGGACCACATCTGCAAGTAAGACACACTTACCCTAGTGATGGCAATGGAACCGTTCGGCAATAGTTACAGAGTTTTTACTCTGTACTCACACTTGTAACTGAGCATAGAGGACAAAGAGTTGAAATGACAAGGTCCCCTCCACTCAAGTAGGTAATATAGCTTCAAGCAGTTATATAGAGACATTAACAAACCCCGGATCATAGATAGTTAATAAATCGAAAGCATGTTTACTCCCTCTCATTGCATAAGGTGATAAGGAAAGACATTACAAAAGATGCAATATCTGAGCCAAGACTTGAAGGATGAGTTGGATTTATGAGTGTAAACAAACAGAGGGAAGGCCATTCCAGGCAGAGGAAATATTACTTGCAATGGCAAGGTCTGTAAAATAATGATTATTTTAAAGCAGTTTGGAATGAAGAGGCACTGCTGAGATACTTGTCTGCCCAGCAAAAACACCCACAATTTTAAGCCACCTTTTAGGGAAGCCGTGACCAGATAATTGAGCAGGTGCAGGGCTTGAGTGATTGCGAAAAGTAGAAACGTCACTCAGGAGGTTGTGCAGCGAAAGCAGAAAGGACTGTCAAGTTCCGGTTCAAGATGGCGACGGAACAGGATCCTGAATTCACCGCCTCCAACAAATGCACTGAATGTACAGACTCACAGGGCATGACCTACTCTGAAAAGAGCTTTAAGATAGTCTGAGCGATTCCTGCAAGTTAGGCTAAGGAGAGAAGGCCCACAGAAAAGCAGGGGGGAGAGGCATGGCCACACCCAGTCACTTCAAGGCCAGAACAAACCCCGCCCCGTGAGCATCCCGCTGTCTGGAGGGAACTCAAAAGCCGGAGCTTCTCCAGAGGAGAACTTGAAGCCCACATTGGGCATTTCAGCTTTTAAGACCTACACCTGAGAGACGAGCCCCCAAACATCTAACTGGGAAAACTGACAAGGCTGGCTTGCACACGCCCGCGGGGTGAAAAGCGGTCTGTGGAACGGCTCTTAAAGAGCTCGCGCATTCGGACTTACCTGCCTCAGGGCCCAGCGAGAAGCAGCTGATGGAGGGGCTCCGGCCTCGTGGGAAAGGCTACTTTCTGGGGCGTGGAGTGTCAGACTGAAGGACAGGTGTCTGATTTGATACACATTTGGAGGCTGGCTGAAGTGTTCCGGAGGGCAAAGACCGCCAGGCGCCATCTTTGCGCCCGAGTGCCAGCGCCGCCGCCTGACGCCATGTTCACGGTGGAGGCCGGCCTGCCTCCCAGGGTCCCTCACACGCTCTCCTTCAGCAGCGTCCTCCCCTCGGCGTAAGTGGCGGGGTGGGGCTTACAGGCAGTGCCGCCCACCCGCGGACCCCAGTACATCTCCTGGATCTGGTGGCCAGTGGGGCGTCGGCCTCTGGGTCCCACAGGACTGCCAGCCGCAGAAAAAGCGTTCTTAAAGGGCTGCCACCCTCAGGGCACCGCAAGAAGGCCGCAGACCCAGGGGCTCAGTCTTTCTGTGAAAGTGGTCAATTAGCTCATCATTAGACCTCCGGCCTGAGAGACGGGCGTCTAATTAAACGCGAATCAAAAGGACTGAGTGTCACCGTCTCTGGAGACCTTGCAGGGCTGCGTTATCTCCAGAGCGCCAGAATCTTCTGTCAGAAGCTGTTGTAGGCATGTGGTGCTGAGGTCTCTGTGGCTGCCGCCCAGGGGACATTGTGAGCCTGGCTCTGGCGGCCAGGAGGACTTGTGTTCCTGGATCTCATGGACTGTAACCATCAGAAATAAATAGTCCTTGGCACGCTGCCAGCCCCAGGGCACTACGTGAACAGTGGACAGAGTCACACCTCCAGTCTTTCTGCAGAAGAGGCTGGTTTGCTCCAGCTCATCCTAGGGGCAGGTTTAGCCACGCACCTAGAGGCCACGGAAGGTAAGCCCGTGTATGCCGTCTTTGAGCTGGTATCTCCCAGGCAAGAGCTTATCCACTTATTGAGACCTCTGATTTTTATGACTGCTGCCCAGGGGAAACCCCTAAATCAGCTGGCTCTGGTGGCTTAAGCTTGTGGTCCCTTAGGACGCTATATATTTGCATATATTAAAAGATGCTGCCTGAGTGTCTGGCTCCCAATCAGTATGAATTGAGGTGCTGAGATCCTCCCTTTTGGGACACTGACAGGTCTTGGCACACCCTCAACTCCTGGGAGCCATTAAAAATAAAATAGGCTGCATGGACCATCTAAAGGGTTTTGGAGGCAACCAAGAGCTGGGGCAGGGTTGAAAGTTAAGGTTTATCTCCTCCTTGAGGTCACTCTTTCAAAACTAGGAGAATTGGCTGTTTTATCTAATGCAAAGAAAGCAAGGCAGAATGTCAGACAAAATGTAGAAGTAGAGGAATAAGCTCTAGACAAAAGAGCAAAATAAAATCTTAGAATTGTGAAATTATGGGTGGTAGGAGTAGGGAGAGAGTATATAGCTAGGAGAAGAATAGGGGTTTCAACAAAAAGGGTGAAAGGTGACACTGAAGCAGGATGGCAGCAATTGGGATGGTATCATGTAAATAATACTGAAGTGACAGAATTAGCACCGAAGTTTGTAATGGACATGGTGAAGGGGATGAGGAAGATTGAAACTCATCTTACCTGTGTTTGGACTGTTAGTGAAACTTTCTCACTTAAAGTAATTCTCCCATTTTCCTAAGTTCCAAGGCATGTGTTAATTCAGTTGTAGCACAGCAAACCTGTGACAATCTACTGTGTTTTCAAGTTGGCAGGAATTGAATAGCAGAGAGCCTTTTCCTTAACCTTTGTAGTGAACACCCATTGACCTTCACTGCATCTTCTAAGCACAGTATATATATTGAGGGGAAAATGATAAAAGGTCATGAGACTCCGTACAAACTCTGGTGGACTGTCACCCCATGAGGTCTGATTCTTTCATCCAATGAGTCTGTGAAAGTGGGGATGCCAATTTTCGAAACTGTATATTCGGGGTTTACAAAATAGCTCATAAAGAAGTAAAAATTGATGTTTTGGAGTCCATTTAGATTAGATGGAGATCTCTCTGCATTTATTTGGGTTTTCTGAATGTGCATGTGCTAAAGAACTGAAGTTGCTGGGTAGGTACTGTGAAGACGTGAACATGTACTTGCATACAGGACATAGGAAAGATCTGGGAGTCAGAATGCATGACATAATGAAACAAAATAATTAGTGGCTTATTTATTCATTTGCTAATTAGCTAAGTATTTGTAGAATTTCAAAAACTGTAAAATGTGCAATGGGTATAATGGAATTAACACAGAAACTAGAACTAAATTTAATACTCATTGATGAGTACTGTGATGAGAGTTAGGAATTGTTATGGGAATGGATACATCTAGCTATGGATTCGATTTCCTCTTAAGCTCAGGGCCACTTATGTCATTAGTAGAGGAACCAGGTAGGAAATGCATAATAATTCATTTATCAACCAGTATTTAATATGACTCATGCTTCAGATATTGAGCTAGGTTTGGAATGAATTTAAGATTAATTAGATGCTCATCCTCCTCTGTAGACATTTGTAGACCAGTCATGGTTAAGATGTGGACTCAAGTAACTTTGAAATCAAAGACCTATGTTAAACGCCTTTATAGAGGAAGTACTACAGATTTGAGCAGAAGGAGTTGAGTCCAATTGAGAATCTATCAAGAAAATTTTCAATGTTCAGAGAAACATTAATAAAAATAAAATAGGTTTGGAAATATAATAGAGGAATTGTGTTTACGGGTTCTTCTTGTGAGAAGGCCAGCCAGTTGGTACCAAGTACGTTTGTTCACTCTCTTAAACATTTGATCTCAACTCTGTCTACTGCACTGTCTTCCTTAAGTGGGGCCCTCCCTGTCTCAGTCCTGGACAGCTTCCCAGCAAACCACTCTTCTGTCTTCTCTCTCAGGTCCTGTATTATCAGTTTGGACTGCTCTAACCAAGTACCATAGATCGAGTGGCTTATAAACTACAGAAATTTATTTCTCATAATTATGGAGGTTGGAGGACCAAGATCAGGGTGCCAGCATGGTTAGGTTCTGGTGTGGACCCTCTTCCTGGCTGCAGACTTCAACTCTTCATTGAATCCTCCTATTGTGGAGAGCAGAGAAAGAAAGCAAGATATTTTATGATTCTTTTTTTTTTTTTTGTCTTTTTATTCTTTTATAGCCACACCCGCGGCGGATGGAGATTCCCAGGCTAGGGGTCTAATTGGAGCTGTAGCTGCCGACCTACGCCGTAGTCACAGCAATGCCAGATCCTAGCGGTGTCTGCGACCTACACCAGAGCTCACGGCAACGCCAGATCCTTAACCCACTGAGAAAGGCCAGGGATCGAACCCGCAACCTCATG
>PVHT021183634.1:15234171-15244677 GCA_004024745.2 Catagonus wagneri
TTTTCTGACCATGAGCAATCATTTGGCTTTCTAGAAAAAAAATTCTGTGTTCATTTTCTGGCTTAATTTCTCTAATGTTTCTTTTGACTAAAGCAAGTGTGATCATCTGGTTCTGGTGACATCATCTGTCATCATTTGACCCCATTTTATCTGTATAACTGTGATGCAACTATCTGAAACTTTTTTCTTTCCTTTCCTCTAAACTGCTGTTTTATAAGTATATGCATTTTTTAAATTTATTTTTATTGAAGTATAGTTGATTTACAATATCATGTTAGTTGAAGGTGTATAGCACAGCTATTTTATTTATATATAAATAAATATTATATATATGTATATGTGTATATATATGTGTGTATACACACACACACACACACACACACCGTTTTTCAGTATCTTTTCCCTTATAGGTTATTACAAAACATTGAGTATATTTCCTTGTGCTATACAGTAGGTCACTGTGTATATGTTAATACAAGCCTTCTAATTTATCCCTTCCCCACCCCCCTTTCCCCTTTGGTAATCGTGAGTTTGTTTTCTATGTCTGCTAGTCTCTTTCTGTTTTGAAAATAAGTTCATTTGTGTGTGTGTGTGTGTGTGTATAAGATTCCACATATAAATTCATATGATAATCTCTAGGTCCGTCCGTTTTGCTGCAAATTACATTATTTCATTCTTTTTTATGGCTAGGTAATATTCTATTGTATATATGTACTACATCCTTATCTATTCATCTGTTGAAGGACACAGGTTGCTTCCATGTCTTGGCTATTATTGTAAATAGCCATGCAATGAACACTGGAGTGCATGTATTTTTTAGAATCATGATTTTCTCCAGATATATGCCCAGAAGTGGGATTGTAAGATCATATTATAGCTCTATTTTTAGTTTAAGGAACCTCTATGCTATTCTCCATAGTAGCAGTATCAATTTAGATTCCCACCAACAGCGTAGGAGGGTTACATTTATTATTTGTAGATTTTTGATGCTGGCCATTCTGACCAGTGCGAGGTGATACCTCATGTTAAGTACATGCATTTTTTTAATGTGCTTACACCCTGACGTAGAACTGACCCCTCACTCTGTGTACCAAGAAACTTCTATTTACTCTCACAGGACCTGGTTTAATTGTCCCCTTTTCTGTGATATAATCTCTGAGCCTTGGTTTCCTCTTAATCCCTGTTACCTATCTCATAGGTTTAGAATTATCTCTTTTAGACCCTCACAGAACTTTAAGTTCTTAGAAAAAGAAACCATGTCCATATTTTGTATAAAATTTAACTATAAATTTTGATCATTTTTTGGTATTCTGATAGTCTATTTTTTTGTAAAATAATTGATAGATTTTCAGTGTCTCCAATTATACCCTTGCTTTAAAGGATAGTCAACAAAAGGTTACTGAATGACTCATCAGAAGAAAGAGAACTAGCTTCATCCCCTGGTTTCATTACATATCCTCTGTGTAATTTTGCACAACTTTCTTAACTTGTTCAAGGTTTAAGTTCATTATCTATAAAATGAGGATAATAATACTGAGCTCATTGTGAGGATTAAGTGAAATAATGATTGTAAAGTTCTTGGCTTAATTCCTGGCATGTCTTATGCTCCTAATAAATTATTTATATTAAAACTATTGCTATTAATTACTGTTTTAACCCGAGCAAGGCTCTTCCTCCATAAACTTTATTTTCTCCCATCTTTGTTAAATAAAGAAGGGGAATAAAAATTTCCATTGTGCTCTCCTTATAAGACTTAGGTAATTATACAATTAAATATTATATCTTAGATTGCTTTAACAATATAACAAACCATATAACTGTTAATACTAGTCATTATATTTCTCAAAACCTTAGGTCACTTGGAAGACCCAAGGAAAAGGCTATAAATTCTCTGTGACTAAGATGAAAACTGTTTATAGTTTCTCAAAGTGTTGTCATAGTTGATTCTGTGTCAGCCAAGGTTAAGAATTGTGGGTAAGATTAATACAGTCAAAAGTTTCCTTTTAATCATGGCTCACAGTATAAATCAGTTATTGCATCTTTTTCCTGTCCCAATAACTGCCTAATGTAGATAGAATTATTAGCTGCTGTTCTGCCTCAAAGTACACATTTGTACCATCATAATTAGTCTGGCCTGAAGTGATAGGATGATTAAGGGGTGTTTCTGTCAAGATTTTGTCATTCAAGATTTAAAAGCAACCAGTTCTTAATATCTTGCCCAGGGCATTGTAAAATCTTCAATAATGCTGCAATAGACAAAGGAGCACTTATTATCATTTTACCAGATTATTCAGAACTCTCAAACAGTTAGCAAAAATACTAATTTGTCTATTCAAAAGCTATGTCTCCCACAAGACCTATAGCAGTTGCTGAAATAATAGAAACTTCTTCCGTGAAGCTTTTCTTAACTGCTGTGGTCTACATCGTTTCTCTCTTTTCCTATTAAATTTACAGTGCATTCTACTCAATTTCTCTCTTAATTACATGCCTTATGATACAACTGGAACTGCTCCAGGTGTGTATTCAGCTAGATGATTTACTAGCCAAAATAACTTAAAAATTTCAAGCCCCAGTTTCTTTATCTGTGAAATGAGGATAATAATCTATCCCTGCTTTCCCCCAAAATTTGTTTAGTTCAAATGATATATTGGAATTGAAAATAATTTGCAAAATGAAAATATTTAGGTATTACTTAAATGTCAGTATCCCACAATTTTTCATTATTATTACAACTATTATTATTATTATTTGCTTTTTAGGGCAGCACCCATGGCATATGGAGATTCCAAGGCTAGGGGTGGAATTGGAGCTATAGTTGCTTGCCTACACCACAGCCACAACAACGCCAGATCTGAGCCCTACGCCACAGCTCACGGCAACATCACAGCTCATGGCCGGATCCTTAACCCGCTGAGCAAGGAAAGGGATCGGATCCACAACGTCATGGTTCATAGTCAGATTTGTTTCTTCTGAGCCACGATGGGAACTTTTCATTATTAACTCTTCATTATTTCATTATTAACTTCATTACTAACTCTTCTTGCTTTATACCCTCTCTAAAAACCCCATTTCTTCCCACATTTTAATGATCCTGTTCAGATAGTTTTGAAATCTATCTCTGTACCTTTTATCTCTCTCCATGATTGCAACACCTATATATCATGTCTCATAATCTAAAATTTATCAAATTTAGGAGTTCCCCTTATGGTTCAGAGGGTTAAGAATCCGACATAGTGTCCATGATGCTGTGAATTCGATCCCTGGCCTTGCTCAGTGGGTTAGGGATCCGGCATTGCAGCAAACTGTTGCGTAGATTGCAGATGCAGTTAGGAGCTGATGTTCCTGTGGCTGTGGTGTAGTCTGGCAGCTCAGCTCTGATTTGACCTCTAGGTCCAGGAACTTCCATATGCCACAGATGCGGCCATAAAATGAAGAAAAATAAAAATAAAATAAAATTTATTGAATTTGACATCTCTAGGTAACTGCTCTTGATTTTCTCTCCATATGTGTGTTCTTTTTTTCTTACCTTGTTGAGTGGTACTTCCAACCACCTGGTTCCTACAGTCATGAACCAGGCGTACTTGTTTTCTCCTTCATCCTCACTAACCATCACTTCTAACTGTCCACTAAATCTAATCAAATACCCCTCAAATTTGACTACTCCTGCAGGCCCTGATCACTATAATAAACTGTAAGGAATCATAATAAAGGGAGTTCCTCCTGTGGCTCAGCAATAACTAACCCTACTAGTATCCATGAATATGCAGGTTTGATCCCTGGTCTTGCTCAGCAGGTGAAGGATCCCCCGTTTCCACAAGCTGGGATGTAGGTCGCAGACATGGCTCCGATTCTGCATTGCTGTGGCTGTGGCACAGGTCAGCAGTTGCAGCTCTAATTGGACTCCTAGCCTGGGAACTTCCATATGCTGCGTGTGGCCCTAAAAGAAAAAAAAAAGAGTCATAATAGAATCTTAAAGGTTTCTCAAAGAATTTTTAAATAAGATTCTCACTGGCTTGGAGTTCCTGTTGTGGCTGTGGCGTATGCTGCCAGGTGCAGCTCCTATTCAACCTCTAGCTCCAATTCAACCTCTAGCTCCAGGAACTAGGGCCTTCAACCTCAGTTTAGGCCCTTAAAAGAAAAAAAAAGGGATTCTAACTGAAGCCTCCTAAGTGGTTTCTCTGGCTCCTGACATGTTTCTCACAGTGCTAGAGAAATATTTATAAATAAATCAAGAAGTCTACTCCTGCCTAATGCCTGTAAGTAACAACCTTTATTCCCAAGACAATCTCCAAATTCAAGTATGGTTTACAAACGTTTTAGAGCAATTCTTCTCAAATTTAATGTGTATAAACATGACCTGGGCATCTTGTTAAACTATAGTTTCTGACCATTGTGTCTAGGGCACAAGTCAAATCTTATAGTTTCTTTCTTTTTTTCTTTTGCCTTTTTTCTTTCTTTTTCTTTTTCTTTTTTCTTTTGCTTTTTAGGGCCACACTCGTGGCATATGGAAGTCCTCATGCTAGGAGTCGAATTGGAGCTACAGCTGCTGGCCTGTGCCACATCCACAGCAACACAGGATCCAAACCTAATCTTAGACCCATACCATAGCCCATGGCAATGCCAGATCCTTAACCCACTGAGGGAGACCAGGGATCAAACCCGCATCCTCATGGATAGTAGTCAGATTTGTTTATGCTACATCACAACGGGAACTCCCAAATTATAGTTTCTGATCCAGTGTGTTTAGGGTACAAATCTAGGAAGAGGGTGAGTTGAGCAACACACCCCAGGTAGACAAGTTAAGGAGGCATTCACTATCAAGGCTGTGCCAGTGCTAATCTCATACTTTGCATGAGCCTGAGAGTGCCTCCTTAAATTATGTGCCTAAGATGCTGCACGTGTCAAGTTCCCAGGTGATGCTGATGCTGCTTGTTTAGAACTAGGTGGGAAGGAAATCTTGAATGTTTACTACTTATCTTCCTGATTTCATCTCTCAGGATTTTTCATTTCAAATCCTACCTTCTAGCCATACTAAACGATTCACATTTTTCTTTCATTTCTGGGCAGATGTTGTTCTTGAGATAATTTGTACACTTAACCTCCTTTGACTATAACTTCTACACATTCTTATGCACTACTTTCTCTAGGATGCCTTCTCTGACTTTGAAATAATGGGTTAGGTACCTATCCTTTCTCCTTCCACAGCCCCATTTATATCTTATCTTTAGTGTTCTCCAGTATAATATTCTGTTTAGTTGTTTCTTTCTACAAACCAGACTTGTGGGTCAAAAACATGGGCTTATTTTTTATTTCAGGTGAAGCAACAAATAATTTCATAGCAGAGTACATAATTAACATGTATTTGATAAATGAAAGAATTGAATGTTAAATTTTGTACTCATGCTATCTTCTAAAATTGACTTTAAAATCCTTTCGCGATGTCTTCTATAATTCTCACTCTAATTTACAGTGCATTGTATGTCCTCAGTAAATATGCTTTCATATCAGTAAAAACAGACTACAGTTTGCCTTTACTGAAGTCATTCAGTGAATAATTGTTAATTATACACCCTCTAGGTACTATGATTTCAGTGGTGAACCATAGTAATGTCCTGGTTTTCACAGCATTTGTAGAGGGCTTTACCTATGGCATATGGAAGTTCCCAGGCTAGGGTATCGAATTGGAGCTACAGCTGCAGGCCTACACCACAGCTCACGGCAAAGTCAGATCCTTAGCCCATTGAGTGAGTCCAGGGATCAAACTCACATCCTCATGGATCCTAGTGGGGATTGTTAACCACTGAACCACGAAGGGGACTCCCTAATTTAGGTATTTTTAACATTAAACTTTTTTTTTTAATGATTAAAAGTTCAAACGTGTGACAAAGGAAAAAACAACAGGAAAACAAGGGCCTAAGAGATTTGAACTCAGGGCATGTAATAATTAAAGTTAGGGGAAAGCAATGGGAAAAAGCAAAAGGGTGGACATCACAGGTATGAAACAAAGGGGAATTTGAAGCAGACAGAAAGCAGCAAGTAGTGAAAAATGCTGAAGGGGGATCTGAATCCTGTCCTGCTAGTTGTGTGACCATAGGTGAGTTATCTATCTCCCTGAATCTCTTGCCCTCAGTCTGCAAAGTAATTATAGCATTGCCTATCTCTCCAAGCCATTGTGTAGATAAATGACCTTAATTCAGGCTGTAAACTTTAATGCTGGTAGGATCTGAGAGTGCTAAAGGCAGTTTTGCAAGACCCTGTATAGCCTCTGAAGTGACATGTCCCCCTCCCTATGCCTGAGGTGTTTTGTCACACTAGCATGGATGAGTGCCTTTAGATACAATGCTCTAGAGGTAACTCAGGAAAGGGTAGCCATGAAAAAGGCTGAGAGGAGCAGGCAGAGAAGTCATGAGCATCACTGGGTCGCAGAAAGTAGGGCACCCTCTCACAGACTAATGCATATGGACAGGGGTGTGATGTAGGGCAATTGGGATCTGTCTTCAGTGTTAATTAACCTTTCTCACCCTTACACTGCAACAGACAGTAGTAGTTGTCGTACTCCCAAGAAGGGGATGTAATTAGAACAGATGGAGAAAATACAGATGAAAAGAAATAGAGCACTTATTCAACTCCAGGGGGTTCACACCCAGGGGTTTTGTTTAGTGAAGGCAGGGAATTTTTTTTTTTTTTTTTACCTTATAACCCAGGTGTTTTTCTCAAGCCCCTGAGGTAAGCCAGCTGTTCTCTAAAGAAAGGGAAGGAAAATGGAAAGCCTGTTTGGAATCCAATTTTCTCTTCTTCATCTCAGTACTATTAAAGCCTCATGGTTTTTGGAATACAATAGATGTTCAATAGATGTTTTAAATGAGTATATGAATAACATCTCCATATAAGGGTATAAAGAATTCTTAAATGCCAGAGCAGGGAGACCCTATGGAATCATCCCACTTTATCTTATCAGTTGGACCCAGAATTTTGGAGAGATTAAAAAAAAAACAAAAAGCAAAATAAACAAAACTATCCTAAGCCACATAGTTGAGCAATGGCAAAGTTATAACTAGAACCCAAATTTGTATTTATTTATTACACTGCAATAATCCAGTCACTCACATCATAATTACATTTTGATGGCACAATTAAGAAAGAAGCAACAGCTGGGAACCGTAGAGATTGTAAATATGGATAAGAGAATAATAAAGGCAGTTTAACCAAGATCGAATTGACTGCATATTGAAGAAGTTGCATCAAATTCAATCTGTTTGCAGGCCAGCCTGGCAGGTGTTACTGTACAACCAAGGCACTGTGGAGAATTGTTCAATGTAGAGACAGGGTGTGGACAGAGGGCTTCTGAAGGCAATTAAGCACTTAAATGAATTATTTCCTCCCAAATTTATCAAGGTATAATTCATGATTAAATATTATATATATTCAAGGTATACAACTTGATGGTATGGTACACATAAATGTTGGGGAAAAAAATCATCACAGTTAAGCTAATCAATATATCCATTACCTCATGTACTTTTTTTTTATGGTGAGGCAGCTGAAGATTCACCCTTTTAGCAAATTTCAAATATACACTACAGTATCGTATAGGGGAGCAGAGTTTGTGTCTCTAAAATATGTCTCTTTGGCATAAGGATTATTTTAAACAGGCTATTTTTAAGAAACAGCAGACATGAGAGGTCTGAAAACTGAGTAAAACTGATTCTTTTGTAAAAGACATTTGCATTTATAAGAGAAACCTCTATTTGTGAAGATGTCTCCCTTTCCAGGTCAGGAAGAGAAGGATGACTCAGTCTCTTGAAAATCTTGTTAAAGTAGAAGACAGGGACTTTAATCTGCATAACAACCTTACCCTGTGTCCTAAGATTTCCCTGGTAACTTCCCATAACTGACTCCCCAGCCCCCACATCTTTTGTCTTTAGCTGAAGATCCTATGCCACTTTGCAGAGTTAACTCAGTTTTCTTGGGTCTCTCTGGATATGCATGTTACTAAACATTCTGATTTTCTCCTGTTAATCTTCCTTATGTTAATGGAATTATTAGTCCAGCCAAAGTACTTAGGAGGGGAGAAGGAAACTTTTCCTTCCTTACAGTTATTAATCACAGTCCCTTTAGTACTCCGTGACGGCCATCTATTTTAAAGAACTTCCCTCTATGAATCTGAACACCTTCACTACACTTATCTTCAGAGTTAAAAAAAAAAAAAAGAAAAGAAAAATCCAGATGACTTCTATTTTTTAGGAAGATTTCTTCTTTGAAAACAAAACCCCCAAAACCAAAGAAAGATATCTTGCTTACTTTGCTGTGCTTATTACTTCTAGTATTTATTGGGTTTCCACATTAGAGACTCTATGAGTCTGTGGATATTACGATGGATATCTATGGTATCATTTGTTTGGAAACGCTCTTTTGGGAAGCATCCCCATTTCATAGGATAAGAGAAAAGGGCAATACGTTCAGCTATATTTCCTCTCCACTGGCCTAAGGTTATTGGTACTGAACAGTAATGCAAGTCAGGGCCAAAGTTCTGTCGGAATTTGCATCCCTGTTGCCTGTTGTATGTGAGGCTCATCTACATCTTTTACTTTTCAATAGTTACCTTAAACTTTCTTGGATTCTGGGAGCCATTGGCTTTCCTTAAACTAATTGACCTCTTTCTCCTTCAACCAAAAAATACCCAATTATAATAGAAACAAGAATTAAAAAGTAGGAGTTCCTGGAGTTCCTGTCATGGCGCAGTGGAAACAAATCTGACCAGGAACCATGAGGTTGTGGGTTCAATCCCTGGCCTTACTCAGTAGGTTTAGGATCCGGCATTGCTGTGAGCTGTGGTGTACGGTAGGTCGCAGACACAGCTCAGATCTGGCGTCACTGTGGCATAGGCCTGCGGCTATAGCTCCAATTAGACCCCTAACTTCGGAACTTCTATATGCCATGGGTGCAGCCTTAAAAAAGACAAAAAGACAAAAAAAGGGAGGGGGGGAGGAGTTCCCACTGTGACTCAGCAGGTTAAGGATTCAGTGTTGTCTCTGTAATGATGAGGTTCAACCTCTGGCCTCTATCAGTGGGTTAAGGATCCAGCATTGCTGTAAACTGTGGCATAGGTCACACATGAGGGTCGGATCCAGTGTTGCTGTGGCTGTGACCTAAGTGTCAGCTGCAGCTCCAATTTGACCCCTACCCTGGGAACTTCCATATGCCACAGGTGCGGCTGTAAAAAGAAAAAAAATTTGAAAGTAATTTTGATAGTTCCATTTTTATATAACATTTAAGATCATATACAGCTGAAACTGAAAGCACTAAGAGCCTGAACCTAGCCAGAATACAGATTGGGACTTGAACCCACGGTTTTAAATTAAAATCACTCCCCCAGTGTCTGGACTTACTGAGGTTCAGGTTCTTCATGCCTCCGTGCAGAAGGAATTCAGCAGGAGATAAATTGATAGGCAAGAAATAGATTTATTAGGATAGGATGCTTGTGAGAGATGAAAGGGGGCAGGCAAGGAAGTTCTGCCCCCAAACTCCAGTGGGCTACAGTTTTATTATACAAGAGAAGTGGGCATTGGAAAAGATCTCTCTTCTTTTCTGGGAGTAGTAGCTCCTCCTTGGTATCAGGTAAGGTGTGTATTCAAATCATCAGAAGGATGGTCCTCAAACTCCTGCCCTTGGTCCAGATCTGAATGCAGGCCTCATCTAACAACCAGAGCCAATTCTCACACCTGCACTAGTCAAGCAAGCCTGCCTTGTTTTGATGGCTTTTTTTGAGCAATTTACTAACTTAAAGTGATCTCCCAACATCCCCTGGAGTTCCCTCTGTTTACGATCCTTTATTGGGACCTCTACAACTACCTGTGCCTACTGCTCCCCTATCACAATCATATGTGAAATTCACATACATCTCTGAGAGTCCAATATCATTAGTTCTATTTACAAAGGGACTATAAGTAATCTCAGAGACATCAAGGGACATTTCCAAGCTCACATGGCCAGGGAATATAAATTCTGTGATGTAAGTCTAACCCTTATTTTTTTGTTTGTTTGTTTCTTTTCAGTACAGTTCCCACTCTATACACAGAGACCTTAGAGCTTATTAGAGTCCCGGAAATAAATAAATTACAAATAGGAAAAAAACAAAAATAAAGCAAATGAGCATAAATCACAATGAATCAAAGAAATAATTTCATACATGAAGCATTCTGGCTAAGTCTTTCTTGTTTTTCTGAGGCCAATTCTAACATGGAGTAGTGGGTGTTGTCGCCACACAGCACCAAATAATTCTCCAGACACCATGAGTGCCCTATCATTCAAATCAATTCTGATACTATCTACCCAGAGATAACAGCCAATTCCAGAGATTGCTAGCACAGTCCTGCTTTCTCCCCACCACTATTTCAGATGCTAATTGTAAGCCCACTTATTACCCTTATTTTCTGGCTATAGGTTGGGGATCCTAGTGATCTCCTCCTAGGACTTCAGATGCCAGTCACAAGCCCAGGTTGTTAC
>PVHT021183634.1:15245677-15258657 GCA_004024745.2 Catagonus wagneri
TCAAATCAATTCTGATACTATCTACCCAGAGATAACAGCCAATTCCAGAGATTGCTAGCACAGTCCTGCTTTCTCCCCACCACTATTTCAGATGCTAATTGTAAGCCCACTTATTACCCTTATTTTCTGGCTATAGGTTGGGGATCCTAGTGATCTCCTCCTAGGACTTCAGATGCCAGTCACAAGCCCAGGTTGTTACTGGACTTTTGACTGACTAGCTATGAAATAGAGAGGTTCCCACAACCCTCTCCTCGATTTGAATAGTTTGCTAGAGAGACTCACAGAACTCAGAGAATCATTTAACTCACTAGATTACTGGTTAATTATAAAAGAATATCACTCAGGAACAGCCTTACTAAAAGAAAAAAAAAATGCTTAGAGCACGTCATGGAAAAAGGACTCAGAGCTTCCACGCACTCTTGAAATAGGTTACTCTCCACAATCTTAATGCATTCACCAGCCTGGAAGCTCTCTGAACTCTGTCCTCTTGAGATTTTATGGAGGATTCATTATGTAGGGATGATTGATGAAATTATAGGACGTTGGTGATTGATTCCACCTTTCCCCTCTCCCCTCCCTGGAGGTCAGGGGTGGTTGAGTGTGGGTTCCAAACCTCTCACCACAAGGTCAGGTTCCCTTCCAATCAGCCCCCAAATACCAGTCTTTCCAAGAGTCATCTCATTAACAAAGGAAACCTTTATTGCTCTCATCACTTAGGAAATTCCTAAGATTTTAGGAGCTCTGTGCCAAAAATGGGGACGAAGACCATCACACACTTCAAAAGCATGGTAAAAAGGTATTTCCGAAAGGTCACAAGTTGGTCCTGAGCAAAAGCAAAATGAATGAAAATGCAAAATGTGGCGGGAATTTAACATTCATGGAAAAGGGCAGTGGGAATGAGACCTGAAAGTATTGTAAGAACCCTGTTATTGGGGTTCTTAAAGTTGTCTAAGGAATTGGGACTCTCTCAGTAGCATTGAGAGCACAGTGGAAGGCTTGGGGAAAGGAAGTAGATTCTTCAGAAAGTAAGCTGGATTAGAGATGGGAGGAAACACAGGTGTGTTGGTGGGTAAGCTATTATAATGGTCTTCATTCCTCCAGAACTTTCAATTTCTGTGCCAGAATGAGAGGGCATGCTTAATGTCCCAACTGGGAACTCCATGTACATACCCATTCTTTCAAAATGTTAGATCTTTGATCACGTGAGCAGCATATCTCTTATTTTTAAACCACTTACCTTATTTTAAACCTTAGTCCGAGGCCACATCTTCAATACCAACTACTCACGGTTCCTCCCAGTTCAATATCAGTGATTCAAGACTGCTGTGGGTCTACCACCAACTGTATTTTATGCTGCAACTCCTTTTTCTGCTAAATAAAATAAATTCTTCCTACTCGTTTATAGTCTTACTCACAGACCAGCTTTTGTCTTTATTTTTCTCTTGCATTGCTCTAGAGGGAGAGATAAGAAGTTTTCTATTCAAAATAGTTTTGTAAATGTGGCTTTTGCAAATTGGGATTGTTTCATTATGCCAACATTCTCAAATGTTATTCATCTAGAATAATTTCCCATGTCCTCTTTGAAAGGAAAGTTGGAGAACAGTTGAAAACACATTTTACCTAAATTGTAGGTATTCAAATTCTTAGGAAAATTTAAGAGGACAGCAATGAATGAAAAATCCTGATACCCTTTTGAAAAACTTTTCTCCCCCCTTCTTTTTATGCTTCTACTGTGTCATAAATTCCTGTTTTGTCTGTTTGTTTATTATGGTTCCTTTTATATGCTTATCACCATGATTAAATAGTAAACTCATTAAAGGTCAGTGTTGTTTTATATTGAAGTGGATATAAATTAGAGGGGCTGCCTCACTTCTAATGATTCTTTAATCTCCGAGAACTCCTAGGTGTGAGACCCAGCTGCTTTGCCTGCAATGTTTGTCTGTATACCTCTGGTCATAGCAATTTTATCCTGAATTGAAGAACTAACTCAATTGGAACAGTCAGATTCTCTCTTCTGGAAAATTATAATCTCAAAAGGAGAAATAGATGAGCCATACTGATGATAGCATCAAAGAGAAAAGCAGACTCCTTTTCCCCTACATCCTATGAACTTCCTCCTTCCCTGGAGTCTGGATTTAAGAGGATACCCAATATTCTTTCAAAATCTCACTTTTTAAAAGTTAGCCCAAATTGGCTTCTGAGACCTTAATCACATGAATCATTTCTAATTTTGTTTTTTATTGTCTTTTCCACAGCACAGAGCTCAGAAATTTACACATATTACATACATGTTCAAGATACAAATTAAATAAATCAACTTGAAAACATCGGCACAAACACTGACTTTTTATTCAAGGTTCACCTCTAAGAGTGGAAAGTCAAATGAGAATTTTGTTGGTTGTCACTCTTGTACTAAATCACAACCTTAGGTTGTCCTGATCCCTTCTTTAGACAATTCTTATCCGGGCATTTCAAATGAAGGGATTATATCACATGAACTTTTAGTTTGTTCTGAGGCCCAGTTTCATATTCTTGTCTCATATTACTTTATAAAATAAAGATACAAGGCCTGACATCAGTGAAAAACTTTTTTGGTTGACAAAATGTATTGGGTCATCATTTATCTTAATGTTCACCTCCGTATGTGCAGATCTCCTTGTACAACATGAATGCTAATTATTTGTAAGTTTTTGATATAGTAACATCTGAGCTGGGATTGAATCCAGATCCTGCAGCTTCTAGTTCAGTGTACTTTCCTTCATCCCATGCTGCTGCTTCAGCCCCACTGCCATGTGTAGAAACATCTGTCCCACAGTCACCCAGACAGTCTTCCCAGATCACCCTCATTAGTCATGTAACACCGTCAAAATTCTTCCCAGAGAAGCAATCCTTGCCAGTGAGGATTAAGTTATCATTGCCATTTTAGGGAACACATGGCATTCATGGAAATCTTAGTAAAGAGGAAATGGTGCTTGGAACAGAACTGGCTTTAAGTGGTCAGAATTGTTTTCTGTGAGTTGAAGGGTACCCTGCTCTTTCTGTAGCACACACCAGCAAATTTCAGTTTTTCGGAACTCAGTATATGAAGATTTGATCTTTGATGCCAGAAAGTGATGACCCTGGAATCAGAAAATGTTGGATCTCCCTGGAGATGACTCACCTCCCTAAGATGGCTCACTTCCCTGAGATGACTCAGATGACTGGAAGAGACTTCATTTCCCTGGACTTTGATTATTTGCTTAGTGTTTTTCCAGCTGTGTTCTGGGAAGGTCTAGGTAGCATAGTAGGATCTCAGAAGGCACTTTGCAGTAGCTAGTGTAGACAGAATGTGTACAGAGAGCATAGAGAGAATGGTGCACAGAAAAGGCTTCAGGGAGCCTCTTCTCCACTTCATTCAGCACAGCTCTGCTTTGGTGTCATGCCCACTGAATTCTCTAGTAGGACTTATTTAGGGGTAACCATGAAAGCTTTTAAACAACTCTTTCTTAAAATCTGAAAATGGGATATCTCTCTTCCTCCCTCTCCCCTTCTCCCTCCCTCCTTCCCTCTCTCTTTCTTTTCTCTACCTTTCTCTTTCTCTTTTCCTCTCTCCTACTGTCCTCTCTTAGTCTTAATCCTGAATGGGGAAGACTTAAGGGAATTGCACACATCCTGGGCAATGCATCTCCACAAAGTGTTTGGAGCAAAGCAAATTTCTTTTTCTTTCCTGAAAAACACCGTGGATTCATGCATCTCCAATTTCTGATTGACTTTATCATGTGATTCCTCACTATATCAGTTTATCAACTCAAAATTAATTCCTGAAAACCTGAACTCAGTTTTTCTCTCTGACAAACCAGCTTCTCAACAAACCAGCAGAGGCTCAAAAGGCAGTTTTTACCTGTCATCTTTCTTTTTGGCCAGCAATAAAACTTTATATTTGACCTGTCTACTTTAAATATTGTGTACACTTATTCACCTGCCCATCCCAAAACTTCTTATTCTTTTGTAATTTCATACACATATGCTTCTTGATTCAGTTTCTGTTCTCATCCTAGTTGAGAGAAGCATCTCTTTTTTTTTTTCATGTGGTAGTTCTATTCTTTTTAATTTTTTTTTAGTATGTTCTGTCAATTTCTGCTATACAGCAGAGCAACCCAGTCACACATCTATGCACACTCTCTTGGATGCTGAGGTTACTACAACAGTTTCTCAAGTATCTGTCGTTATGTACAACCATTCTAAATCTCTCATTCCTTCACACAGTGGAATCCTCATAACCAGATTAATCTTTCCAGTATGCTGCTCTGATATGTAGTCAGTAGGGCTTTGTAACTCTAGTACCTCTGGGTTAGATTTAAATCCTTCCATATTCTGTCCCCCATCGTATATATCTGCATATGTTATCCAAAGTCTTTTTTTATACAAAGAATTCTCTCTGTAATATTGATTCCTTTGCTGTATCAGGAACACATATATTCCTTTGATTCAGAGAGAGATAACCTGATACAGAATTCCAGGACATTATAGGACATTTTTTCAGGTATAAAATGGAGAATGTGGAAATCACACTTTTCTTACTAGGATGCAGGGAGAACTAATGAACATGGGTTAAAGGATCAATTATATGAGGTAATAATAAACTTCATATGAAGTTAGAAACCTTTAAGACACACTCTCTAAGGTACAAGGGCAAATTTCATGTTTCCATGTTGTAACATTGCTGTACCTGTATAAATCACAGATGGAAGAAGTGAACACACTTTATTCTAAAGTTTTACTTATTATTTTTTATTTTATGCATTTTCACTTCTATATTATCATCTCCAACTATAATACCTCATTTCCATTTCAAATATATATTTCTATTTGCCCATCAAAGGGACTGTGCTCAAATCAAATTCATTGTTTTGACTTGAACAAATTGCTCTCCAGGTCATCTTTGTTATGGTCTTCACTTTTCATAAAATCCCTGAACCAGACTCCTTGGAATCATCAACGACTCTTGCATTGTTGAACATTTAGGCAGGAAAACATATACCATACCATATATTTTTAAGAGAGGTATGATATAGGGAATTGATTTTACAACTGTTGGAGAGATGGTGAGAGAGAGACAGAGAGAAGGCAGAATTAAGGGCTAGAAATCAGCTATTATTTCTAGGATTAGCAGAACAAAGAGAAAATGGTTATTATCTAGACCTTCAGGAAGAAGATACTTCACAGAGCTGGGGCTTCTATTGAGAAGGGGGCTGGGGGGGGCATTGGTAAGCTCTGGCTGGTACCTCTGAAAAGGTACCTAGGAGCTGGAGTTTGGAACCAATTGTGCTACCAAGTAAGGTATCATTCTTGGGTCATTGCTGGCAAGAGTAGGAAGCAAAGTAAGATAGAGAAAGTCCCTTCTACTTGTTTCTAGCCTTTTCATAATCCATAGTTGCATAACTTCCAGAAATGTGGGTACCAGAAAAAAATGTAATTTCAGAAGTTCAGTCCCAGCATAAAAAAAAAAGAAATAAAAGACAGATTTGGAACTCAGAGAAGTAGTTTCCACATCCAAATGTTCGCCATGTCCTGAAAATTCTCCCTTTGCCACAGTACTAGAATTCTCCACTTCCTCATTCCCTGCAGCCCTGCCCTGATACAGGCTGTCATCATCTATTGTCCAGACTGTCCAAATAAGCTGGTAACCTGCGTCTCTATTTCTTTTCTCGAATCCATCCTTCACACCTACACTCTAGTTACTTTCTAACAAACAACCATGACCATGTTACAGCCTGTTTGGAAACTTCAAAATATCTCATAGTTCCTACATTGTATCAGCATATTTCGCTCTGGAAAATCTCAAATATGCTTTGCTCCATCTCCACTCAGAGAACTCTTCTAGGAATATTTGTTCCATCTGTAAGGAAAAATGATTTCCCCACAAAACTTGATAGTGTTCTCTGTTCTGGCTTTCAGCCTTCACCAAGTATCTATCACATGCTATACATCAAAAAAATCGTATTTTCATTTGAGGGTCTGCTGCCTTTACTAAAGTATAAATGCCTCAAGATTGGGTTCTCTGTTTATTTCTTGGTACCTACAGTACTCCTGTTTGTTTGTTTATTTACTTATTTACCTGTAGTACTCTCTAGAGAGCCTGGCATGTAGTAGAGGCTACAGGCTATTTGTCAAATGGATGAATAATAAATCTATCTATCTATCTATCTATCTATCTATCTATCTATCTGTCTGTCTGTCTGTCTGTCTATCTATCCATCCATCAGTCCATGTATCTAGATATCTAGATATCTAATTAAATAATCAATCTATTCGTTTTCTTGCCTTGCAAGGTTTGTATGTTGTTTGTCCACATCTAAGTTTCCCAGAGATCTGGATCAATATTCCCTAAAGAACAGGCCTTGGGTCCCACAGTGCAGTCAAGGCCAGGGGCAAGCAGTTGGGCAGATGCAAATACTAGCTCAAGAGCTGAGGCTTGACTTAAATCAAAGCCTATGAGCCTTGGGAGAAAAGTGAAGTTAAAACAGAGTGGTGGTCTACTGGAGTAACTTATCCTTGTTACCATTCTCCCTTCTTCTCAGAAACATGAAATCAGTCTTCCTCCCTGTAACCCCTACCTCCTCTCCATTTCCACCTCCTCATTTTTAAACGCCACTGTTTTGGAGAAACATAGTCCTGTTCCAGCTGCAGGCACTAAATCATTGCTGTACTTTGGACGTGCGCTACGGAAGGGAGTCCTGTGATGAATGGGGCTGTCCGTATTTACATTGGGTGTGCAACAGCTGTGGGGATCATCCTGTGCAATGAGTATTCTGGGCAAACTTGGCTGGTCCCCACCCCACTACCACCTCCTCTTTGCTCAGTGACAATGACTGATAGGCCTCTTCTAAGGAAAACTGTCCTTTAGAACAAAGGAATTGTAATGCCCCCTCTTGTCTGAGCGCATGAACATACACACACTCACAGGACTCACACACACACATGCATACACACACACATACACAACACATCACAATTTTTCAATGCCATGTTCTTTTTGGCAATTTCATATTTCCCTGGATACCTTGCAAACAACAAAATTGCTCAAGTGTAGGCAGGTGATGTAGGAGAAGCAATCTCTGTCTTTTAAAAAAAAAATCTCCTTATGGGCTTTCAGAGACATATTGCATTGGTCATTCCAAGCTTATTGCCCAAGGCAAATTGTGTCAAATACAGGTCATGCTAAAGCCCATGTAACCTGGGCTTTTTGCCTGTAGGCAATCCACTTTTCTGACAGTGTTGACTTGAGTTCTCACACCAAAGAGACAGAGAAGAGAGAAAAGGGAATACATATAGCTAAGATACATCACGTCTATGTAGTACTTTATAGTTTATAATGCATGCTATCCCCTTTTACTTTCAAGTCTGAAGGAAAGGAGAGTGTGTGTAGAGATTATGTGTTTCATGCCATAAAGGCTGAACAAGTTGCACTAATTCCATTAGCTAGAATCTTTTTGATGCAGCATGCACATCTGCTCTTCAAGCTTTTAATCTTGTATCCTTTTAATTTCACTTTTTGCCGTGTGCTCTAAACCTGAGAAACTTTGCCATCCAACCACATATCTTTTATAAATCTCCTTTGGACCTAGGAGTTCTTATAGGTTCTGACAAGTAGGCATCATGACATAGAGATCATTGCCGTGACCTTATTGAGCCCATGGGTACATCCAGTGCTTTGTTCCAACCCTTATTCTGTCTCTGAGTGGGTAACCAAACAATTACTAGCTTGACAAGAATGAATCCAGGTTTTCAGATGACTCAT
Organism: Catagonus wagneri; assembly: GCA_004024745.2. Taxonomy (NCBI): domain Eukaryota; kingdom Metazoa; phylum Chordata; class Mammalia; order Artiodactyla; family Tayassuidae; genus Catagonus; species Catagonus wagneri. The sequence continues at coordinate 15,253,458 of PVHT021183634.1, forward strand.
CAAGAATTTAAAAATTTCTTCATAGAACACATAATTGAATTGCTATTCTTAGGTTTCTCCTTCATATGTTTCATCCTGCTCAGGGACACTTGTGTGATACCGAGCAAAGAAGCTATACAATCTATTATAATTGTTTCCAAACTCTACTCCATAAAATCCTAGTGGGTCAGTGAAGCCGTGCCGGCTTCCAAGGCAACCTGGAACAGGAGGGAGGGGCAGACTGAGTTGATTAGAGCAGACTCTAGAGCCTCTTATGTTCTCATATAAGATTTTATTTGAACAGAATGTTCCAAATCTAACCCCAAGATGCTAAAAACCACTTAGTAGATTTAAGTTTCAGTTCCCTGCCAGAATTTTGTTCTTGAACAAAAAATTTTAGTCCCCTGAGCCCCCTTTCCCAGCAGAAAAAGGAAGACAGCAATAAAACTCAAATCAGTGTGTTGGCATTAAAGATCCAGTGCTAAAATATCTTGGAGAAGCCATTCCTCATAAAACATTATAGAGTCGTCGTGGCTCAGTGGTTAACGAATCCGACTAGGAACCATGAGGTTGCGGGTTTGATCCCTGGCCTTGCTCAGTGGGTTAAGGATCCGGCATTGCTGTGAGCTGTGGTGTAGGTTGCAGATGCGGCTGCAGACGCAGCTTGGATCCCGCATTGCTGTGGCTGTGGCGAAGGCTGGCAGCTACAGCTCCTGTTAGACCCCTAGCCTGGGAACCTCCATATGCCGCAGGTGCGGCCCTAGATAAGGCAAAAAGACAAAAAAATAAATAAATAAATAAAATTTAAAAAAATTACAGAAAGCTAAGAAGATATTAGGATTGTCAAATCTCTTCCAAAACAACCTCTTTTCTTCCTATTTACCCTACCACCATCACCCAAAACAAGATTATCAGGACCTGCTCTGGAACTTTGTGGGGCAGCCACACCCACCACCCACTAGATTCACTGTATGCCTTCAACCCTATTACTACTATCAATATCAGTATTGATAGGGTTGCAGGCATACAGTGAATACCTTACTCTTACCTTAAACAGAGTAAGGTGATGGTTGAGGACCCAGGGGGCAGATTGTAATTCTGTCATTTACTTGTTGTATGCTCTTAAGTAGGTTTTGTTTGTTTGTTTGTTTGTTTTATTCTTTAGGGCTGCACCTGCGGCATATGGAACTTCCCAGGCTAGGGGTCGAATTGGAGCTGCATTTGCCAGCCTGTGCCACAGCCACAGGAATGTGGGATCTGAGCCGTGTCTGTGACCTACACTACAGGTCAGGCAATGCCGGATCCTTAACTTAATGAGTGAGGCCAGCGATCAAACCCACGTACTCGTGGATAACAGTCTGCTTCCTAACCCAATGAGTCACAGCAGGAACTCCCTTAAGTTTCTTAACCCAGCAAATGCTTTTTTCATATGTGAAATAAAATTAACTCATCTGTGTAAAATTATGAGTATTCTGTAATATAATGAATCCAAAGAGTTTGGTACCAGGTGGTAATTTCATAAATTGTCTTTGCAGTTACTTTCATTTATTAATTTGTTTTGGTAAGAGTTATGAAACAAGGGAGTAGGCAGTGTGACTAAGATGCAAACAAATAAAAATCAACCCCTAAAATAAGGGTGATGTGGAGGGATTCCATCATGCAATCACTTTAGGAAAAGCTGTCTTAGATGTGGTTTTTCATAGCAGGATTTTTCATGCTTTACTGTTACTGTTATCAAAGGAAGATATTTCATGCAGCATCTTCCAAACCTGCTTGACATTGAAACTCATATCTGTTGATGTTTCTCGAGTGGCAGTAGCCTATAAAAGTCTCAGTGCCATGATAGGTGTGTCTATATCTGCTCTAACCTACATTGTGACCACTAGCCACAGGTGACAGTTGAGCCCTTTTCAATGTGACTAAGAAACTGAGCTTAAAGTGTATTCAAGTTCAATCATTTCTATTTCAGATTCCAATAACCACATGTATCTAGTGGCTACCACATTGGAGATCACAGATCTAGAAACTGGTGTTTCAGGAAACATGCTTTGGAAAATGCTGTAGCAGTACTAACAGCTGGGCAAACTGTCAGATGCTGGCAGGGGCTTGAGGAAGCAGGGTGAAGTGGACAGAAGATTGCTTGTTCTGCTCAGGGAAGGAAAAGTCAAGAATAACAGCTGCTCTCCTAGTCAGGTTTACTGAGAAGCTAATGAAGCTAAAGCTTCAGTGCGGCTCCTTTGTGCGGGTCCATCTAAAGTCCTGGGAGTTTTTTACATGGTCACATATTAACAGTAATATGTGTTAACCGTAATTGATTAAAACAAATCTTTCTATGGTAACTTTCATTATGTAATGTTTTCTGTGTTGCCGGTTGGTGACTGTGCAGCTATAAACATTTTTGGAGTCTGGATGATGGGAAGTTGAGACAGTGATACAGAATTTGGGTGTAAGTAAGATATATTTATATGTTCCAGAATCACTTTTGAGTAAATATAAGTTATTTCAAGTCATTCTAGTGTAAGAATATTTTCAGTGATATTTCTAGTGCTGTAAGCTCAAAAAGCTTGTAAGGAAATCTAAAAGGCCTTTACATTTTACAGCTCAAATAGAAAATAAACTCTCTAAAGATTTTCATAAATTTGACCACAAACTTAAAAATCTACATGACATTAGAATAATTAGTGAAATTCAAAGCAACTTCTCTGAAGTATCTGTAATGGAAAACAAATTTTAAGCAACCTTATTAGAGAAAAGATCAAATTACCTTTTATTTTCTCTTTAAAGAATATTACAAAAGCATTGTCATGGAAAGACGATCAAATGAAGCCAAAAGAAAAAATATCTGAGGAAAATTTACTACATAAGTATGTCAGAAAGTTAATTGTTTTTTAAAATTATGTTGTTTTCTGAATTTAGAGAATCTTTAAAAATTTAAGTTTGTTATAGGATTTATTTACTTATTTATTTATTTATTTTTTCATTTTAGGGCCGTGCATGCAGCATATGGAAATTCCCAGGCTAGGGGTTGAGGAGCTGCGGCTGCCAGCCTACGCCATAGACAGAACAACTTGGGATTCAGGGTGCATCTGCAACCTACATCACAGCTCATGGCAACACTGGATACTTAACTCACTGAGTGAGGACAGGGATTGAACCTGTGTCAAACTAGTATCCACATTCTCATGGGTACTAGTCGGGTTCATTACTGCTGAGCCACAGTGGGAACTCCCAAAATATTTTTTTTTTGTCTTTTTTTTAAGGGCCACACTTGCAGCATATGGAGTTTCCCAGGCTAGGAGTCAAATGGGAGCTGTAGTCTCTGGCCTACGCCACAGCCACAGCAACGCCAAATCCAAATTGCATCCATGTCCTACGGCAACGCCAGATCCTTAACCCACTGAGCGAGGCCAGGGATCGAACCTGCATCCTCATGGATTCTAGTCAGGTTCGTTTCTGCTGAGCCACAATGGGAACTCCCAAAATATTATCATTATTATTATTATTATTTGTCTTTTTAGGGCCGCACCCATGGCATATGGAGGTTCCCAGGCTGAAGGTCTAATGGGAGCTGTAGCTACTGGCCTACACCACTTCCATAGCAAAACCAGAATGAAGCCATATCTGTGACCTACACCACAGGTCACAGATCCTTAACCCACTGAGCAAGCCAGGGATCGAACCCGCAACCTCATGTTCCCTAGTCGGATTCGTTTCTGCTGCACCACGATGGGAAGTCACAAAATATTATTTTTAATTATTTATTTTGTGTTTGAATTTTGTACTCTTGTTTTAAAGCAGCCCCTCTCTCCATTCTATAATTTTTACTGTCTACAAAATCTACCTGAAGGTACAGATGTCATTTTAAATATTCTTATCATATGCCAGGCATCATTCAGAGCACACTGCATGAATTATCACACTGACTCTTTCTGCTAGCCCTCTATGTGAGCTTTTATTATATCTCAACTTTCAAAATGAGGAACTGAGGCATAGCTTTTGCCTAAATTTACAGATCTTGTAAGTGAAGAACTGAAAATCAAACTTGAAAAGACTCCTACTTCTGGCTTGGAAGTAGAAAGTAACAACAAACTATTAACTTCTGTTAGAACTACCAAGGGAAGAAAAAGAAAACACAAATTACAAAAGTAACATATTTCTAAAAAGTGTTCAGAAATCTATGGAAGATAAAGGATGTAGAAGAGTTAAATTCCAGAGAGCAGAGAGCTTTTCCTTTGCTAGTAGAATCAATGCTTTCTTCATGGGAGGGGGAATTCTTGATTTAGACATAGGCAGGAGATAAGGCTTGGAGCAGACAGAGAGTCTTTTGTGAAGGCAAGAAAAACTAGTGGAACTTTTTTTTTTTCCTTAATGGATTTTATTTCAATTATAGGTGTACATAAATCATCACAAGTAAATTTTATAGATTTTGTATCCCAAACCCCCAGTGCATCCCCCCACCTCCCAGATTGTCTTATTTGAAAAACCAAGGTGTTCCAAAGTCTGTGAGTCATTGTCTGTTCTGTAAAAGGTTCATTGTGTCTTTTTAGTTTCCACATGTAAGCAGTAGCATTGGATGTTGCTGTCTAATTGTCTGACTGGTTTCACTTCGCATGCTAATTTCTAAGTCCATCCATTTTGCTATAAATGTTGGTAATTCGTTCCTTTTAATGGCTGAGTAACATTCCATTGTGTGTATGTACCATATCTTCCCTATCCACTCCTCTGTCGATGGGCATTTAGGTTGTTTCCATGACCTGGCTATTGCATAGAGTGCTGCAATGAACACTGGAGTACATGTGTCTTTTCGAGTCATGGTTTCTGCTGGATAGATGCCCGGGAGTGGGATTGCTGGATCAAGTGGTAATTCTATTTTGAGTTTTCTGAGGAATCTCCATACGGTTTTCCACAGTGGTTGCACCAATTTGCATTCCCACCAACAGTGTAATAGGGTTCCTTTTTCTCCACACCCTTTAGCACTTATTGTTTGTAGACTTTGATGATGGCCATTCTGGCCAGTGTAAAGTGGTACCTCATAGTGGTTTTGATTTGCATTTCTCTAATGAGGAGCGATGTTGAACATCTTTTCATGTGTTTATTTGCCATCTGCATGTCTTCTTTGGAGAACTGTCTGCCTAGATCCTCTGCCCATTTTTGGATGGGGTTGTTTGTTTCTTTGGTATTGAGCTGTAGGAGCTGTTTGTAAATTTTGGAGATTAATCCC
>PVHT021183634.1:15270343-15472956 GCA_004024745.2 Catagonus wagneri
GCCCCTCCTACCTCTTGATGTGGTCTCCGCTGTGTCTTCTGGAGCAGAGTATCTTTTTTGGAAGTTTACAGTCCATTTGGTTGAAGGTTGCTCGGCATTTGGCTGTATTTTTGCTGTTTTTCGGGAGAGAAGTTGAGCTCCAGTCCTTCTATTCCGCCATCTTAATCGCTTTTCCTACAGTAGGTAATTTACAGTAGGTAAACCACTTAGGTTTTTGCTAGTGAGCCTTTAAGAGTTAAATTAGGGGATAAGCTAGGAATTGGATTATTATATTGCCCATCTTTTTCTTTTATCTTCTCATGTATGGACACTCAATAATTAGTAATAATCAGATCTTTTTCAAGTGTGAGATCCTAGGATGCCATCATTATCATAATTATATTTGAAGAGCAATTCAGTGCTTAGGAAATGTTTCTCACTTACCCTATTTTATATTATTCATGGCTGTGGTTCTAACAATAAGATTAAAGGGAAAGGGAGTGGGGTGGGGATCCTATCCTATTTCTAAAGTTTGAATTAACTGGCTTTTTGTTATTAGTGAAGGTTGATAAGGTGATTGAGCAGTATCTGAATTCAGCACTGTAAACTTCCCAGAGGAAATTGTATATAAATGGGCCTGAGGATAGTTTGTAAACTGGTAAATATACCCTTCCAAGGCACTTCAAAGAAGCATTTGTTGCATAATGATCATATCTACTGTCATTTATAAAACCCAACAATTTCTAGGGCATACACATCATATTTTCATTCTTCATCCAAGGCTTTGAATATACCCATATTTACATATGAGTTAATATAGATGCAGAGAGGTTAACTGATTTTTAAGGGTCATGAAGCCAATAACTAGTGACATTTTATTTCGAACCCAGGTCTACCTGCTCAAAATTCATTTTTTCCCAATAACACAGCACTGCTTGCCTCTCAGGAAATGGGTGGAGGAGGAAAGGTAAAGCTATGACCTCAAATCAAATGATTTTATGTATTTTTTTAATCAGTCATCTTTCTTGTCTCTTCCATAAATGATTCATCAACAGAGGATAAGAATCATTCAACAAATGAATAAATGAATAATGGCATCTTTACTGAGATCACTCATTCAGGAGGCAATGGACTGGTTCTTCCCCATGGCCTCTTGAAGTTGGAACATTTCAAGTAGATTTGAGGGAATACTGAGTATGTTTTATAGAGGAAAAAAATCTACTTATCAAGTCATCCTTCTCCTATCAGGACACCTGCTGGATTGCAGTCAAATTGCCAATGAATAATTAAAAGCTAATTTCCACAAAGTGATTTGCCATCCTTTATTGGTTCCTGAATTATGCTCAGATGAGCCACTCCTTAGAGGAATGTTGGCTGTCTTTAATGTGTTTGAAGCCACCCACAATGGCCAAGCAAGGGTCTCCAGTGTCCAGAAAAGGAGACGCAGGTGCAAGACACAAAGCATATTGCTGCTTCTGAGAGGGAAAGCAGGCCCTCTGGAGCTTATTGAACTGAACAGAACACAGGAGGTGGTAGCAAACTCAAAGACAGGCGGCTCGTAGAATAATTGGCAGACGCTAAAAGACACCTTTGTGAGAGCTTCTTTTGTGGTTTTTAAGCCACAGAAATTCCATGAAGCTGCAAAGAGGAGTGTATTTCTGGCCTCATTCTTCCACTGTGGCCACTCTGGCAAAGCTGGAAGAGACATTGAGATCAATTGATTTGGTAGCTTTTTAAATTACTTTGGATCCCAGAATATTTTTTATAACACTCAGAATACAGCTATAAAGGACAGATATGAATGTATCTCTTTTAGTTATACTTGGCTGAATGGTTTTGTGTGTGTGTGTGTGTGTGTGTGTGTGTGTGTGTGTGTGTGTGTGATCGCAGTGTAAATATTTATCAAAGATGTAAATATGGAGTTCCAGTCGTGGCTCAGTGGTTAACGAATCCGACTAGGAACCATGAGGTTGCGGGTTCGATCCCTGGCCTCGCTCAGTGGGTTAAGGATCTGGTGTTGCCGTGAGCTGTGGTGTAGGTTGCAGGCGTGGCTTGGATCCTGCATTGCTGTGGCTGTGGCGAAGGCCGGCAGCTACAGCCCCTGTTAGACGCCTAGCCTGGGAACCTCCATATGCCGCAGGTGCAGCCCTAGATAAGGCAAAAAGACAAAAAAAGTCATAAATAAAGTCAATGTGCATATTCTTTGATACAACAATTCTAGTATTCTACCATCTAGCAAAACTCTCACCTATGCAAAATGGTGTGCACAAACATGGTCTTTGCAGCACCATTATTGTGCAATATTTAGGACACATGAGCAAAATTTATGAGCTAATATCAGAAGATATCCAATATGAATTGCTATTAAAAGTTTTATAGGGAGTTCCCGTTACAGCTTAGCGGGTTAAGGACACACATATGTAAATGTTATGTACCCGTATACTTGTGTGTATATATATGTATATAATATACATGTATATATATGTATATACACACATACATATATGTATTAAACATCATCAGCTATGGAAAGGAATATAGGATTAAACCAACTTACATGCTAAAACATATTCTTCTTTGTATTTCTAGATTATTCAAGTAATTTTTGAAATTTTGAACAAATTCATAATTTTGTGATTTTCTGTATATCACTTTCATAATGTCATGACTAGATTTTTCATTTCAGACATGAATTTCTCTTTCAAATCAATTTTTGCTTTTATATAATCTATTATTTTATTATGGTTTCTACTGCTAGCTCTATTCATTTTAATTATTCCCAGATTTTCCCAGGATCATGGAATTCTGATTCTCTTATTTCTTGTTTTATTACTTTTCTTTAAGGAGAATGGATTTGTAATTTTAGTTTTTATTTGCGTTCATCTTTAGCAAAACGTTTTTGTTTTCCATGAAACTTATGTACCTTGGTTGTGGAAGTATCTTTTTAAAGTAGTGTTACACTTGACTCTTTTAATGATCAAAGGATTACTTGATCCTTCACCATTTTTTTAAAGATCATTTCTGATCCTGGGATTCTGATACAATATGTATGATGTGAATTCAGACTCCACATCCACCTATGACACAGCTCTGGAGTTTTGATGAATTGTAGGAAATTTCCTCCTACCTGTTTAGAACCCCAGAAAATTATTTGTCCTGATTTGTAGACTACAGCAAAGCGTTCCTCACCCCCTTTCAACAATAAAGAGAACTATGTCAGGCTCAAGTTATGTCAAGTCCCAGGTCCCGCTTCCTTTCCATATGGAAGGGAAATACTCATTACCAGTCTTTAGAGCCTGTGTCTGCACACTGATCCCCACCCAAGGAAATAGAGCCTTGCTGGTTTATTGCATTCGTTTTAAATTACTTCTTTGTATCTACAAGCTAAGGATTTTTTTTTTTACCTCTTAAATTCTACTAAGTGATTAAAGATGGTTTTCTTATGCTTTTTTTCTAGTGCTTCTATAGTTTTGCAATGGAAAACAGGATATATGGTAACTATTTTATTGTCAGAATGTCTCTACTTTCTCTGCAATTGAGAAATAATTGAAATTGGAAATAGTAATCAACTAATCTTCCCGTAGTTTCCTGAAGTTCTTTCATGGAATTCTCAGGTTCCAAGTAATAATCATAGTAATCACTAATGATATTGGTGATTTACCAAGTGCTGGAAACGTTTCTAAATAACTTACAGACATTAATTTATTTACTATGCATAACCTCATGTAGTAGATACTATTAATATCATCCCCATTTACTGACGAAGAAACTGTGGCCTGAAGAATTTTAGAAAATTATTTAAGATCCTGCACTATGTATGTAGCAGAACTGGAATTTGAGAGCCAAACATCCATGCTCTTAATCACTATGTGCCCACCTGCTCCTCAAGTAAATTGAAAACCATTGCAGAAGTTTACCCCATCTCTCTCCCCTAATGATATTGCTAGTGAGGTATAGAAATTCACTAGCAAATACTATGGAATTCTTGAAATCTGATCAAAGTTAATGGGCATAAAGGATAGTAACATTTAGAACTTCACACCAGGCAAAATTCAGAGCTGCTTTTGATTTTGAGTTACTTTTGGCCATTTTGGAATCTCTGTAGGATCACACACACCCTTATGAGGTAGGTAGGTAGGCAGGTAGATGGGAGAGTGAGGATGATCTATCAGTAAAACATTTTATGGGTAACATGGAATGCTGCATTTTTTGTTCTCATCTGCTGTGATGTGCATGGAGAAAAAGAAAAGAAATGACAAATGAAGAGTCTTTGAATCTTTTGATCAAGTACGGTGTCCAGAATATGTGACAAAACCAATTCCCAGCTTCATTATTGACATTTCCTAAAAAATTGAAGACTGTTCTGAATGAAGTCAATGGAGTGAAAAATGGCCCAGGGTGAAATACATATAAGATTTGGATGGGAGGGTAATGTGGCCATAGTATTTCACCAGTCAAAAACCTTAAATTGATTTCTAGATCAAAACATTACTAGATGAGCTTATAACTAGTTTACTAGGAGATGAGACTGTGGAACCCTAAAGACTTTGGATAATGAGTTCATTTACAATGCTTTGTAGGCTTAAGGACCTTTATTGATAAGTGACAAAAATAATTAATTGTATTTGAAGCAAAACGCTAATCAGCAGTGTCATTCATTCATGGCTATATAATGATCAGAACAAGGGCATCACTTTTAAATTGATGTAGAAGAGAAAGTTTTATTTAAGGCTTCTTAAGTCTCACCACATACAGTTATAGTGAAAAAGAGCAAGGGTAAAGTAGAACAAAAAAAAAAAAAATGCTTGCCTCGATGCTAAACATCCCAAACAATGCTTAGCTACCACTGAAAAGCAGGAACTTGAAGAAAGCACCTTCTATTGCTAACATAAAGAGCATCATCAGGACTTTCATATTCTAGAGAATCACAAATGTCTTTATGTAGAACAACACTGCACAACGGAACTGCTGCACTGATGATAATTTTTTTTCCTATCTGTGCCAACCAATATAATGGACACTAGCTACTGACTACTGAGCTTTCAAAATATAGCTAAAGTGATTGAGAAACTACATTTTTAATTTTAAGTTTTATTAATTTAAATTTAAATAGCCACATATGTCCACTGGCTGCTCTATTGAACACGGTCTCCCAGTGGTCAGGCTGCAGCTGAAGCACTGAAGAGAGGAAACAGATGCTGAGCTTACAAGTGGGCATGGTTCTGGGGATTCTCTTTATCTCTGCTCACACAGGCATTACTTAAGTGATGTCTGTCCTTATCTATCCATAAAAAGTCACTTTACTCTTGGATTAATGGGAGATTAATGAGAGTCAAAACTCTCAGTCCACTAATGCCAACAGAATCCATTTCATCTTCCTTACATGATGAAACATGATAAGGAAACTGAATCTCTCTACCCCTTGAAACTTGCCCTCCTCTCAGGAATTTATGTTTAAAAAAAGAAAGAAAAGAACATATGTGTTCTTACAACAAAGTATTACTCTCCATGAAAGGTAAAATTCCACCTTGAGAGCCCATCTTTTGGGTACAAGCAATATATTCTTGAAATCCTTTCTGAAATGTAGTATGTTACCTAACAGGGTGAACACATATGATAAGAGGGACTCATTAAAACCTTAGCAATCATCAATTTATCAAGCTAGCTAACCTTCTGGGAATGTGATTTAGACTAGTAAATTGCTCTAAGTACCACTGTCACTTCCAAAATGTTAGTGGAAAAAGAGAATTTAGAGCTTATTTAGTCTAAAGCTTTCCTTTTATAAATGGGGAAACTGGGGTTCAAAAAGGATGGAATAACTTGTCCAGAGTCAATTAGGAGCAGTAGCTTGTGGTAGAATGTAGGTTTCCTAAATTCTAGCGTAATCCCTTTTCTAATGCACTGAGAGTCTCCCCCAGGAATATTCACACAGGAACAGCAAATACCTTTTATATGAGTATGCAAATTCTTATTTATTGTTAGTGGAATTTGGAGCTCTGTGTGCTAATCTCTGAGGCTGCATCTGAACTTGATGGGAAAGACTTCAGACCCCATAGTTAATTGTGCTGTCATGTGGGTAGGAAAAACAGCACCTACACCAAAGATTTGCCATCCTTTTTTTCAAGTGTTTGGGAAACAGAAAAATCTGGGTCAGTAAAATTCATAAAAAAATATATTTAAGTAATATGTAGAGGAAGATTAGATTCCATCTTCAGGTAACATATTTTAGGGATAACGCTGAGAAGGAAAATGGTACATACTCCTCTGGAGTAAGGAAACATGGATTCTAATCTCAGGTCCAACCTATACTTGCTATATGTTTGTAGAAAAGTTAATTTATTTTTCTGAAGTCAAAAATTTTTGTTTGTAAAATAGAAAAACACAAAACAGAAAAACCTTCAAAAATTTTCAGTGCGAACTGCATGAGATTGATGAATATGACCCATCCACTGGGGCAAAGCATATAATAGATAATTAAAAGAGTAGTTCTCCTTTTTCATGTGTGAGTTTGTAATCATCTGTAAGTTTCCTAAATGGGATTTGCCATGAAATTGCATCTTAGGAGTTCCTATTGCGGCTCATTGGGTTAAAACCTGGCATTGTCTCCCTGAGGATGCAAGTTCGATCCCTGGCCTTGCTCAGTGGGTTAAGGGTTCAGCAGTGGCGTAGGTTGCAAATGTGGCTTGGACCCAGTATTGCTTTGGCTGTGGTGTAGGCTGGCAGCTGCAGTTCTGATTCGACCCCTAGCCTGGGAACGTCCATATGCCACAGGTGTGGCCATTAAAAAAACAAAGAAAGAAATTCAGTATCTTAATAATCATGTTCCAAGCCCCCTCGCTTTCGTATGCCATCCTATCCAACCTATAGAGATAAAAACAGAGAGGATCATCAACATCTTCTGAAACCCTGAACTACAACACACAAGAATACACAAAGGGCACTTCCAACTGGTGGAATATAAAACCCCCAAATTATTGATGTCCCTTACTGTCCTCTTTGAAAGGCCCACAAGGCATTCTCAGGGCTGGGGAAGATGGATATCTCCTAGCTGCTTCTTTCTCAACTTCCCTCCCTATTTTACTCCTTGTTGTAGTACTATTGATCTCTTATCAACTTTATACCCTCAGGTGAGCATCACCTCTATTATTGATCTATTTATTATATTAAAAAAAAAAAAAACAACCTTTAAGCCCTACGCTCTGTGTTTAGTGCTGGAGTGATGGGGCTATAACAGTGGTGAATGCATACATGGTCCTAAAGTTCCTGAGACCCGAGTCCAGTGAGGAAGAAAGCAAATTAATTGAGCTTAGTGAATAATAACACAATCTCACCTGTGTTCTTGCTTCCTTGTAGTACTACCAGTTAATCCTCTGAACCCCACAGTGTGAGTGGAGGGGAGAAAGAACATCCCCCACTTCTTTATTTTCATACATCAAACTCTTCCTCTCATGCATTGCCATTTTTCTCCTTTCCCTTTTTGTACACAATCCTTGTGTTTGTCTTGCTAGGCTTTCTTTCTAAACAGAGCACAGACCTGTCTCACCAAGATGTTTCCTGTGCTGTAGGGCCCCAGCTGTGGCTATGCCATCGACTGCCTAATCTGAGCACAGCCTGATTACAGACATGTTGTGTGGGATTCTTTATCTTGATCAGATAATCAAAGACAACTCATTACTCACATATTGAAGGAGAGGGGTACATTATGGCAGTGATGCTCTATGATGATAACCCTGATAGAGTGTACAGAATATCTTGGGGGGTATGGAAGGGGGAAATTCTAGGGGTATGCTGGTGCTAGACTAGACTAGAACAAATGGCAGTCCAAGATGCCCCAAAAGAAGATAAAGTGTGTCTGAAATGAAAATTTTTGATATTGCAGCTATTGATGTGCACAGAATATCCAAGAAACACATTCTCTTTTGTAAAGGAAGGTTCACCTGTGCTGTATTTTTGAGCCAACACCATTACGGCTTTATTTAGATGTGTGTGAAGGAACCATCTGTTCCAGCTCACAGGAGGGCCAGGTCTGCATCACAGGCATTCCCCCCTCAAGGTCCAATCACAGCACCTGACGCAAAAGTTTCCTGATGTGATGCTTGACTGAAAGCTAATGACAGGGAACACTTCATTTTTCAAAGTGTGCTTTTTCTCAGAAGCAAGTGTGCTCTTTGATGATTGCTTTTCTCTTCCCTGCAGCCCATAGAAACAGCATGAAGAGCAGGGAGCCCGGGATACGAGGACAGTTCTCCATTTATTCTTTCTTATATTTATTCCTTACTCTGTTCAGTAAGCACATGGTGATGCCTGCACTTGGGACACTGCGGATAATACCTGTGAACATGGCAGATGAGATTTTCAAGGTGATTACATGCGTGGGGAATAGACAGTAATCAAATAGGCAATTTTTGTCTTACTACCTGGTAGTAATCTGCGTTTTGGTAAAATACATTGGGCTGATGAAAGCAAAGAGCCTGGGTGGCCATTCTCCATTGTGTGGTGGTAGACAGATTGTCTTTAAGTAAGGCACTAATATCAAGGAGTCAGCCTTGCAAAGTTCTCAGGGCATATGTATTCCAAGGGGAGGCACTACCCAGGGCCAGCTTCCTAGAGTGAGAAGGACTCTGCTGTGTTTGAGGTATGAAGCGTCAGTCTGGCTGGGTAGATAATTGTTGAGATGAGGATGGAGTGTCAGACAAAGGGAAGATCACATAGGACCTTGACTGTTTGCTATGCATAATGAGTTCAAGACTCCCAATAAGGTGATCTGATTTAAATGGTGCCAAACGCTGTTAAGTTCCCATGAAAGATATCTGGCTATGCATCTGCTACGTAGCTTCCCCTCTCTATAAATGAGGACCCGATATCATCCTTTAAACTCTCAAAGGAGGGAGAGGTAATAAAATTTGAGACTCCATTGGTTTCGTTTGTTTGTTTGTTTGTTTGTTTGTTTGGCTTTTTAGGGCCGCACCTGCGGCATATGGAGGCTCCCCGGCTAGGGGTCTAATCAAAGCTGTTGCTGCCAGCCTATGCCAGAGCCACAGCGATGGTGACTCCATTGTTTATTTCTGCAAACCTTTCCTATCTTCCCTCCCTTTCTCTCAGACCAGGGTTTGTACCCCCCTCAAGAATATCATTGCTTCATGTATATTTATGATGTTGGGTGGCTATTATCTGTTAACAGAGTTGCTTGGCTGCTTCTCTCCTTCGAGTGTAAGTTTCCTGAGTCCTCAGGTCAATGATGAGACCTCTCTGTCTCTCTAGACCTAACTCAGGTTTTGCCCATTGTATGTCCTTTCTAATTGGTCCTGGACCATGCATTGTTTTACCCTTTATGATTATCACATCATAGTATAATCTCTAGGGAGCTCAGAGTATCCATTTATTCTTCTACCCTTTCCTGAACCTCCCCTCAGCTGCCTGCCTGATGATCTTCCTTCTCTCTCTCCTTCACTGGGGGTTGGATTTGTATTTTGGTCAGATGGCTCTCTGAATACATCCTTACTCCTATTCCATGTTCCTTCACAGTCACCTCCCCTAACAAAATCCTTGCACGTTTAATCTCATCTTGGGTAAGTAATTGTATTTGAATCTTTTGTTGCAAAATATTTATTGAGGACCCATTATGTCATGAATTTTGATAGTGTCCTGCAATTCAGCTCAACCAAGAGTTAGGTTCAAGAAGCTAGTTGGTAATAAAGACTAGTAAGCAGATATAGTACAAAAGGATAAATGCTTGAACCAGGAGTTCAATAGGATATAAGAGTATGGGGAGGCACCAGATTCAGCCTGTATGTTGCCTATATGTTGGCCATAGTGGGGATGTAGGGTGAAACCATAAAGGCTCCCTAGAGGAATTGTTACCCATGGTGAATTGGGAATTGTAGGTATAGGTAAGAGGTAGCTAGAGAGGCAGTGGTATGGTGGCACCAAGAGGGAAGGCAGGTGCTCCAGGCAGGACAAATAGGAAAGAAGCCTCCAGCAGTAGAAAAAGCAGGTGTGTTGTTTATCAAGGGAGGAGACATGAAAAGAAACTGGGGGTGGCAGTGTAAAAGGTGGAGGTGGTCTGGCTAACAAAGGCAACCATGGAGAACAGGATAAGGGGATAGATCCTGGGAGGAGGGCTTCGAAGGGTTTGTTTTATAAAAGCCAGATTCAGGAGTGTTCCCTATTGACAGAGCTATTTGATATTTGGTTGACTGGTGGGTATATCTAACCCAGACTCTTCCATGCTGGAAAATAGGTAGCAAGGCATTAAAGATCACATTGCTCCTTAATCACATATTGTTAAAGGCAAAGGGAGTGAATTCATAATTTTGGGGGGTCCTGGGCATAGCCCAAACATTACATTTATTTGATATATAGCTTAGTGGTCAGAATTGTGCATTTAGGAGGTAGACCATACAGGTTTCAAGAGATGCTGAAGTCGTTCTCTGACTTGGGGCAAGTGATTAAGCCTCTATGAACTTCAGTTTATTCATCTATAATTTAGAGATGGTTATATTATTTTTCAAGTAAAAATAAAATGTGGTTTTAATGAAAGAAATGTCTGTGCTAGGCAGTGTGATCAGTGTGTCACACATTTATTTACTTCTAGGAGGTATTTTGCAGAATAAGATATTATAATTACATGAGTAAGGACTATTTCAAGGTCACAAAACTGGTAAATGGTAGATCTGGCATTTTATTTGAATTTATTCCTTTAAAATTATCCATGTTTTAAGTTAAATACTATTCAATTAAAGTAATGTGTCACACAGGGAAAGTGTTCTGGGCTTTCCTTCCCCTGTTACACTACCTTCCTGATTCTCCCTGTGAGCACACATATCTTGATTTAAGAGGCAAGGACTTAAGTGGTCAAGGCCTGAGAGCAAACTCAGAGCCAGACTCCACATTCAACAGGTTAAAAATCAAGGAAGGTATAGAGAGGAAAAGCAGAGACAGAGTTAGCAGGTTAGTAAGAGGTAATGGATATGAGGCCTCAGTAAGATGAGGAGACAGATATTAACAGGACAAGAGAGAGGGGATGGAGGGGGGAAGAGGATTCATGGACAGTCACAGCTAAGCACTTTACTTGTCTAAAAAATTACTTTGACCTGCACGTTTAGGCTGTAAAAATACATCTTCAGTCAACAAAAGTGGGGCTCTTTCCAAGGACAAATCAAAACAGCATCTTGTGCTTGTCTTGTAAAATCTGACACACACACACACACACACACACACACACACACACACACACACACGACTGGGCAGGCTGTAAACCCTTTTCTTCCCATCACCAGTGTTGAGTGAGAGGCACTGACAGAAGATTTAAATTGGCTGGGTCTGACTTCAGTAAAATGAGAGAGATAATGAAGCAGATGCAGAAGGGCAGTAGACTCTTACAGTTCTAATTTGTCCCCCATTGTTTCATTATTTTAACCTGTATTAGTAATTATTATGATAAGATATGGGAACAAAGATACATTTATATACATCTTTTTATTGATCTTTCAATATGCATTGAGCAAAAGATATGTTATCTAATATAATCTTCATAAGAACCATACAAAATAGGTGCCATCATTAGCCTAATTTCATATGTAAAAAAAAAACTGAAAATCAAAGTCCTTCATCAAAGTGTGCCTCCATTTAAAAGGCATGCCTTAGCATGGAAAGCAAAAAGAAATTGTGCTGAATTAGGTTCAAGGACTAAAGTTAGATTCCCAATTCTACCTTATCCTAGCTGTAGGAGCTCATGAAGCACTATTTATGCTTTGTAAATATCTCCCAATTCTATCCATTTCTCTCCATCTCCAACACTGGTACCCTACAGCCAAGCCACTGCTACATTTTGTTTCGACTTTTTTGCAATCTCCTTCTATTTTATCGTTCAGTAATTACTTTGTCCTCCTTCTAATGCTTTATACAAGCTGCACCCAGAGTGATTATAGATGGAAAGGCAGGTAGTAAAGATGACTCAAAATGTGTTGCTTGCCCACTTGGATAGAAGGGAATGCCATTAACTGATGTGGGGGTCATCAGTTTTTTGAGGAAGAGGGGTAGCTAAATCTTAGTCCCGGTGACCTGGAGGTATAAAATAATCTGTATTATCCTAATTTTCGTCTTGCTTTACCTACATCCACTTTGTTGGGTTTTTTGGTGATTAAAATGAGAAAATATACATGACTTTGTGGAATAACATCTATACATAAAGTGCTATTTTGAAGACTATTTTTTTTCTTGTGCACCACACAGAGTCATTGGAAGTTTGTGAGACAAATGCACACAGAGCGCCGGAAGGTCTTTAGAGGAGAATTGCCTTGGAGATATTAAGATAAATATTGGGTAAACAGGCTCTTGCTATCTTGTGAGTCTGTTTCTCTTTCTTGGCTTCCATAAAAAGTATAATTCTTTTTTATTCACTTTATCTCCACATGTACAAGCCCTGTTGTTTGACCAAAGATGTGTGAGGGGCTAATTCCAAGAAGTGTATCAGAAATATAACCACTAACATGTTCTAAATTCTAACTCCACCTCTAAGGCAGAATATAAGCCAGAGAATACTGAAAATGAGAATAATTTCAACTTTAAGTAGCAACCCACAAGTCTTGTCACAGAAATATGCGTTATTACAAGAGAATTTCTACAGAATAGAGCTTATTGTTCAAAAGTGGACCAGAGAATGCTATCAGTATTAATTATTCTTCCTTTCTCCTCAGCATCTTAGATGAATAATATTATTCCTTCCTTATCCTCAGTGTCTTAAATGAATTGCCTCTAAATCAATTTAGCACTAGACTTACTCCATGTCATATTAGATAAATATTCTGTTTTTAGATCTGTCCTCTCTGCTAAATTAAAATGATAAAATTAATGCCCATTTATGGAGTGCCTACTTGTTGCCAGCCACTGGTCTAGGAATATTTCATGTATTTATTCAACCCTCACAGTACCTCTGCTAAACAGACATAGTAATGTCACTTCACAGGCAGAGAAGGTGGGGGTATGAGACTTAGAGTCACTTGTTCAGAGTTTACTTGCTAATAAATGGAAGTACCTTCATTCATATTCACATGTTTGTCTAAGATACTGAATTCAAGGATTTTCTATTTTAAATCTTAATATGTTTCATACGGCCAAGGAGTTACCATTGTGGTGCAGTGGAAACGAATCCGACTAGTATCCTGACCTCACTTAGTTGGTTGGGGATCCATGATGTCTTGAGCTGTGGTGTAGGTTGTAGATGCGGCTCGGATCCTGCATTACTGTGGTTGTGGTGTAGGCTGGCAGCTGTAGCTCCAATTCAACCTCCAGCTTGGGAATTTCCATATACCATAAGTAGAGTCCTTAAAAAGCAAAAAAAAATGTATATATAATTTTATTTTTATTAATATTTTATTTTTATTAATATTTTATTTTTATACATATATATACATATATATGTTTCATAGGGCCAGTCATATGTCACCAATAGGAGTTTATCACATATATGGGCAAAATTCCTTCTCAACATATTCCTCTCAACTAGATTAAGAACATGAGACCCAGAAAGGATAAAGCATTCAACACACGATCAGTGTGGAGTTGGTCTTCAAGCTCAGTCCTTTTGCCTGGGAGTTCCCATGGTGACTCAGCAGGGAACTCGACTAGTATCCATGAGGACGTGGGTCGATCCCTGGCGTCAATCAGTGGGTTAAGGATCTGGCATTGCTATGAGCTGTGGTATAGGTCGCAGACAAGCCTCGGATCTGGCATTGCTGTGGATGTGGTGTAGTCTGGCAGCTATATAGCTCCCATTCGACCCCTAGCCTGGGAACCTCCATATGCAGCAGGTGCGGCCCTTAAAAAAAAAAAAAAGATCAAAAAAATCTTTTTGACTGATTCTGATTATTTCTCTAGACCACACCCTTCTTCCCAGCACAGCTGCAAGCCCAGTGATTTGGGAAGTTACCATTCAACAAATATCCTCCCCTTGGCTTCTAATTCCCATTTCTTCCCTAATGATGGGAGGGATTCCATAGGAAGTAGTAATTTCTCTGTGATCTGAGATCACAGCATGCAGCTAATTATAGAAATAAATAACTGGTGACTGGAACCATCTGTCCTTCCTTTGGCAAACACCTTGCTTTGCTGTGAAATTAGTGCCACCTGCAACCTGTGGGTCCCTCCGAGACACAAGGGCTGCCCCTTCCACATTCAGAGGTCGACTGCTTTATTCCTCTGAACCCAAAGTCACAACCACTGGGCTGTCACACATCCCCAAGGAGAGACAACTAATGAAGCCAGTTGCATTCCTGAGCTCTTTCCATAGTTGAAGGGAAAGAGCAAAGGCAGGGCCCAGGCCTCAGTCCCTGGGGGTGTTGTTGTGAGTAGTATGGATATGCATTGTGGTCACTCTAAGGTCTGTCTTCCTGGGCCAAGAGCAACAAGCACTTTACCTGTTCATTCCCCGTGTCAGGGACACTTACACCCACTCTGTCCGATAGCAACGTGGATTTATAAAATAATGTTAGAAATCCTTGTGCTCTGCCTTGCTCACTTTGGAAAACAACTAGTTCTATTTCAATTCCCAGCCTTCTAATCATGTGATCTTAGATACATTGTTGTACTGCCTTAAACCTCAGTTTCTTTGTATATAATTTGGGAGAAATAATAGACCTATCTATTAGGGCTGTTATAAGGATTATATGAGATGATAGATGGTAAATATTAGTATAATATATAGGAAGCATTCAATATCTTGTGGTTTCCATTTATCAGAAATGAACACTCTAGTTAAAATGGAACATAGGAACTATTACTCAGAGTTCCGCAGACTCTAAAGAATCTGCAAATGCCCTGAAAATATACGAAAAACTTTGGTCATGTGATGCTTTGTCTTAAGATTGTGGTATTGTGATTAGAAGAAATAAACATTAAATCTTTGTCCCCATTTCTGGCACAGAGATCCTAAAACCCTCGGAGTTTCCCCAGTATATTTTGTTATGTTAATGATGTGACCTTAGAAAGACCCTAAGGATGGGGGCTAATTGCCAATAGAACCAACCACCTGATTAGAGGGTTGGAATTTTCAGTCCCATCTCCTGACCTCCAGTGAAGGGAGAGGGGCTGGATGTTGAATTAATCACGAATAGGTCATTATTTCATGAATCATGCCTAGATAATGAAGCCCCCTTTAAAACTCAAAAGGATGGGGTTGGTGAACATGTAATTTGGGGAGATTGGCATGCTAGGAGAAGGCATGGAAACTCAGTTTCCTTTCCCCATATCTTGCCCTATGCAGCTTTCCCATCTGGCTGTTTCCAAGTTTCCTTTTATAATAAACTGGCAATCTGGTATATACAGTATTTCTCTGATTTCTGTGAGCTACTCTAACATATTAATCAAATCCAAGGAGGGGGCTGTGGGAACCTCTGATCTGTATGTAAGCAGTGGTCAGAAACCTAGTTGACAACCTGGACTTGTGATTGGCATCTAAATTAGGGGGGCAGGGGCACAGTCTCGGAAGACTGAGCCCTTAACCTGTGGGATCAGCTGCTGCCTACAGGTGGATACTGTCAGAATTGTATAGAATTGTAGGACACCTAGCTGTGTCAGAGCATTGCTTGCTGGTATGAGGAATCACCACTCTACCATTCCTACTGTGGTGGAATTAGGTGTAAAACTCTTAGAAGGAGTGGAAGTGATTCATATCTTTGATCAGAATCTCA
This sequence comes from Catagonus wagneri, assembly GCA_004024745.2. NCBI lineage: Eukaryota > Metazoa > Chordata > Mammalia > Artiodactyla > Tayassuidae > Catagonus > Catagonus wagneri. Next base: position 15,286,012 of record PVHT021183634.1, read on the forward strand.
GTGGCATCCTCCAACCTCCTCCCACTTTCCCAATTTAGAGATTGGACACTTGGAAGATTTCCCCCAGGTTTTTCAATTAGATTTCCTCCTGTTGTGGAAACTGTACACTTAAAACCACTCAGAGTCTCTTAGAGTTGGAAGCAGCCTTAAACCTTCTCCTCTCCATCTGCATCACCAAAAGACTGAAAAGCAGATCCTTTAGTATGTTTCTGTTACTACCTCTGTGATAGCAGTTCTCTCCAGTTGGGGATTCATTAATTTTATTCCAGCATGCCCTGTATGAGTTGTATGGTGTTGGGAACAGTATTGTTTATGAGACCCCTGGCATCTATTATTACATGAACACAGCAGATATCTGTTATTACCTGAGCACAATTTCAGTTGTTTCCTTGGTAGAGATCAGGATCTGAAGTCAATAATTCTACTAGTCTTGATAACATTTAGCAGTTTAAAAAAATGACCTCACAGACATTATTGGATCTTTCCACAGGCCTATTAGGTATTTGAGACGAAAAAATATCTTCACTCCCATTGTATAGATAATGTAACTGAGGCTCAGTGCAGACAAGAATTAAATTGGTTTCTGTCTCCCACCATCCAATAGCCATAAATCTAGATCTGTGGAAACACCTGTTATTATTTTTTTGCCTTAGTTTTTGCTGAGAGAGGAATTCAAAAAATGCCTCCAGGTAGCCTGCTACTTAAATCCTCCCTTCTGATCCCTTCTCCAGGATTAATCCAGTTGCATGATTTGCATGGCTCTGACATTTCAGTTATCTCTAAGGTTCACACCATCATATACCACCATTAGATAATTGTTGCTGTACTTTTTTCTTAGCAAATAGGTACTGATCTTCTTTGACCATGAAATGTCAGGAGATATATAAATGTGTGTGTGTGTGTGTGTGTGTTTTATATTTATATAAAATCTCCATTGAAAAAAAATCCCAATATTAAAAAATTATATTATAGTGTTTTGTATTTGACATCCAGAATTCTGGAAATCTGCAAATGGGCTTCAGGAGGTCAGTAAACTCTCAAGACCCAAACTTTTTAAGAATGGCTACATGATGTTACAGTATTCCCTTATACAAACAAAACTCTGCTGAAAAGCTGGAAGGGTGGACATTGACAGCATAAAGAATGCCTTGGTGGTAAGAAGTTTTATAGAAGGATTAAGGGGGATAATAAAGATGGAGAAATGATGTTTACCGACTACTTATTTTCAGTTTATTCAAAACACAACTTTAGGCTGTTATTAGGCTGGAAATAGATACACACTAGACTTATCCTTATACATACATGGACTCATTAGTAGAAATATTATTTTCAGGGAGTTCCCGTCACGGCTCCGTGGTTAACGAACCCAACTGGTATCCATGAGGATGTGGGTTCGTTCCCTGGCCTTGCTCACTGGGTTAAGGATCCTGCATTGCTGTGGCTGTGACTTAGGCCAATAGCTATAGGTCTGATTTGACCCCTAGCCTGGGAACGTCCTTATGTTGTGGGTGCTGCCCTAAAAAGACAAAATAAATATTATTTTCATATTACCAGGATTCAGAGTACTACCTGCAAGAGCAGAAGAATCCCTTCAATCATTCAGTGCTTCATTCATCCATTCATTCAATCATTCCTTCATTCATCTAATATTCATGAAGCATTGACTATATAATATAGCACATTTTGTTAAAATCATGAAAGCAAGCTGGGGAAGGAAATAGACAAGAAGCCAACAGAAACAATACAGTTATAAGCACCACAAAGGAGGTGTGGACTGGGTGCTAACAGAAAGTAAAAGGTGGAAGAAGACATAAAATCAAGCTGGAGGCTGCAGAAAATGCCTTGCAAGGAAAGTATTGCTTGAGGTAAATTTTAAAGGATGTGTTTATGTTGAACATCGCAGCTTAGGGAAACGGAGAGAAGGCAGAGATTTCAGGTAGAGGGAAGCCTATGTCAAGACACAGAAACTTGAGAAAGCCTCTTTGCTCTCGGTTGCCTCTGATCTTACCACCACCCACACTGACAAGTCCATCGCCTGGTCCCTCCCTGTGCTGACACTGGTTACTTTACCTTCAGTGATCACTGCTCAGCTCTTTCTCAGGTTAAGTAACCTCTTCTTTACAGAAAGTAATTCTTACCAACTGCGTAAACTATAGAGCAAGTTCTGCACACTTTAAAATATTTATTTGCTAAGAAGTATCACCATTGGGTTTCAGCCTAGTATGGATTCTTGATGGGGTGAACATGTGATGCAACTTATAAAATGATAACTACTCTCATTTCTATAGAAATGATTAAAGGGAAATACACCTGCATGCAACAAATTTTTAAGTTACATTTATAAAATACAAAGATTCCAGAAACATATATTTTAGGTTCTACCTCTATCTTTCTTACTTAATCAGAATCAGTCTGATCCATTTACCCTTTGTGTGTTGTTGTTTGTTTGTTTTTTACTGAAAGTCATCTACCGTTGTACTGTATTCTCTATTCTCTCAAACTCTCTTATCCAACTCCTAAAAATTGCAGGAGGTGACCTAATGGGAGCAGCCTTTTATTTTTTGTTTAATTTTTGATCCTCCCACTCGCAGTCTCAGCATAAAGAAATGGGGCCTCAAATCAGTTTTAAAATCATTATGAATTCTTTGCATTTGACTTTTTAGTGTGAGCTCAAAAATATTTCAGGATTTTAGAGCAATAATTAGACCTATCATTTTAAACAAATGCCACATAATTTGTCCACTCCTGAAGCAAATCTTGCTTCTGAAATGGAGGGCAAATATTTAAGAATGAAATGAGACTGATATCCACATGAATTAAAAAACAAGTGGTTTAAATCTTTAAAATGATTTCCCCGGTTCTTGCTCATTAGTCAATATTGCAGAGTCACGTGCCAAAATTTTGAGCAGTCCCTCCATTTCAAAGACCATTTCTTTTCCCCCCTCTTCATTATTAATGCTAATTTACATGAGCCTTATGGTAAGTGACTGCTAATGTTTCTATAACACCAGTTTCAGCTTCAGAAATTCTAAGAAGGAAACACGCAGGAGTCTAATTCTTGGTTATTTCTCTTTTCACCTGATCAACGTGGGAAGTGCAGCTTTCTTTCAGAAGGAAACAGTGAGTGCAAGGAGGGCAGTTTAGGGAATAGCAAATAAAGAGAGAAGAGAAGAACCTCTCAGCCAGAGTGGTAATCAGAGAATTTAAAAATTATTTTTTGACAATACAGACAGCACTTGCAGAATGGCTTTCCCTTTTAGGTAGAGTTACTCTGTGAACCAATATAATAGAACAAGAAATATAATGTCAGGCAATTCATGAAACAAAAATTATTCCTCTTTACACATCTTATTTCCAAATTGTAGCTGATGCAGTCTGTCTTAGAACATGACCCAGAATTTCACATGGCTGGGATGGCACCAGTCACACAATGACAAAAAAATCAACAGCTGAAATTAGATCATTGGTTAAATTCCCCAACCCTCTCTGCTATGTCATTTGAAAACCTAGCCCCTGCTTCAGTGATGATGATGATGATGATGATGATGATGATGATGTCAGCTACAGCGGTGTCCAATAAAAATAAAATTCCTTATTACGTAGTATTTATTAGTAACATACATTAACTTAACAATAGAATACACTGGGGCTAACAAACTAAGGCTGGTGATTTGTTTTTGTAGGGTCCATGAACTAAGAATGTTTTTTTCCATTTTATAGGACTATTAAAAAAAAAAAAAGGCAAGCATATGCCACAGAGACTACATTGTTTACAAAATCTAAAGTATTTACTATCTGGCCCTTTACAGAAAATGTTTGCCAACCCTTGGTATATATTAATATTCATGTAGCATTTGCTTGATACCATGTTATTATATAATAAAGAATTTTGTTGGCTTTTGTCTCTGGTTCTTGGGAGGGAGCCTCTACACTCTTGGAATTTATTTATAGTGGGCTACTCAGATGATATCTGACTTCATGCTAATGAAGTGACTTATGGTGGGTTCCAGTACAGTCTTAGGATGGGGGCTGGCCATTCTGGGAAAACCAACATGAGATTACTCAAAGCTGGAGTGAGTTTCCAGGTTGCCAGGATGGTCATCTATCCTGAGGACACAGAAGCTTTGTGTTTGGGACTCTCTCAAATCTCACCCTATGTTGGTCTTCATTTGGCCCTGATTTCTATTCTTTATAGTAAAACTGTAATCAAAGCATAGCGCTTTCCTGATTTCTGTTAGTTGTCTAGAGTGTTATCAAACCTGAGAGGAGAGTGGAAACTCAAGAATTTGTAGCCAGTTGCTCAGAATGATGAACAACTTGGGGACCGGAGTTTGTGGCTGGTGTCTAAAGTGAAGGCAGTCTTGGAAGGCTGTTCCCTTAGCCTGTGAGGTCTGCAATAACTCCAGGAAGTTAATGTCAGACTTGCATGGCACAGGCACTAGACATTTTCCCCAAATTTTAAACAATATTTATCCTGAAACAACTCTATGAGAAGGGTGCAATTTTATCCATATTTACAGAGGAGGAAACTGAGGCACAAAGTGATTGAGTAATTTGCCCAAGGCCACATAGCTAGCAAGTGGTGGAGCTGAAATTTAAACTCAGACACTCCAGCCTCAGAGGCTGGCTGAGACTGTAACTGTCCTGATCCTTTTATACTTCATCTGGTGGTAGGAGGATAGTTATAGGACTGTATGCTCTAAGACTCAGAATCCAGTCTCTGTTTTCTTTGCCTTGGCCTTGAAAGTCAGTTCTGATCCTAAGCTCTAATGGGTTTCTTAGACTTTATTACTGTGTGTTCTCTGCTTCCATGTGTTCCAAATACCAGGGCGGACTTGTTCAAGAGAAAAATCATGAACAGTGGAGCAAGGCAGACTTAGGTTTGAATCCTGGCTCTGCCACTTGATTCAGACATGTTACTTGATAATCCCAAATCCTGGTTTTCTCATCCATAAAATGGAAAGGTAGATGAGTGAAAGAGTGAAAGCGTATTCAGATGTTCTTATTGGGGCAAGACTGGGTCTTCAACTTGAATTATGAAGCTGGGGGTACTACTTCAGTTTCTATACCCACATCATCTATTTGGATCCATGGATTTGTGTGGGAACTGTGAGGTATTTACAAAACTACTGGTGGGTTTGGAGAAAGATGCACACTGGAAACTGGCAAACCACAGGAAGAGTCTGTACGTCTCCTGGGGGGGAGGGGGAATCCTTTCTATTCATCAGAGAAGAATATAGAAAGAATGAGTAATGGGGTCTGAAGGTGAGTGGAGAGATGTGGTTCTATCCAGAGAGTTGGACCCTTAATTAACCCTGTCCTTGCCAAAGCAAACTGTTAGCATGTGAGCTCACTGGGAAACAAAGGACTACACCTGTTGGCTCGGAGATGTTGCATTAATTCCTACTCCTCCATAGCTGTACAACCCTGCTGTGTGTTCGCCTCTAAAAACAACACAGAGGGAACGCGGTGGTTCCCTTCTCCCTTCACAGCAAGGAAAGGTTTGAAAGCATCAGGCCCTGTGAAATCAGAATTTGCTCTTTAGTAATGCAAGGTCAGCAAGCTCAATGAATTTCAGGTTTGATTATCAGTGACTACGCTTGATTACAGTGGGGACTCATCATTGTACTGTGATGATTGGGGAGAAGGATTGCAGTGGTTTCACCTATTTATCTGCATAGGTTGGTGTGATCTGTCTGGCTATATTTTGGTTACATGAGTTGTCACGTAATAGTATTCCAACATGTTTTTTAAAATCTTTTTCTTTTTCTTTCTATATAGTTTCCTGATGGAGTCTCACCATACTCTGCCTTCCAGGGCCTGAAGATGTGCCTGAGACCTAGTCCTGTGCCTGGCTCTTACTTCATTGTAGTAGGCCACCTCTTTGCTGCTTTCCTGACTGCAAACTTCTACAATTAATTCCGGCTCCTTTGTCCCTATTCTTGCTACGGAAACACTTGGGGAAGCTGAAATTTGTTCAAGATCATACAGTGCCACCTGGGGCCTTCTGGAGGCAGATTTCAGGTAGGTACTACAAAAGCATCTTGTTGGTTTCTGTCCCTGTTCATTACTTAGTTCTTCTCAGTAGTCGAGCTTCCTTTTACCTGGGTTTGTAGCCCAAAAATCAACTCCACGTGGACCCACCCATTCCTGAGTCTGTCCCTCAAGTAGCAATATGTTTCAGAATTCCTTCAGATTTGTCCCAGCCCCACCCTCAGCTATTCTCTACCCTGAACTCTTTTCTGTTCACCACTTCCAGGGCTTCTCTGCCCAGGATGGTGGCCTCTCACCACATGTGGCTCTTGAGCACTTGAAATGTTTATTTGATTGGAGATGTGCTGTGAGTATAAAATGCACAACGGATACCAAAGCTTTAGTACAAAGGAAAGAATGTAAAATACCTCCTTGACAGAGTTTGTGTTGATTTCATGCCAAAACAATAATATTTTAGGTACATTGTGTTACATTAAATATATCACTAATATTATTTAAACTCTTTGTTTAAAAAATATGGCTACTAGAACTTTTAAAAATTACATATGTGGCTCTTCTCTGTGATTCACACTATATTTTTATCGGTGCTGTTAAGTAGACCCTTTAAAAACAGAATCTGGACATTCTCTTCCCCTGGTTAAAACCCTTCAAGAGTCCCTTAGGCAAAGGTCAAATTCCCTAACATGACCTGAAGATTTTTCTGATCTGGACCAATTGCTTCTTCATCTCTCCCAGTTCTGCTGCCCCCACCCCCAAATCTCTTGCAGCCCTGTGAACAGGCTCTGGTTTCCCCTCACCTCACCTTTGCTCATGCCAGTTTCCCCATCTGGAGAGCCTTTCCTTTCCTTCCGAGAGTCTACAGCTGGCTCATCTTTATATTTCATTTTAGACATCACTATGCTCTAGTGTAAGTGACCTTCTTCTACCTCCCTAGTGTCCTGTGCTTGCTGCTCTCATAGCCCTCATCACAGCATTAGGGGCTCTGTCTTGCTCACAGATGTGTGTCTAATGTCTGTATTAGTGCTGACACATAGAAGTGACAGTGCTTTTAAAACTTAAGTATAACATACACATTTTTGAATAAGTAAATGCATCAATTGATACTCATTGTTTTAAAGTAATAGAGCGTATCTGATATGCTCAATTTATCAATGAGCTAGTGAGATAGATAAATAGGATTGCTTTGGAGACCATCCCTAAAGACTCAGGTGGCTTGGAAACAGGTGCCTGATTCCAACTTCACAGGGACCATGGCATCCCTTTTGGCCAGGAGCTCAAATCTAAAGTTTATTGTGGTCATAGATGCTGGAGACTGCCACTTTCAACAAGCTTCTGCACAACTGGCATTTGCCTCAAAATGTCTGATAAGGAATTCTCCTTCAAAATTGTCCTTGTTCTTGCACTGTGGCAAATAAAGGAATAACACCTTTTCCCTAAGATTAAGACCAGTTATGTTTTGTGCAAATCATTCAGGCCCCAGACCCTTCTCTTCATGATGCTGGCAGAACAGGGGATCTTTCTGACCTTCAGCTTTTAAGTTTCCATGGTAATATTTGCCCTTTATCCCTTAATCTATGACATTGGGGTATTTGACCTTACCTACCTCGCCATCATGAAGTATTCAAAAGTAAAACAAATCTTAAGTCATTACTTAATATGAAGATATGTTTGGAAACCTCATTTAGTTAATTCCAGTTCTCACATTTGGGCATAGTATCCCAGAAACTCATGTTCTCTCATTCTTTGATCCAACCAGCCCTTTCTATACATTGTTTCTCCAATTTATTTAGCTTTACTCATATGCTTCTGCTTCTACATGGCTCTTACCTGGTTTATCCTAATATTTTCTTTTTACCTAAGAAAATCTTACCTATCTTTAATAATCTGGTCAAAGCTCTTTTCCTCTATGAAGCCAAAATAGATCAACTAAATCCTCAATAATGTCTTCTTATCTGCTATTATATATATTATCCTTATTGTTCTCTTTGGCACTTCAATTTTGTCTTAATGCAGTCTTTTGATATTGATTATATCCCTGTGTTAGTATTATTTAACCTTTCAAAAGATTATGTCGTGTCTTCAAATATATCACATGCTCCCTAAGGGCATAGTCTGTCTTGCACATCTTCATAGTCACCCTGGAGCCTAGCACCTGGGTCAATAAATTTATTTTGGACTGACTGGTGGGTAATAAAAAGAAAGGATAAAATCAAATATGGTTTGAGTTGGTAAAACTAGATCAATAACATTACAAACTGATATACTCGAATTTGCTGAAAGATCTTGACGAGTGGGAGGAAAATGGGTTTATAACCATCCACTTTTCAGATTCATTCCTCCCACTTTTGTAACTTTGGCCTTCAGAGGGCTTAATATTTTAGTGGTAGAGGTAAATAAAGGCAAATTGTAAAATATATATTAGATAGTAAAAGTATTATGAAGAATAATAAGGTCACGTGCTAGGGGACTGATGTTGCTATTATGAATTAAAAATTTCTAAGTTCAGCAAAATTAAACTCAAAACAGGCTCAATTATATATACTGTTTGCATTATTGGGTACATTAACTATATAACTGTCTCATTCTATAAAATGAGTAAGAATGAGTATCTACTTGCATATTAAATGTTACATTAAAATGTATAAAACTTTTGACATATTATAGGAATTCAGTATATTGTGACAAATACAGGACTACATAAAAATCTGTAGAGGTGGAAGTGCTCACGTATCTGCATAGTTATAATTGTATTCTCTGTTGTAGCTCTACATCCTAAAATGTAGCCATATGCTTCAAATGCCACAGCCTCTGTGAAGCCTTTCTTGAGATCCTCCTGTACAAACCAGGATCCTCCTGTGCTCCCCAAACCTCTTTAGATGTATCTTTCTTATTTGTGTGCATATTCTCTTTCTGCTAAGGCTATAAAGTCTTTGCGAAAAATCTGTGACTATTGGAACATTATACTTTTTGATGTGTTCCTTACTCACCATCTACATGAAATATAAAACCAAGTCCTATACACTTACATGCAAAAGAGCCTCAATATTGCTCCCTTTTCACCTATACTACTCAGATGTAAGCTGTCACCATGCCTCCTTTGATCTCTGACCTTGCAGTACTTAACTGATCTCCTAATTTTCATTCCTAATTTTATTTCTATATCATAGTCAAAACTATGTCTTTAAATATGAATCTAATTAAGCCATGTTGTTCTTAAATCCTTCTATAGACTCTAATTAGACTTAGAATAATATGCAAACTCCTTATGCAGAGTCCTGTGTGACCTGGTCCTGTCTGTGTTTCACACCATGCAACTCACCAGCCTCCTTGCTCACTGTTCCTAAGCTATTTTTGTCCTCTTTTAGTTCCTTAAATTTCCTTTTTTTATTCCCCAAAGCATTCTACCAGGAACAGTATTTTTTTTTCCCATTCTTTGTCCAAATAAGACTATGTGTCCTTCAGGTCTCACTTTAAAAGTTATTCCTTCAGAGAGTTCCCTTGTGGCACAGCGGGTAAGGGATCAGGCATTGTCACTGCAACTTGGGTCGCTGCTCTGGTGTGGATTTGATCCCTGGCCCAGGAACTTCCACATGCCACAGGTACAACCAAAATTGAAGTTATTCCTTCAGAGAAGCATTTTACAATTATTAATCTAAATTTAGATTAATAGTATTAGACTACTTCTCTTTTAAAACCCAATTATGCTTCTTAATAATTTTTATCACAGTAAGTTTGTGGATTTACTTTTATCCCCTCATTTGGCTGTAAGCTCCAAGGGCAGGGCAACAACTCTGACAATACAAATTAGTGGAATAAAATAATGGGAGTTAAATCAAATCTTGATACCTGCCTGGTAGATACTATTAATTATTTTCTAGTTGAATTAAAATTTATCTGATTTTTAAAGTAATAAATATATACTCAGCATAATATAGAAAGAGAGCCAGTGTCAGTAGCGGCTCTGACATTCGCAGCTTTGGTTCAAAGCCTAGAATGCTTTCCTCTCTCCTACTTAGCACCAGCAGCCACATAGCTGGAAAATGATGGTATTTTTAGCCAATCTTTTCCCTACAACTCATCTCCCATCAGTGACCCATTCCAACATCCTTTTACTAGCTAATCTAGAAGAAAAAAGAAATGTGTAACTCTCATCCTTTCTGAATTTCTATATATTAGGTTATATCCTTGTCTATATTCATGATCATTGTCATCATATTTTAATTTGTGACATGGATTGAGTCACAGTTTTTTCATCAAATCAAATATGTTGCATGAAAAGGTTAGTATATAGAGAGGTTTCCATAGCCTGGGATGATAGAACTAACCAGATGAAATTTCACATGGAGAAATGTAAACATCTGCCACTATTCACTTAAAAAATATAGAGGATAGGAAGAACATAAGTTAAACTCAGTATGGATGAAATAGGCTTGGGGATTTCAGCGAGTTCAATATGTTTCAGGAATATAGTACATGTGGAGTCCAGAAAAAATATATTTGCTTTGGAATTAATTAATAGAAGTAGAAGTTGGAGAATAGAAGAGAGGCTATTCCATTACGTGATCAGGCAACCTAAACTAAATAAACAGTTCAGAACATGATAATATATGGAAGACATGTACAAAGGAAAAAGACACAGAAGGTTACCAGGAAGGTGATGGCGAGGGAAGCACAAAACTAGAGTAATAGAGATGCATATCTTAAGAGAGAAACAACATAAATCATGCAAAAGGCATAAGAGCACAGCTGAAAGATCAAAACTTTGGGATCCTTCGAATATCAATTTAAATCTAAACCTCTCAGGTTTCTTGATATACGACCCTGTGCCTTTGTTTTCTTGTCTAAGAAATAGGTATATCAACTTCATTAATTAGTTATGAGGATACAATGAAAGCTGTTAGTCCAGGGCCTAAGACATGGCAGTTAGCCAATGGATATTAGACATCATTATCAATATTAATGCAGATAACCTTAATAGAATGACTAGGCTTAATAGGTGATGAGCTCCCTGTCCGTCTAGGAATTCAAATAGAGATTGGATGAACTCTTATTGGAGGTGGGAAGATGTGGAAAAAATTCAATATTAAATAAATAACTATACTGACTTTTAAATCTGATTTGATGTTATTTTTAAATAATAGTATTTAACAGTCCTGGGTGGTAGAGAAGGGAGAGGGAGAGAGATAGCAAGAAGTGTTGTCTTTAATGAGATGGTTCCCATCTTTCAACATGCCATGACATTTTTATCATCTGAAATGTATTTCCAGGCATCTTATAGACAGACCACTTCCTTACCTCCTTTTCCCCAAATTATTTTGCCTCAGTCAAGTTCATATTCCATGGCATGCCTGATGAGACACTTGGGCCTCAGAGGTGGCATCCCAGCACATCCATGAGAGCCCCATCTCTGGAGGATTTGGTCCTGCTTGCTTCCCTCTCCTCTTCCTCAGCTCCTCTGTCTGTCCTATAGTGGTTTTAGTCAGCAAAATCACCTGGGGACAGATAAGGCTTAGTAACCCATGGCAACCAGCTGCCTTTGGATATAACATGGCTTTTCCATAATTTCATAATGTGCTTCAGTGGAGGGGGCAGGAGAAGAAAATGGGAAAATAAATAAATAAGCCTGGCTCTGATGGCTGTTGCACTCACACCACAGAATGGAGGGTTGTAATATTCTCCAAGTTGATTACACCACGCTTTCATAGGGAAATCATTCTCTCTGCCAATAAACTCAGAAAGGCCCTCCTTACTGTGTGGTTCTAAAGAACTCTAGGACTACCCAAATGCTAATTATTTTTTAACACAAGTGTGGCAGGCCAATTTGTAGAAACAGGCTAAGTTGTCCCCAAGTATTCAGACAGGCCCTTAAAAATAATATTGAATATTTGTTTTCCTAAATGATGTACTTTCCTCAGGCCTATTTAATTAGCTCCCATTACCCATATATTGAGACTCACAGATTTTATTTATTTATTTATTTATTTATTTGTTTATTTATTTATTTATTTTTGTCTTTTTGCCTTATCTACGGCTGCACCGGCGGCATATGGAGGTTCCCAGGCTAGGGGTCTAACAGGAGCTGTAGCTGCCAGCCTTCGCCACAGCCACAGCAATGCGGGATCCAAGCTGCGTCTGCGATCTACAGCACAGCTCATGGCAACGCCGGATCCTTAACCCACTGAGCAAGGTCAGGGATCGAACCCACAACTTCATGGTTCCTAGTCGGATTCGTTGACCACTGAGCCACAACAGGAACTCCCGAGAATCACAGATTTTAGAACTGAAAGAGACAAAGACAATTATCTTTTTCAATCTTTAATTTTATTACTGGAGTTTCATGAATAGGAGTGGCTATCCCGGATAACTAAGGTCAGGGATGGCTAAGGAAGGTCTGGAACCCAAGTCTAATGATTTACAATACAACAGTCTTGTTTACTTCTGTATCTTTGTCCTCTACATAGTTTCTCTTTATTTTCAAGTTTTGGTAAACTTAGTGAGTAATAGCTTACTGAATGGGGTGGGTATATATCCAGTAATCTAGTTTTTATAACAAGTAATAAAACATAACATTATTAAGTTATACCTTACATTTATTGAACTATTTCATTACTCTAAGACTTTGCACTCACCTAGGATTTCAGTGGTTTTAAGAACTGATTTCTGAGTTTTCAACAAATGTCTCACAGTTTCACAAATATTTGATTAAAATATTGTTCATTTTGTTGTACAATAGAAGTTTAAGAAACATTTTAAATCAACTGTAATTTGAAAAAGCAAAAAAACATTATTTTTAATTGTTCATTTTTTTCTGATAAATCTTTATTGAGGATATACTCTGTGCAGGGTCCTATACTTGGCCTTTAGAAAGCGTCAAATAATCTATTGAAAACTATAACAACAAGAAGAATAAATAAGCTGCACCCCAATTAGTGTAAGTCATGTTTCATCAAAATGAGTAAACCATGATTCTTAACCTTGGCTGCTAAATTAACCTGTTTTTAGTGTGAAAGGTAGCATTCAAGTTCTTTTCTTAATTATGCGTATTTGATATTGCCACATGCATTGCTGCAAGACTTACTGTTTGAAAACACTTTGCTCTCAGTACCTCATGTTTTACTATAAAAATGTGATTTAAAACAAATAAGATTTTGAAGTTGACCCCCAAAATAATGACCTTTTAAAATCTCTTATTCTTATAATTTTTGTTCATCAAAATGACTCCTTTTTCATTTAGGAATTAACGTTAATTTTTAATTTGATGTTACAATTTTTGAGTCCTCATGTTTTCAGTGTGTGTATGAAATGTTTACAAATGAAATGATATAGTGAAAGGGGATCTGCTCTAAAAACTGGGGCTGTGGGAAAGGAGAGATCAAACAGAATTGGCCATTAGTTGACAATTACTGAATCTGGGTGATAAATGCCTGGGGCTTTATTTTCCCATCACTTCTATCTTTGTTTGTGTTTGAACTTTTCCATTATACAAACATTATATTCAAACAGGTTTTTTTTTTTTTCTCACTGAGGGGCTTCAAAACAAGTAAACAGCAAACATTTGGGTTTATAAAATATATTTGTACTAGTAAAACACTAGGTTTTGTTCTATTAATTAATTAATTTTTAACTTTTAACACACTTTATTGATTTAGGCGCCAAACAAGGCAGCATTTAGACAGGGAGAAAGGCACCTCATTGAAAATAATACATCACAGTGCTGTCAAATGATCTCAGTCACAGGATTTGAGGATGGAAAGGACAGTCTTTGGATAATGTTGCTTAGGACACTTGCTCATTTATTTAAAAGAATCCCTACACATGTTGTGGATGGAGGAAGGCAAGAGTGTAGGACCGTGGCCCGTGCTGGGTGGTGGCTGAGAGCTTACCCACCAGAGCGGGTGGGCTGGTAAGTCAGGAAGGGAGTGAGACCAGCCTGCCCCTCCTGCCCCCATGGCTCCAGTAAACCTGATTTCCTGAGCTATCACCCCCAGGAATACACCCGTATCTTTTTCAAATGTGGAGATTATTTCTTGGTCTCACAGTGCGGAGAACCAGGGTGAGCAGTTAGCTCCTGCCCTGTTCCAAGCTATAGGACAGACAGGAGAGCATCGTGATGGCCTGCATTCCTGGACTGGCATGAGGTTCTGAAAAAGGTGAGGTCTTAGGGCACCGGCTTTAAAAAAACATTGTCGCCAGTCCAGAGTTCATTGAAACGTGATTCCTTAGAAATAATACTGCATCTCCCTGTTTCTACTTAAACCCTCCAATCAGTGTTTTAAAAAATTAATTTTTCCCTTTGCTTCTAATTTTTAAGACTCCTACTCTATGTAAAAGAAATCGCTTCACAACCACCCTGGGGCTCTTCCCATCTTCCTCTTGAGCCCTCATCACTTCTCCCTCTCCATCCTTACTCTGAACACCCCTCCGCTCTGCCAGCACCTAAGAGCAAGGATCATGCTGCAGGGTGGTGAGCAGTGGTGCAGTCTTGCCTGGCCTTCTGTTACTAGGATGTGGCTTTGGAGAAGGCTGCTAGGATGCTGGCAAATACGACATCAGGGGTCTGGGATGTGTCAATGGCAGAGTGGATGCCCCGTTTGCTGTAGTACTCCACCAGCAGGGTAGTCTGAGTGTGGTAGGCATCCAGGTGGATTTTCAAGGCCTTCTCATTATCATCTGATCGGTGGATCAGGGGTTCCCTGGTGATGTCATCTTTCATGGGCTTCTTCAGGGAGTTGAGCTCATGGTAGGAATGGCCACTCTTGGGGTGAATCAGTCTTCCTGTGATTCTCCGGATCAGCAGAGAGTCTGGGATGCTGAATTCAGTCACAGAATCAAGTTTCTCTTTCCTCTTCTCCATGAGGTCATCAAGCATTTCTGCCGAGGGAAGCCATCTAGAAGAAAACCATTTTTGCTTGGAGGGGTCTCCAAATTCTTCTCAGTGAGCTCCATGACCATGTCACTGCTCACCGGTTTTCTAGCATCCATAGTTTCCTTCAGCTTTTTTGCCAGCTCTGATCCAAAAGCCACATGGCCCTCAACATATCCCCAGTGGCCAAATGCTAGACACAGAAGTTTTCAGCCAATCTGGGCGCCTGGGTACCTTTGCCGGTCCCCGGGCAGCCACAGCAGTACTGCCTGGATGCCTTTAGGACCCTCTTGGGCTGGTTCAGCTGCAGTTACATTGGGAGCCATGGCCGCCAAAGTATCTCACTTATTAATTTATTTTTATTAAAGTATTGTTTATTTAGAGTGTTGTGCCAGTTTCTACTGTGCAGCAAGATGACCCAATCATTCATATATATATATATGTATATATATATATATATATATATATACACACACACACACACACACACACATAGATATACACATATACACACATGTGTGCACACACACACATACATTCCTTTTCTTATATTGTCTCCTATCATGATTTTTAGCATCCAGACACTAAGTAAGATTTGTTTGCAGTTTTGCTCCTTTTGGTAATGAAAACCACTGTGCTACCTCAACACACTCAGAGATGAGGTCACTAGCATGACAAGCTGCATTTTATAGAAAGGACAACAGAAGACCCCAGGGGATTCTATGACTTATGTAAGATCATACATCCAGCTGAGGACAGTGCTGGGACATAGACCACATTTCCTAACTTTGAGCTGTCCCTCACCTGTAAGAAAAAATCGAGTTGCCTCTTTACAAGTTCAATAATTGAAGGAACAGAAAGATATGGTCCTGTGATGGACTGTAAATGAGGCCTCCACACAACAGGCCTCTCCTAAGTGAAATGGCATTATCATATTTTTACTGCCCAAAGGTGCATACTGACTTCATGCCCTTATACTGTATTAAACACATTTACAGGGAAAAAGCTATTTCCCGTGCAAACACAAGTTTATAGGGGAACAATCAACAGGCATTTGATGTAGTTGGTGGCAAACAAGAACTATCTGTTGACATTTTTGTGTTATTTTATGTACTCTGTGTGTGTGTTTATGCAATTTTTTTTACATTAACTTCTCTTTTAAATATATCTTCCAGCCAGCTACATAATTGGATTTTCTTTTGTTATAAGAAGTGAACATAAATTACTCCTGTTGGGTGCAGATTAGGTTACAGGATTTCTTCTCTTCTGTCACCGTCAAAACCTGGATGTCAGAAAGCTTTAATATTTAATGCAGGCCTAATTAGTCTCACTTGGGCCCAGGGCACTTAGCAAAACCTGACACCAGCCATAAAGTCAAGTTCATTTAGAGAGCGTAATTACCAGTTATTTCTATACTGCAATAAATGCCCATATTAGAGCAGCCTTCCTCCTCACCCCCTGATTTTATAAGTAAATTGAAAAATAAAGAACAAGAAAAGCCTTGATTCCTGGTGACAGTGGACAAAGATTATATAATTTGGCTCTGGGTCTGACATTTGTGAGATGACTTATAGAACTTAGAAGTATATAAAAATAGAATCAGAGATAGCTAGATAAACTGAAAAGATGAATCTGTAACAGGTTGTTAAAGAAAGTTAGTGATTCCTAAAGATAAATTGCTGCCCATGACCAACATTCTGAAAATACCATTTAAGTACATCTCAGCATCATTCAAAAAATGTATATTGAAGTCTTCTTCGTAAGGTAGGCATTGTACTAAGTCCTAGGTCGACAGTGGCAAAACGAATTCTGTTCTTGGGGCCTACATTCTAACAAGGAACCATAGAACTTAAACAAATGTTTATTTCCTATTTACACTTGTAATTACCACTACTCTAGAGAGTCATAAAATACTAGAGTAGCAGGGTGACCTGACCTCAACTGGAATTTCAAGAAAAGCTTCCCTGAGGTGTAGACATTTTAGCTAAGATCTGGAGAAGGACAAAAGAGTGAAGAAAAATGGGAACACAGAGAGGAACACTGAGCAGAAGCAGGGCATGTTCATGGAATGAAAGGTCTGTGTGATGACACCCACCCCGCCCCCCCACCAGAGGCCTGGATAATGAGAGGTTAAAGTAGATGGGAATCAGATTATGCAAATCCTGCTGAATCGCATTAAGGAATTAAACAATTGCGTAATTTTGTTATATAATGTCTCTCTTGGTATAATGCCTGTCTTATTTCCCTTCAAACCTGACTTAATATACATGCATCAGGTGAGTGAATTTATTGAATCAAATGAATGATGAATCAAAAATTATAATCACAGAAGTTCCCATTGTGGCTCAGGGGGTTACAAAACTCAACTCGTATCCTTGAGAATGCGGGTTCAATCCCTGGCCTCGCTCAGTGAGTTAAGGATCCGGTGTTGCCATGAGCTGTGGTGTAGGTCGCAGATGCAGCTCACATCCCACATTGCTGTGGCTGTGATGTAGGCCGGATACATCCTTGATTTATCTGAAAAACCTTTCTCAGCCAGAATCTGAGGCCATCTCAGGTGACTCTGAAACATTCCTCTTGATGCTATTGATGGCCCTTTTGTGGTCAAATTCAATAAAGTTTACTCAGTCATCACTGTGACTTGAATCTGAAGCATTCCTCGCTGTTGAACTGTCCCCACTTCCTGCCTCTGCCCCTTAGTTTGAAATTTTATCTGCTCCAGTCTTATAATGTTTGATGATGATGCTATTGTTATCTTCTGGACCTTTCTAGATGTGTTTTTTTCCCAAGTTCCACCACTATTTTAATTTATGTATTTAAACAAAAGACTGAGAGTTTATTTTTATTTATTTATTTATTTTTGTCTTGTTTTTGCCTTATTTAGGGCTGCACACGCAGCATGTGGAGGTTCCCAGTCTAGGGGTCTAACAGGAGCTGTAGCTGCTGGCCTTCGCCACAGCCACAGTGATGCGGGATCCGAGCCATGTCTGCAACCTACACCGCAGCTCACGGCAATGCCGGATCCTTAACCCACTGAGCAAGGCCAGGGATCGAACCTGCAACCTCATGGTTCCTAGTCAGATTCGTTAACCCCTGAGCCATGACGGGAACTCCAAGACTTAAAGTTTAAAAGTCAATAATTAAAGCTTAAACAAAAGCAGTCCTCCACTCCACTTCTCAGAATTAATGTTTTTCTACAATTTTTAATGATTTCCTCAGGTATTTATCTCAAAGACACAAGTGTATGTTGATTCATTTGTTGATTAAAAAAAATAGCTTAGCTGTCTTAAAGTCATATTCCGGAAAAAAAAATTTGGTTTTCTGACATGATCCACCAATTAAAATCATTTTTCTTCATTCTTATGATAGTTATATCAATTTTATATTTATATTTATAGTTTATATTATTATGACAATGTAAATATAACCCACAGCTAAAGTGCATATCATATAATGATTATGTGTTTTGTGTGTGTGTACAAACAAATGTATATAAACTTTTCCTGAAATTAAAATGGACCCAGTTTTTTTACATTGGCACACTTTTCCATTTTCTTATCACTAATTTAGTCTCAGATACTTTTCCCAAAGTACTAAAATGCTTTAGGTAACACTAGTGCATTGGTTCCTTCTACTTTTCTTTATCTTGGAGCCATAAACCGTGAGCTCTCCATCTCCTCTTATTGGCCCTCTTTGTCCATAAGCTGCTTGCAACTTTTGACCTTGGACTTTCTTCATCATTGTAATGACAGTTTCTCTCACCTTTTCCAGGCCGGATTGCCTATTTCCTGCCTATGTCTTCCTCCTTCTTGGATTATCTTCTGATTTAGGTGGCATACTCTCTCCATCCTCGTTAGAAAGTGTACATAAGGGTTACGTTTTTGTGTTCCCCCCTGAATGTCTGAAATATTAAATAAATAATGCTTTGTGCATAGAATTCTAGGTTTGAAATGATTTTCTTTCAGAATTTTTAAGGTATTGCGCTACTGTGGGGTTCCAGTTTTGTTTTTAGAAAGCGTAATGCCATTCCGATTCCCAGTCCTTTTATATCTGATCTGTTTTATATCTCTTGGAAACTTTAAGAATATGTTATTTGTTATGTTCTGAAATCTCATAATGATATGCTTTGATATGCTGGGATTCCATGGGCCCTTGTTGAATTTTTTTTTTTTGGTAAATACTGTCTTTCCACTTTACCTGTTATCTGTAACTTACTTTAGTCAGATATTAGACTTTCTGTGTTAATCTTCTGTGCTATCTTTTATTTCCTATTTTTTATCTATTTTTGTACTTTCTGGGAGATTTTCTTGAAAAAAATATGTATATAATCTTTGCCGCCATGTTTTCAGTTTTTAAACATCTTTCCTTTTATTTTAACATGTTTATAATATTGTTTTTGTTTCATTGATTAAATGTCTTTTTCTCTCAAGGTAATAATTATATTTTTTTCCAGATATTTCTTTCTTTTTGCTCTTTATTTCTGTGTCTTTAGAATTCCTTTTATAAGATGCATTGTGTTGGTCTCTTTCATATGAGTTTTGATTTTATGTCTGTATTTTATCTGTATCTACGATCTCTCTCTAATCTTATCTCATTAAGAAGTGTCCTAAGAGCAGCTTGCCAACCGGTGGACTGTATTGAAAGGTGACATTAGTCTTCCCCACTGCACTCACTTTCCCTGGAGGTGAATGTCTAGAGTACATAAGCTTTGTTTCCAACATTTGGAAGCCAAGTAGGGGCAGAAATCCAGTTGCTATGTCTGTCTTCCATT
Source organism: Catagonus wagneri (assembly GCA_004024745.2). Taxonomy (NCBI): domain Eukaryota; kingdom Metazoa; phylum Chordata; class Mammalia; order Artiodactyla; family Tayassuidae; genus Catagonus; species Catagonus wagneri. The sequence continues at coordinate 15,305,640 of PVHT021183634.1, forward strand.
CATTGCCTTTTGTCTGGCCTAATTTGTGCCTAGCATTCCTGAGACTAGAGTCCCTCTGATTCAACATTTTAAGGGACTAAGTCTCCTGTCTTACTTTTTTTAAAGAGTACCAGGCTTTTGAAGGAGTTTTTCTAAAAGTCTGACTGCTCAACACACATACTTTCAACTAGCTGCCTTATTTCCAGTTCTACCCATTATTGCTGACTTCAGAGGTGCATGTTGCCTGGCTCCTCCAGATTTCCAAGATGCCAGTCAACTCAGCCTTCTCTGATGGGCCAAGTCAGTCACTACTCAACCATAGGCTTTTACCCATTGTAATTCTAATGACATTCTTTGTTATCTATCAACTTTTCTCTCATTTTCTTTTACTCCATAGATATATTTTTTTTGTCCAACACTATCATTTTACTAGGTTTTGAAAAAGAGTGAGAAAAAAGTCTGTGTTCAATCTAGTGTGTTTAACTCCAAGTCCTTAGTTTTCTCTTCCATATCCTTTTTTTCTTTATACAAATCTGTGGTCACATTGTGCTCAGGAGCACCATGTATGTGTAGTCACAGCCCAAACCAGTTCCACCAAACACAGTTTTCTTGCAGTTAAACTCACATGTTTTACAAACATCTCAAATTTATTGCATCTAAATTAGGATAGACACATCATCATTCCTGACCACAAAATAAACTCTTGGTTAATATTCAACAGCATAATACAAAGAGAATTAATCATTTTCCTTTTAAATGTAATCAGTAAAAGTTTCAATGCCTATATTGAAGCATAATCTGTTCTTTCTTATTCAACAAGTGATTACTGAGTATCTCCTAAGTGAACACTGGCTGATAGATGAATAAGACATATACTGTGCTTTTACAGAGCTTGCACTCTTGTGAAGGAAACAAAAACGTAAGCAAGGAATTGCCATGTAATTGATAAATGCCACAGTGGAAGGGAGTACAGAGGTTATATGGACAGGGATGACTTCCCAGAAAACCAGTACCTGAGTAGAATATTGAAGAATGAGTAGAAGTGCTAAAGAGAACTCTTAGCTATAGAGAAAATATGTGCAAGTGCTAGGAAGAATAAAACAAGTGTGGTTCATTCAGAGGAATGGTGAGTAATTCAGTCTTTCTAGAGACCAGAGTGGGAGAGTTGGATTGGCTGGAGAATGAGCCAGAGGTGCATCCCAGGCTACCCATGAAGAGTTTTGACTGCTATTCTAAGGAACTGGGTGCATGCCCAGAGATTTAATTTTCCATTTGTTCAGGAATGTAAAGAAGTCCTCCAGTCTAATATTAGACACTTGCATGTTTATGCAAACCCACACTTACACACATGGGCTCACAAATACACACACTCATATGTATCCTGTGAAGGCAAGATTTTTGGATTGTTATATTCCCCGTGCTGGACTGGCTAATGTTATCTAGAGGCAAATGAAGGAAAGGCATACATGTCATGGTGTATCATACAGTATAGGCAAAGAGTCATAGCCAGGATAACCAATAGAGATTCTATGCCACACATATCAGGGGACTCTGAGGTCCCAGAGGAACCAAACCTACTTTGTTAACAATTGGATTTTCTAATTATAATCTGTAATAAATTCCTTGCTCCTGTAACTGTTATTTGAAGCCATATGGACATTCTCAGGAGATAATGCAGAAAGATTTTCTACCCTCTGGCTGAAATAATCTTTCTAGCTCTGGGAAAGAATTGGACTCTAAAGCATATAGAAAAAAAAATGGGTTTCTCTTAATTTCTGGGTTCTGGAAAGAAATGTCAGGCTCAGAATTGGGGGAAGTTTTTATCAGGAGACCATGAGGACATTACCAATAATTGGAAGATGATGAAGGAGGAGACCATATGTGTGGACTGCTTTTCATCATTATAAAGTATACTGATGCCCAGCTTTTAATTTTATGCTTACAACCCCATGAGAGGGACAGAGCACTTTGTATTATCCCTACCTTTACACAAAAGTACATTCCAGGGAGCTGAAATTTTCTCAGGATCAACTAAGTAGAAGGCCACTGATCCTGAATTGGAATCCTGTCTCAGGTTTAACTTTCTAGAATCAACCCATCTTTGCCCCAGTTTTCTCTCTTACTGGGCATAGGTATATGGAGGTTGGTTTGGGCTGTGAGGATTCATAATAGGTAGTGCTTACCTCACAGTTTTTTGGAAGCCATGGTAGTTGACAGATATTCTAGGACTATTGTATAAGAAATACAATATTCCCGAGACCATATCTACAGGTTTATTAAAATCATTTGTGCTTAGATGCATTGGCCTTCATGACAGCAGACAACAAGGGGTTAAGGATGGGGCAGGAGAAGATAATTGACATGTGGGCCTTTTGGTCTTTCCCCAGGCCATCTGGGAGCTTAAATAGCCAATAGTTAATTAAAAATAAACTGACACTTTACTTTAAGGATAGTTTTAATAACCATTTATAAATGTTACATTAAAAATTCATACACTGTTATCAACTCCTGCTAAGGATTTACAGCACAATGAAGGTGTTATGAATGTTTTATAGGTACTGGGGAAAAGGCTCTTCCTGTAGAGACATTTTCAGAAGACTATTTGTCTTTTCCATGCCACATCATGAGCACTTTAGACAACAGCAGGTTATGGAATAAAAACACTCCCAAAGTTCAGGCTCCAGTCTTGTCTCGATACTTATAATTGGCTGCAACTCTTTCCTTAGGTATAATGTGTTCTTAGCAGAGTATTTGTTCCAAGTAGTGGATGATGTAGGGCAGAAAAACAAGTTGCCAGCAGTAACTCAAAATGGCATGAGTGAAACCACAGCTCCAAAAGATCTTGCATGTCACCAACAGAGAAAATGAGCAGAAACTGAAGATGCAATAGAAGAATTGCCTAGAGTGTTATCATGTCTGGTGTCCCATGGATTCTGCTAACCCAAGATATCTATTGCTGCTTTGCAGAATTCTGTTGTGCCATGAAGCACTAGATTCTTATCTTGTCTACTTTGGCCATATCTTGTGAGTTTGTGTAAAATCTCTACATGTTGCACACATAGCTTTTTGACCATGAGTTAGGATAGACGTGGGTTCACTTTACAAATGGCAGTTGAATGGGTGTTAAGCTCAGAACTAAGGACAAGTCTCTCTCTCTCTTTTTTTTTTTTTTTTTTTTTAAATCTTCAGGCAGGGGCCATGAAGCTGCATATGGTTGCATGGATGAAAGAAGAATACCCAAACTGTCTGCATCACAGTACATTTCCTTGTTCATAAGCCAAGATTTACAAACTTTCTCTGTTTAGGGTTTACAATGTTATACAGATACATGACTGGATTTTAAAGCCCTGGAGTGTTGCCTCCAGTGGTGGCCTGGCTTGTCAGGTTAAGCAAAAGAGACAGAATTAGAAATCAGTGGTCCATTTTTTTAAAAAGTTTTTGTTGTCGACAGCATTTAAATTCCGTTCTCTTAGCAAATTTCAATTATACAATACAGTGTTATCAACTACAGTCACTCAGTTATATATCAGAACATCAAACCTTATTCATCTTAAAGCTGAAAGCTTGGATGTTCCCTTTTACCAGCTCTCTCTAGTTTCTGCATTCCCCAGCTCCTGTATCCACTTTTCTACCTTCAGTTTCTTTGGGTTTGACTTTTTCTTTAAAAAAAGATTTTACATGTAAGTGATATGATGCAGTACATTCGTTTTTATTTCTCTGTTTTCCTTTTAGTTCTGTAAGTACAGGTCAGAGTTATTTGAACTTCTTGATGGGGAATTTATGGACTGTGAATTAAATCTAGTTCTTGATGCCATTCAGACCGAGCAAAATATCAGCAATAACCTACAGTTGCAGAAACACAATGCAGACTTTATTAATAATAACCTAAGAGGACGTAACATGAAAAATGTGTTTAGATGAGCTTCAGCTTATATATGAGGCACTATTGGTTTCTCAGTCTTTCTCACTTTATTTCTCTGAGTTAATTATGTACTTTGTACTCATTCCATTCTCTGAGTGGAGTTTGCCTGGGTGTGATTTTGTTTATATCATACCTATTTCCCCTTATTAATTGTGACATAGCAATGCAATATCATAATTACTATCACCTATTACAGGATATAAACACCTCTGGAAATCTTTCTTTCTGGACTTCTAGAAGAAGTCTTTAGCCTTTTCAAATTTCAGAATCATATCTTTTGAAGTTGGACTAATCAAAAATCGTATACTTTATTTTCTTCCAGTAGAAACAGAATGACTGAGAAGAGATCTAAATAGATGGAAAGGAAGCCAGAATTAGAGCAAGCATGAGAGAGACAGAGAAAAGATGAATGTGAGAACAAGAGACAGAGGCTATGTGTAAGAGAAAGTGAGGGGAAGAGAGAAGGGAAGAGAGAAAGGAGGTATAGAAGAAAGAACAGAGGCAAAAGATAATTTTACATTTTGGAACCAGCTAAAATAATGCCTATCTGTTATGAGATTGGATCTGGGAACCATCAGATTAGTGTCATGTTACAACACAGTTGAAAGTGTACTGGGTTGAATCTGTGTAGTGTTTGCTGGACCCCAGTGGCCACCCTCCTGCCTTAGCTTTCTCCTTTGTAACATCAGGATAAGTATTAATTCTCCCCCACAAATAGGGCAATACCTTCCTCATAGTATTCTTGTGGAAAACAAATGAGATAATGGATATAACTTTAAAATAGCACTTTTTAACCTATATATTTTCATACAGAAGATGTTATTATCTTTAAAGTAGCACTTTGTAACCTACCATTTTCATATGCAGTATATTATCATTTTTCTAAAAATATATTATAGGGACAATAGAATTGTACATAAGGAAACAAAAACAATGAACAATAGATACCCTGAACCATCCTCCACACTGCATGCTTTCTCTTCCTTTTCCCCACCTTCCTTCCGAGATTTGCCAGTAAAGACAGTTTTCCCATTGCCATCCATGGACTGCTACTTTGTTCTTTACAAATCTATATCTGGGAGGCCAAATTCACTAAAGCATACACAAGAGGGATTACTGCTGTTCCGGCTTCAAAAAAGTTTTTTCATTTGTTTCATCCTTTCATTCAGACGTGCTGGATCAGACTCCCACTGCTCCTCCGCCTTATCAGCTACCATGTCTGTCAGGCGATGCAGAAAAAAGGAAAAAATTACCGTTGGCTGCATCCTTACCATCCTTGTCACATACACAGAAAGATTGTCTTTCGAGTGAACTTGCTAAACTCCTTCCCTCTTATACTTTCTCACATGGTAACCTATGAAAATATACCATATGGATGTAACTTTGTATGCATTTAAAAATAATAATTAGCTTTTAGCACTCAAAAGTGTTGACATTTCATAATCCATTAATGTTTAGATAGGTGGAAAGAAATCAACTCAGATTGAGTGTAGAAGCCTGGATTTATTTCTGTTCCTGCCAGTAACTGGCTGCTGTCTATGTGATCTTGAGACAATCACATCTCGTTGCCTCTAAGTTTCTCAAATATGAAGTTAAAAAGAGCGGATGGAACTAGAGATTATCATACTAAGTGCAGTAAGTCAAAAAGAGAAAGATAAATACCATATGATATCACTTATATGTGGAATCTAAAATATGACAGAAATGAATCTGTGAAATAGAAACAGACTCATGGACATAGAGAACAGACTTGTGTTTGCCAGGGTGGGGGCAGGCAGGGATGGGCTGGGAGTTTGGAATTAACAGATACACACTATTGTATATAGGACATATAAACAACATGGTCCTTCTGTATAGTCTACTGAAGCATGTTTATATCCTGTGATAAACCATAATGGGAAAGAATATAAAAAAGAATGCATCTATATGAAGTTAAAGAGAAGAACTCAGTGGTGATAAATATTTGGCAAGAGTGTTGCTATTTCTTACCTTCAAGCGCACAGAAATCAATATAATATTAGAAATTTTATATATTCACTAACAGTTTAGATTGAATGTTTCTGTCCCCCAAATTCATGTAATGAAAGCCTAACCCCATATGATGAAAGCCTAAATAGAGGCTTTGGGAAGTGATTGAGTCATTAGAATGAAATCCTCATGAATGAGGTTAGTGCCCTTATAAAAGAAACCCCAGAAGTTTCTCTCCCCATTTGCCATGTGAGGAAACAGTGAGAATACAGCCATCCATGCACCTCCAGAAATGTGAACAGTAAATATTTGTTATTTAAGCCTTTCAGACTGTGGTATTTTTGTCACAGCAGCCCAAATAAACTAAGATACCAACTATAATGCTTTAGACTAAGAATTTAAGAATGGAAGAATTAACCTTGGAACTGAATTTTGAATACTGAGTGGGAATCACATAGGTGCAGATGGCTGTAAAGCATTCTAGATGATGTCCAGAGATAGGACAGAGCAGCATATTCATTCAATTATTCACTCATCCAACATCTCCTAGTTAAGTATCTACTCTGTGATGTTGGGCTAGGGATTGATTCAGCAGAAAAAAGACAGGTGAAAGCAGTTCAGTTCTTATGGAGCTTGCTTTATAGTTGGGAGAGAATGTGCAGTTGCATTTAGCTGGAGCAGAGAGTGCATTAAAGGGAGCATTGGTCATCGTTTGGAGTTATACTAAGTTGGATAATGGAGAGGCTTCAATTCATCCTAAGTATGAACTGCATGGTGAAGCAGTGGTGCTGCTCTTAAAACCTGCTAATGGGCCATTGGTATCAATGAAGACTTTCCTAACTGGAACAATGGAGCAGAGAAGAATGTGCCTTACAGTGATATGACATCTGAGTTTGATATGATCACTAAGAGTGATCCCCAAAAATAGGGCTATAGGTGTAAGTTAAGTAACTGAAGGAGGAGGGAAAGCATTCCATCCATAGTGAAAATAACCCAGGCTTTAGAATCAGACCAAAACTTAGTAGTTGTGGAACTCTAGAAGAGTTATTTAACCTCTGAGTGTTGATTTCTTAAATTGTAAAATAAAGCCCAATTTGATATACTTATTTTGAGGATTAGTTTACAGGACCATTCTACTCAAGTCTAGCAAAATGCCCGATACTCAATTGTTCAGTCAGTGGTAATGAAGTATTTTACTGCCAGCTTCTCTCAGGGGGGTTGATAACTTACATGAGACCTTGGCAAAGAGAAGAAATCTTGGCAGATGTTGATGAAGAAGCAAATGAACAAGGAATTATACTGAGGAATCCTCTACCATAAGCTGGGAATTGCACCTTGCTTTGCTAAAGAGAAGAAATGAGGGGGAAAGCGATCTGCTGAAACATGATAGACACAGAATTTATATTACAAGTTAAATATTATTTGTTAAATTTTCCATTGTGACCTGTGAAAAACTTAAATAAATCATCTGCCAGCAGATTATATTATCTTTAAAAAAATCCATTTATGAACTATGATCCAAATCCCCAGTGGAAATCTATAAGGAAGGAAGAGGTAGATGGCAGAGTCTTTCTTGCAAATTAAGAAATAGAAAACCAAAGAACAGGTTCAGATTTTCGCCCATGGCCATTCAGTGAAGTATGGTTAGCCCAAGCATGTAAGTCTTTTGATTTGGATTCCAAAATTCCTTCTACTAGATCCATCTACATTTTTACTGAAAATCACTGTCCAATGAAGGGTAAGAATCCTTTATGTTATCTGTTAAAGCAAACCGTTAAGTGGAGAAGAAAATATGAATAAGCAGAAGCTATAGATAATAGACTCACGGATGCCATGAGTTGGAAGATTTCAAAAGTCTAGTTTCAAATGTTCTAAATATTACTAGTTACTTGTGGTACACAGGAAGGAATCTCACATATTTACAGTGAAATCTAATCATTATGTATGTGAGATAATTTAGCACTGTGCCTAATACCTATTTATATATGAAAGGTACGAGTAACCTTGCTAAAGTTTCATCCAATGAATTGTACTATACACTAATCCCTTCCATTTCCTAAAGTCATAAAGTCAGAATTGCTTTAGCCAAACCAATGATAGATGACTCAATTCTTTCAGGGCAACTTATTCAATTGCTAGAGAATACTCAGTAGAAATAGTCTTCTTACAATTACTTCAAAAGTGCTAGTGGTCAAATGTGCTCACTGTTCTATGGAAAAGAGACTCTATTTATTTATAGAATGTTTTCTTTAAGTTCCAGTTCTTAATATGTTCAAAATATGTGTGGTATCATGCCTAATATTTGTTTCTTTAAGCTTAACACTCCAAGGTTCCTCAACTGGTTTATCAAATACTCATTTTGAGATTGCTTTGAGATCTTCTGTTCATTGTTAGTACAACCCTTTCAAAAACTACTTATAAAAATCTATTTGATTACAATAAGTTCTATGTACCAGTAGCAACATACATGGTTCCCTTTTAGATACACTGCTTCACTTTGTTTTCTCAGTTCTATATCACCCTCTCTTCTCTTTCTCCTCTTTTTTTTTCTCTCTCAACTTGATCATGTGTACTCTGGGCCTCTTAGAGTCACACTCTGTTCCTTGAGCCACTGTGTATATTCAGTGGAAAGGATTTACTGTGAAAAACATCTTTAGTTGGTCCTATAGCCTTCAAAAATTTCATCATTTTAGAGGTTATATCAATGGGTACAAAGGTTATATCTTGAATTTTATCCTTGCTACACTAGTCTGAGTTTTAATCAGCCTTTAGTACTCAGAAATCTTCTCAATTTTATTCTTTGCTGGTGGGGACAGAAGAGTAATTTCCTTTTCCAGTTCTGAAAATCCCTGAATTGATGAATTCTCTCTGTTCCCTTCCATTTTTACTTAGAAGCCAGACAACACTTTTCTGAATCCATCTCTTTATTAATACATTTCAAGATCAGCCAGAAGTGCAAAATTATCTTTCAGGGCTGTTTCTCCTAAACCCCCAAGTTCACAAGGTACATAATTTTCTTCCCAAGTTACCATTGATAATCGTTTTATCAAATGCTTTTTTTGTCTCTGCAAATTAAAGAATGTGATATTTCCAACTTCTGATCAGTTTTCTTACCCTATATCAGACAATTTTAAAGTTTTATTGCAACAGTACTCAGTTTCTAGGTATCTTATACTACATCAGTCAGAATGGGTAGGCTATTCTACTGTAATAATATAAAATGCCCAGTTGACTGAACCAAAAAGTTTGTTTTCACTCAAATTCAATGTCCACTTCAGGTCAGCTGCGAGCTCAGCTCCATGTCATCTCAGTCCAGGATCCAGTTTGAGGGAGGAACTGCTAGCTGGATTCTGTGAATCGCTGTGCATGGTTCCAAAAGCTGCTGGCTAGAAAGTACATAGTTCCACTGGCCAAATCAAATAAGATGGCCATAGACAATTTCAAAGTTGTGTAGCAGTGAAAAACATGAAAATGCAAAATATGTGGGATGGATTGAGGTTAGTAGTTCTATTACATTTGGAATTGATGAGAAATGAGGTCCTACTATATATAAGCACAGGGAACTATATGCAATCTCTTGGTATAGAACAGGATGGAAGATAGTATGAGAAAAAGAATGTACTTTTAGAGGAAGGATAAAGATGGCAGAGGAGTAAGACATCATGCTCACCTTCTCCCACAAAAACATCAAGAAAACACAACTACATGTAGAATGATTCACACAGAAAAATCTACTGAATGCTGGCAGAAGAACTTAAACCTCCAAAAAGGGCAAGAAACCCTCCACATAACTGTGGGTAAAACAAAAGAAAAAAAGAGAGAGAGAGAGAGAGAGAGAGAGATAAGGAATCAGGACAGGAATGGCACTCCTGAGAGGGAGCTGTTAAAGAGAAGCCACCTGGGAAGCCACCTAGCCAATAGGGAGATCAGCCAAGATGGAGGGACCTCAAAGTTGCCAAGAAAAGCACAACAGCTGGACTGAGAAAGGCAAAGCAGAGTGAGGGCCCCACAGATTATCTGTACCACCACGCTGGGCAGCACAGCCTGAGATGAGTGGGCAGGAGCTGGGTGCTGAGACTCAGGTTCCAGGGGGTCAGTTACAGGAGAGGACTAGGGTTGGCTGTGTGGAGACAGCTCGAGTGGTGTGCCACGGGTGGGGGAGTCGAACACCACAGCCAAAGGAACCCAGGAGGAGGTATGGGCCTGCAGGAGAAACAAGGTGCCACTGTTGGAGAAGGCGAGAAGAGGGGCAGACTGCCGTAGGAATCTCTTTGCCTGTGCACATGAGGACTCTCAAAGGGCAGAGCACCTCTGGAACATGCTTCAGGTGGCAAGAGGCTACTTGATTGGGCTATGGGAGGTCAGGCACCCCTTGTGTGTGCTAAGGACAGCAGGGAGGAAAGTGGGGGGCACCTTTGCGTGATCTACAGGTGGCAGGGACAAAACAAAGTAGTCATCTCAGAAACTAGAGGGAGGCATGGCCTGCACCATGAAAGGTCTGTGAACAGACTCCACCTGCAGCCCCAGTCACCTCAGAGTTCTGCAAAAAAGAGGGCACTGCAACCAAGCACCATCCATTGTTGCTCTCACTCCCCTGGGAATACACCCACCTTGATGTTGTCACTGCCAAACACTCAGGGCAGTGCCCACACATGCCTGATCACTGTCACTTCCCAGGATCCTGCAACTAGGAGTAGCCTATGCAGCACCTTCTGCATGGGCTAAGTGGGATGGGGTGCATCATCTGTGGTCTGCAGGTAGTGGGGTGAACCACAGCAGTTATCTCTGACTCCAGAGCTGGATGTGGCTTACCACCAGTAGGAGTCTGTGGACAGGAACCACATGCAGTCCCAATCACCTCAGAAGGCACCAAAGAGGAGGGCATTGTAACCAAACACCACCCATTTTTGCTCTCACTCCCCTGGGAACTCACATACCCTGCCACTGCCACTGCCACTGCCAAATGCTATGGGCACTGCCTAAATTAGCCTGAGGCTCATTACCACTTCCCAGGGCCCTAAAACTAGGAGTAGCCTGTGCCACCTTCCTTCAGGTCCTTGCTACAGCCAAGAGCCCAGCAAACAGGCACTGACTACTAGCCCTGCCCATTGCCTCCTTCTCCCTGGAAACACACTCAGGGAGATAACAGCCTGCTCACACCAAAGAAAGAGACAACAAATATCCAAAACCCCATGCCAAAAATAAACAGTAACCTGCCACAAAATATGAAGTGGTGCTCATGCATAGATATAGCCCTCCAAAACTGCAGTAGTGGGTTTCCCTAAACGCACAGAAAAATAAAAATATCAATGAAATGAAGATGCTCAGGAACCATTCGCAGTTAGAAGAAGGGGAGAATTCACCTGAAGCAGGAAACAATGAACAGACCTCTGCAGTCTAATAGACACTGAGTTCAAAAGAGATATAGTGCAAATGCTAAAGGAATTGAGGGTGAATATGAAGGAATTAAGAGCAGATATAAACAGTAATGCAGATTACTTTAGAAAGGAACTAGAAAATATAAGGAGGAATCAAGAAAAAAGTGGAGAATTCATTTGCAGAGATGCAACTGAGCTAAAGGCAATAAAGAGCAGAATGAATAATGCAGAGGAACGAATTAGTGACTTGGAAGATAGAATAATGGAAATCACCCAATTCGACCAGCAGACAAAAAACCAAATGAAAAAACATGAAAGCAATATCAGAGATCTATGGGTTAAGTTAAAGTCAGCTAATTTACACATAATAGAGAATTCAGAAGGAGAAGAAAAAGAAAAGGGGATCGAAAATATATTCTAATAAATTATGTCGGAAAACTTTACAAATCTAAAGGAAACAGATATCAAGATACAGGAATCACAGAGGGCGTCAAACAAGTTGAACCCAAACAGGCCCTCACCAAGACATATTATAATAAAATGGCAGAAGTTAAGGTAAAGAGAGGATTCTAAAGGCAGTAAGAGAAACACAAAGCATTAATTATAAGGGAACCCCCATAAGGCTATCAGCTGATTTCTCTACAGAAACACTACAGGCCAGAAGAAAGTGGCGAGATACATTCAAAGTTCTAAAAGGGAAAAATATGCAGCCTAGGATACTCTACCCAGCAAGAATATCATTTAAAATAGAAGGAGAAATAAAGAATTTCCCCAACAAACCAAAGCTAAAAGATTATAGCAATATTAAATCCATTCTAAAAGAAATACTGAAAGGGCTTCTCTAAATAAAAAAAAGAAGTAAGAAGGCATCACAATGGGAAAGCAAACACTTAGCTGGTCTACAGATTTAAAATGGGAAGAAAAAAACTACTGTAAAAATGACGATAAACACAAGGAACAGCAAAAGGACAAACATTAAGATGTTAAAAAATGACTTCAAAATCATAGAATGTGGGGAAGGAAGTAAGAAAATCTAGGCTCTTTTTTTTTTAAATAATTTGTTTGGCCTATGTGGCAATCAGGCTAAAGCAAGCAGATACAAGAAGGGGTTAACATACTTGAAAAACAGGGCAGCCACAAATCAAAACCAAACATTACATTCACAAAAACTAAAAAGAAAAGCACTCAAGCATAAAATAAATGGAAATTATCCAACCAAAAAAAAAGGAACAAATGAAAAACATAGAATCAACTGGAAAAGGTTAATGACAATAAAAACATACTTGTCAATAATTACCTTAAATGTCAATTAAAAGACATTTAAAAGACTGAATGCTCCAATTAAGAGACACAGAGTGGCAGATTGGATAAAAAAGCAAAAGTCTACAATCTGCTGTCCACAAGAGACTCCTTAGGGCAAAGGACACATATAGATTGAAAGTGAGGGGATGGAAAAAGATATTTCATTCCAATGGACAAGACACGAAAGCAGGAGTTGCAATACTCTTATCAGACAAAATAGACTTTAAAATTAAAGCCATAAAGAAAAAGAAGGTCACTTTTTAATGGTAAAAGGATCAATTCAAGAAGAGGATATTACAGTCATCAATATACATACCCCTAATATAGGAGCACCCGTATACCTACAACAAATACTATACAATCATAGTAGGAGACTAATACCCCACTCAGTTTGATGGAGAGATCCTCTAGGCAGAAAATCAGTAAGACAACAGAGATCCTAAGTGATACAATAGAAAAGTTAGACTTAATTGACATTTTCAAGACATTACATCCAAAGTCAGAATATACATTCTTTTCAAGTGAACATGGAACATTCTCAAGGATTGACCACATACTGGAGCACAAAACTAACATCAAAAAATTTAAGAGTAAAGAAATTATTTCAAGTATCTTCTCTGACCACAATGTCATGAAAGTAGAAATCAACCACAGGAAAAGAAATGAGAAAAAACTGACTACACAGAGACTAAACAACATACTACTAAAAAACCAGTGGGTCACCGAGGAAGTCAAAAAGGAAATTATAAAAAATACCTTGAGACAAATGATAATGAAAACAAAACCATTCAGTATCTATGGGATGCTATAAAAGCAGTGCTTAGAGGGAAATTCATAGGGATACAGGCCTTCCTCAGAAAAGAAAAACCTCAAATCAACAATTTAACCCACCACCTAAATGAATTAGAAAAAGGAGAACAAACAAAACCTAAAGTCAGCAGAAGGAAGGAAATCATAAAGATAAGAGAGGAAATCAATAAAATAGAGATTCAAAAAGCAATAGAAAAAAAAATCAATCAAACCAAGAGCTGGTTCTTTGAAAGGGTAAACAAAATTGATGAACTTCTGGCCAGACTCACCAAGAGGAGGAGAGAAAAAACCCAAGTAAACAAAATAAATGTAAAAGGATAAATCACAACAGATCCTGCAGAAATACAAAAAAAAATAAATAAGAGAATACAATGCACAATTATATGCCAACAAATTTGACAATGTAGAAAAATGGAACTTTCTGGATACTTAGAGTCTGCCAAAAATCAAGAAGAAATCGACCAACTGAACAGACTAATCACTAGAAGTGAAACTGAATATGTAATAAAAACATTCCCTGCAAATAAAAGTCCAGGACCAGGTGGCTTCACAGGAGAATTATACCAAAAATACAAAGAAGAACTTATACCCATCCTTCTTAAACTTTTCCAAAAAGGTTGAAGAAGATGGAGTACTTCCAAAGACATTCTGTGAAGCCACCATCACCCTAATACCACAACAAGACAAAGATACTACCAAAACGGAAAATTATAGGCCAATATCTCTAATAAATATAGATGAAAAAATTATCAATAAAATTTTAGCCAACCGAATCCAACAACATATAAAAAAGATCATGCACCACACCCAAGTGGGATCCATCCCAGTTTCATAAGGATGGTTCAACATACGCAAATCAATCAATGTCACACACCACATTAACAAAAGTAAAAACCACGTGATCATCTCTATAGATGCAGAAAAAGCATTCAACGAAGTCCAGCATCCATTCATGATCAAAACTCTTACCAAAGTGGATATAGAGGGAACATACCTTAACATAATAAAAGACATTTACGACAAACCCACAGCAAATATAATACTGAGAAAAGCTGAAAGCCTTCCCACTAAAATCTGGAACAAGACAAGGTTGCCCACTCTTACTACTTTTATTCAACACAGTATTGAAGTCCTAGCCACATCAGTCAGACAAATGAGAGATAAAAGGTATCCAAATTGGAAGAGAAGGGGTAAAATTGTCACTGTATGCAGATTACATGATACTGTATATAGAAAATCCTAAGGACTCCACACAAAAACTGCTCAAACTGATCAAGAAATTTAGCAAAGTAGCAGGATACAAGCTTAACATTCAGAATTGGTCTGTTATTATACAGATAATAACAATGAAATATTAGAAAAGGAATACAAAAATACAATAGCTTTTAAAATCACATCCAAAAAAATTAAATATCTGGAAATAAACCTAACCAAGGAGGTGAAAGACTTATATGCTGAGAACTATAAAACATCAATCAAGGAAATTAAAGAGGATGCAAAGAAATGGAAAGATATTCCATGCTCCTGGGTTGGAAAAATTAATATCATAAAAATGGCCATACTACCCAAAGCAATCTACTGATTCAGTGCAGTCCCTATCAAATTATCCATGCCATTTTTCACAGAGCTAGAACAAATAATCCAAAAATTTATATGGAACCATAAAAGACCAAGAATTGCCAAAGCAGTCCTGAGGAACAAAAACCAAGCAGGAGGCATAACTCTCCCAGACTTTAGGCAATATTACAAAGCCACAGTGCTCAAGATCGTGTGGTACTGGTACCAAAACAGACATATAAACTGATGGAACAGAATAGAGAACCCAGAAATAAACCCAGACACCTACCATCAATTAGTCTTCAACAAAGGAGGCAAGAATATAAAACGGGAAAAAGACAGTCTTTTCGGTAAACGGTGCTCAGAAAACTGGACAATCACATGTAAATCAATGAAATTGGAACATACCCTCACACCTCACACCATGCACAAAAATAAACTCAGAATGGCTTAAAGACTTAAACGTAAGACAAGACACCATTAAACTCCTAGAAGAGAACATAGGCAAAACATTCTGACATAAACCTTACAAATGTTTTCTTAGGTCACTTTCCCAAGGCAACAGAAATAAAAGCAAAAATAAACCAATGGGACCTAATCAAACTGACAAGCTTTTGCACAGTAAAGGAAACCATAAAAAAACCAAAATGACAACTTACAGAATGGAGAAAATAGTTTCAAATGATGCAGTAGACAAGGGCTTAATCTCTAAAATATACAAACAACTTACACAACTGGATAGCAAAAAAGCCAACCACCCAATTAAAAAATGTGCAAAAGACCTGAATAGACATTTCTCCAAAGAAGATATACAGATGACCAACAAGACATGAAAAAATGCTCAACATCACTGATTATTAGAGAAATGCAAATCAAAACTACATTGAGGTACCACTTCATACCAGTCAGAATGGCCATCATGAACAAATCAACAAATAAATGCTGTAGAGGATGTGGAGAAAAGAGTACCCTCCTACACGGTTGGTGAAAATGTTAATTGGTACAACCATTATGGAGAACAGTATGGAGGTACCGCAGAAAACTAAATACAGAACTACTATATGACCCAGAAATCCCACTCTTGGGCGTATATCTGGACAAAACTTTCCTTGAAAAAGATACATGCACCCGTATGTTCACTGCAGCACTATTCACAATAGTCAAGACACGGAAACAACCCAAATGTCCATTGAAAGATGAATGGATTAAGAAGATGTGGTATATATACACAATGAATTACTACTCAGCCACAAAAAAGAACAAAATAATGCCATTTGCAGCAACAGGGATGGAACTAGAGACTCTCATACTAAGTGAAGTCACAAATGCCATATGATTTCACTTACTTCTGGAATCTAGTACATGGCACAAATGAACCTTTCCTCAGAAAAGAAACTCACGGACTTGGTGTGGTTGTCAAGGGGAAGAGGGAGGGAGTGGGATGGATGGGGAGTCTGGGATTAAATAGATGCAAACTGTTGCCTTTGGAATGGATAAACGAGATCCTGCAGTATAGCACAGGGAACTATATCTAGTCACTTGTGATGGAGCATGACGGAGGATAATGTGAGGAAAATAATGTAAATGTGTGTGTGACTGGATCACGTTGCTGTACAGTAGAAATTAACAGAATACTGTAAACCAACTATAATGGAAAAATCATTTAAAAATTTAAAAAGAATGTATTGTATATATATAGACACACATATGTCTATACACACATATATGTATATATATATATCACTGCTGTACAGCAGAAACTAGTATAACATTTTAAATCAACTATACCTTAATGAAGAAAAATAATGTGTAAAAATAAAAACATTCAAATTGGGGGGGGCCAAGGAAAAGAGAATAGCAACCAAGAGAGTTTGATATCATGAAAGCCAAAGGGTGAAAATATAAAGGAGAATGCTGCTGGCAAAACCCATGAGTGAGAAGTGAAGATGGAGTCATATAAATAAAATGGTGACAAAATTAGTAAAACTGGAAAAACAATAAGATTCTAACAACTCCCAAGAACACTGACAGACAAGAATGTGATCTCACCCTCTTTAATGCAGGTTTAAACTTACCTAAATTGCCTATAAGATTGCCTGTGTTTAATAGAAACTCTTCTGCAGACTCAGGATTCCAGTGTGTGGAAATCAGTCTTTTAATTTTCAAATAAAATAGACTCAAGCCACCACTGAGCAATGAATCTCACCAATTTTCTTCTGTTCAGAGCTTCTCACTTCCTCTGAATTATGGAAGAAAATTTGGAGGCCACACGGTTCAAATGAAAGTCCAGCTTTCTCACCAGAAGTTGGCTACTAGTGGTTATTGTCATTGCCACACACAATCTTATGAGAATAAAGAGACTCAACCCCACCAGCGATGTCAATCAACTGCTTATCCAATTCCCTCGTTATCCAAGAAAGGCTCAGTCTATTCTCTTAGTGCTAAGACCAGTCATAAATGCTCCTTACGAGAGTTCTTTAATTTGTACTTTTTGGTATTTGCTTCTTTCATTACCATATACAGTTATGTCTTAGAAAGCTGACCTTCTCAATAACTTAAGTTTTCATCCCTTGCAGAATAAGAATTACTTAATTGTCTCCTTTTTCTAAGGGGTCCAGCAAGATGAGCTGTTATCATCTTCCAACCACTGCAATGCAAAGAGTCCTATTTCAGGACTTCCTATGTGGCTCACAACAAACAGTCCTATTTCATCCCCTTTCTCAGATTATGCAAATCCACACACACACATCCTTCTAGGGGCTCTTCATACCTTTCTGAGGTCTTGTTTGTGGGGAGAATAGGAGAATGCTGCTTTCATGAACTCAAAATGAATTTATTGTACTAAATGTGACCATGGTGACTTTCTATCATAGCGCTCTCCTGGGAAAAGCAAAGCAAAACAAAACAGAAACAAATCAATAAGCCAGCAAAACCTACATATGCTTGGTCTCCTGCAAAGCCTTCCTCTAATTGTTCAGTGAAGGGCTCTTTATTAGTGATTATTTTATGTTTTATAATGTTTCTAAATGTAATATTTTTGGTAATACAAAAGAATGTTTAAATATCAAGATGTACTTGGCAATCGATAATAGGTGAATGAATGAATGAATAAATGAAAGTTATATATCCACTGTTGCATGCTGTTCATAGCTCTGAGCAGCAGCCTCAGCA
This sequence comes from Catagonus wagneri, assembly GCA_004024745.2. Taxonomy (NCBI): domain Eukaryota; kingdom Metazoa; phylum Chordata; class Mammalia; order Artiodactyla; family Tayassuidae; genus Catagonus; species Catagonus wagneri. Next base: position 15,323,727 of record PVHT021183634.1, read on the forward strand.
CACCAATAACATGAAAAATACCTGAATTACATGGAAGCATTCAGGGTGGCTGCTACATCATCAGTTATTTTGCCAGTTGTTTAGAGGCTGTGAAAATTAACATGAGCTGGCAGAAACATTGGCACTATATCTAGAAGCCATTTTTGCCTAGAATACAGATGCTTTCTTTAGATAAAATACCAGTGTGTAGGATCACAGAGGATGAGTGGCACACTGAGCAGAGATCAGCATCAAACAAGGTCTAAGAACAAAAAAAGCCCCTTGAGAGAACCCAGCACCATGTCCTGTTAAGCAGGCTGTGCTAATCTTTGCTACCACACAGGCGGATACATAATTTGCTTACCTGCAAATATGGGACCTTTAAATATTAAGATAGTTTAAGTGAAAACAATTAATGAGAGCCTTCCTGGGCTGGTAGGTTAGTTTACACACATGAATTTAACAGAATCAAATATATGGTGTTTATTGTGGATCAGGCACTGCATTAGATCCTTGTCATGAAGGAGTGGACCTATGAGACATAGCCCTGCCCTCTTGAAACACATACCCTTCTATTTAGTACATACTTTATAAGAAATTTCCTTGAGAAGAGCTAGAATAAGGGAAAGAGAAACTAGAATGTCTTTGAGATGCCATTAACGATTGTACTCATAACCCCAAAACATAAGGACAGATACAACAATTTATTTGCCAAAGCTCAGTTTATCTCCATCATTTACATTCTCTTTTCCCCTTTGCACAGGTGCACATACCCCTTCACAAACTCACTTTTGGAGACTGATCTCTGCTGGGTCCCAAGTTTCTTTTTTTCCTTTTCCCTTCCCAAGTTTGTTACTCTGAGATCACTCACCCAGGTCTCCCTGCAGCATTTTTCACCTAATCTTCTTTGTAACTCCAAGGCGAGGGTCATTGATAGATTTTTTTTCCTAAAGAAAACAATATTTCAGAGAACATAAAAACCAGAACTGGGTGGTCAGAAAGCCAATTAGGGCAATCTCTGAGGTTTGTCTCCCTCTACTGTTCAACTAGGGGATCAGCAGAACATTTCTTCGCTGGCTTGTGCCTGGAATGCCAGGTGCACTGACAGGTGCCTGCTCACCTCTTCAAACATCTGAGAAGAGGTGAATGGGATACTCACATTTCTCCCTGGATTTGTTTACTAACTGTCTGTGGCTGTCCCGGATGTAATTTCAACTCTAGAGAGCAGACAAATACATGTTTTACTTTCATAAACTCTCTAAGCCTTTAAACAAACTCTTACTCTTGCTAACAGTCTCAGAATCTACCCATGAGGAAAACTGGCCAAGAGATAGAGGAGGAAGACATAAAATTAGTGAACAGAAGCGGCGTCCCTATTCAGACAATGATCCTCTGGTTGTGTTCCCCGCCTGTCTTTGAAAAATCCTATTCACTATCTAAATTTCAGTCTCTTCACCTGTAAAAGGGGAAGGTAATCTGGAAATGAGAAGACAGGATAAACAGAATGGTGCAGTTGAGGAGTGGGAAGTGACTTTAACCATCATTTAGCCTAACTGCCCTGCTATACTTACAAGCAAACTAAAGCGAAGGGTCCGCAAACCTTGGAATCACCTGGGAAGCTTGTGATGCATGTGCCCTGCACCCAAGCCCAGCTTCTGGCAATTTTTGTTTAAATGGTCTGGGAGAAGGTTCAGTGTTGGTACTTTTAAAAGGCTCCTTGAGCAATATAGTATGCAACCAGAGATTAAAACAAAGACATCACCACACAAACACAGGTAAAATACCTAAAACCCCCAAATCACATTGCCTGATAGAGAAGGGAAACACTGCCTAATATCTGGTGGAGGAGCTCCTGAAGAACAGACGCAGGGTATGAAGGCATATTTTATATATTCTAATACACGACTGCTTCTGTTTCCTCAGTGGCTAGATGACCCATCCTGCTCTTTCTAGCTGGGTGCAATTTCTGCCTCCACTAAGCTACCAGAGCGCTTATCACTTCTTTCCTCTTATACAAGTGATTAATTTGTATCCTTTTTACAGGCTCTATAGGAATGTAAACTTCCACTGAGTTCCTGCTGTGACACAGTGTGTTAATGATCTGCCATGGCTGTGGCTGTGGCATAGGTTGCTGCTGCAGCTTGGATTTGATCCCTATCCCAGGAACTTCTGTATGCCTCAGATATGGCCAGGAAAAAAAAAAAAAAGGAATAAGAATTTTTAAAAATGTAAACTTCCTAAGAAGAGAGACCACTATCCACATCATTCTGTATACTCCATATAGCCAAGGACTTGCTGTGTGTTATGCACAGAGAAATATACGCTGCCCAATAGTTTTCTTCACACCCCTCTTCCTCCCTCTCTCTACCTTCTGTACCCCAAGCTATATTTTCTTCTGGGCTAATTCACCTAAATTCCTTTTTTTGTCATCACTTTAATTTTTCAGGTCTTAACATCATATTTCTACCTAACTTTGCTTCTTTATCTTTTTTCATTTTTCAATTTTAATTTTTTTAGGCAAAGGAATCTAACCCTTTGAACAAACCCCCAAATTACCAGCCACGATGACTAAAACAATTAACTCCTCTTTAGTATTTTGGGATTAGTTTCACTCTATTCTTGGGATTATGGTTAAAGGGCCATGAATGGATAAGCTCTTTCCTCCAGGGAGGCAAGTGAAATTCCCTTGAGTCATCTCCAATTCTGTTGTACATTCTAATATTTGCTAGTGTTCCATTATCCAATTACATGTTTCTCTTTGCTCTGAATGCTACCTGTCTACCACCTGCCATTCCATCTCTCTCTATCTCTCTCACACATACACACCCCTATCTTGTGATACATCTTAAATACCTTTGGTTTTGTTATTTATCCAATATTTTCTTCCCTTTATTCATTAATATACCTCTTGCCCATATTTCCAGGGGCAGGAAAAACTCTACTTTTTTTTTTTTTTTGTCTTTTTAGGGCCACAGCTATGGCATATGGAAGTTCCTAGACTCAAATCGGAACTGTAACTGCTGGCCTATGCCACAGCCATAGCAATGCCAGATCTGAGCTATGTCTGGAGACATACACTTCAGCTCATGGCAACGCTGGATCCCTGATCCACTGAGCAAGGCCAGAGATTGAACCTGAGTCCTCATGGATACCAGTTGGGTTCATTACCACTGAGCCACAATGGTAACTCCTGAATTCTACTTTTTTTTTTTTTAAAGAAGCCTTCTCTGACTTCCCGAGCCACTATTGACAGTTGTCATCACAGCACAGCTGATTCAAAATCACCTGTCTCATTAGATGAGCCCTTACATAGTTTTAGTAAGAAGCTATTTTCTTACTGTTTTTTCCAACAGAATGTAAACAACATTAGAAATCATTCTTCTGCTTCTTTTCTATTTCCAGTATTTCTCAGTACAGTGCTAGGAAAGCAGTATGGTGGTTTTCAGAGGCCAGACATACTGTCCACAACTCTGTGCTAGATTTTAGTCTAAGTATTTCTCTGCTGACTAATTTAATCCTCCTCACAACTCTAGGAGTTTATCTTCATTTTGTGGATACAGTGATGCACAGAGAAATCAACTAACTCAAGTTCACACATCTAGTAAGTGGCAGAGACAGAATTGGGCCATCTAACTGCAGAATCCATGCTTTAAATCTCTGTGTAGTACTTAAGTGCTGATTTTACTTGTTAGCATAGTGTGTGCTTATTGTGTTGTCATGAGGAACAAAGAAGATGGTAGCATAATCCCTTAGTACAGAGCATGGTACACAGGTCTTCAGTAAATGGTAATGTTATTACATAGAACAGTCCTGGCTACGCTTGCATTGATCACCAATAATCTCTATACCTACAGGCTCCACACAGGATGGACATGGACAATCAGCAATGGGCATTTCAAATGCATGGGAGACTTATTTTCATGTGAAGTGTATTTTTGGATACCGTAATGACTGCAGTGCTACTGGCCTTGAGCGGGGAAAAAGGCAAGGGTCTGCATATTGAGCCATTTTTAGGCTTGCACAATAAAGACCACCTTTCTCAAAATTTAAATAGCATTCTCCTTAGGAAATGCAGGGCCAAATAGTTTAAGGTCCCTTCAAGATTTTAAATAACACAATTTTAATATTGTACTTTTTGCTAAGATATGATTGCCTGTCAAAAGTTTTAACTTTGGAGTTCCCGTCGTGACGCAGCAGTTAACGAATCCTACTAGGAACCATGAGGTTGCAGGTTTGATCCGTGGCCTTGCTCAGTGGGTTAATGATTCGGCGTTGCCATGAGCTGTGGTGTAGGTTGCAGAAGTGACTTAGATCTGGAGTTGCTGTGGCTGTGGTGTAGGCCAGCAGCTGTAGCTCCAATTAGACCCCTAGCCTGGGAACCTCCATAAGCCGTGGGTGCAGCCCCCCCCAAAAAAAAAAAATTTAACCTTGATCACTTACTAAAAATTTAACTCAGCACTACTTATCAACTCGCCACTATTTAAAACACAGGGTTATATTTAAAATTAATGTGGGTCAGATACTATTTCCATTCAGTATGGAAGACAAGTGAATTTGTAGCACATACAGCTGCTCAATAATGCAAATAATGCCTGTTTTAAATAATGTATCACATTGTTTTTTAACTGTGAGAAGCAGCATGGCATAGTTAGAAAAGCAGAGTCTGGAAGCAGAGAAATCATCTTCCAATCCTGCAAATATCAATGATTAGCTATGTAAATGTTTCCCCAGATGAGGAACAGGAATGGCACAGTATGTTTCTTTTTTTTTTTTTTTTTGGTCTTTCTGCCTTATCTATGGCCGCACCCGTGGCATATGGAGGTTCCCAGGCTAGGGGTCTAACAGGAGCTGTAGCTGCCGGCCTTCGCCACAGCCACAGCAACGCGGGTTCTGAGCTGCGTCTGCAACCTACACCACAGCTCACGGCAACGCTGGATCCTTAACCCACTTAGCAAGGCCAGGGATCGAACCCGCAACCTCATGGTTCTTAGTCGGATTCGTTAACCACTGAGCCACGATGGGAACTCCCATATATGTTTTAAGAATTATAAGGACTTTATTTAGAAAGGCTGGCGCATGTTGGTGGCTCAACAAATGGTCTCCATAATCATTTTTATTATTTTTTTCATCATGTGGAAGATATTTATTGTTTCCTCCCACTGTACTACAAAGAGGAAATGCAATTTTGGATCTGGAACTTGGAAGATAAAGAATTTTGATCTGGTGGATAAGTGGGCAGAGTTATGACCATTATGCAATGGCCCTAATGCTTTCATTCATTCCACAAGTATTTCTTGAATGGTTCTTACACACCAAACACTATAATAGGTCCTGAAGTTAGAATAAAAATGATCTTCACACTCTTGGAACTGGCACTCTGGATTACTTTGCTTTGTATCTCTATCAAGAAGTGATGACCTTGGAGTTCCCCTTGTGTCTCAGTGGAAACGAATCCTACTAGTATCCATGAGGATGTGAGTTCAATCCCTGGCCTTGCCTAGTGGGTTAACGATCTGGTGTTGGCATGATCTGTTGTGTAGGCTGCAGACTCAGCTTGGATATGGCATTGCTATAGCTGTGGTATAGGCCGGCCGCTGTAGTTCTGATTTGATCCCTAGCCTGGGAACTCCCATATGCTGCAGGTATGGCCCTAAAAAGCCAAAAAAAAAAAGGTGGGGACCTCATGCTGCATTTTCAAAACTCTTTTTTTAAAACTTTCAGGAACATCACTCTAGACCTATTGACATGTTTCTGTTCTTCAACCTTATTTTTATGAAAAGAAATCATAAATCCTCTGAGTTTTTTTTTCTTTTTTAAATCCAGGAGAGTCGCACCTTCCATAACATAGCCTGCAGACAGACAGACACACCTTATGTTACCCCTGTGCCTCAATAGCATGAATACAGCGGATACATTATTTACTCATGGTTGCCTTGATTTTTCTTATTATTAAAATTAGTTTGTAAATCTCCTTGATCTATTTCTTGAAAAAATTTCTTGATCTATTTCTTGATCTATTTCTTGAAAAAATTGATTTAGCAGTAATAAAGCTTAGGAGATGAAGGACTTCACTGGGTCTTTAACATGTATTTTGAGTCTCTAAGAGGTGGATACACTGTATTTAGAATTTCGCAAGACCTGGGCAGCCCTCTTAAAAATATTTCCCCCATTATATGCGGCTTGATAACAAACACTGGTAAGTTCTTAGGCACCTACTACTCTTTTTAATAAAAAAAAAATTATTAAAGTATAGTTGATTTACAGTGTTCTGTCAATTTCTGCTGTACAGCAAAGTGACCCAGTCATACATATATATACATTCTTTTTCTCATATTATCTTCTATCATATTCTATCACAAGTAATTGGATATAGTTCCCTCTGCTATACAGCAGAATGTCATTGCTTATTCATTCTCAGTGTAGTAGTTTGCATTTGCTAACCCCAAACTCCCAGTCCACTGTTCTCCGACCCCATGCTTGCGTGGCAACCACAAGTCTGTTCTCCATGTAGGTGAGTCTATTTCTATTTTGTTGATAAGTTCATCTGTGCCTTATTTTTATTTTATTTTATTTTTATTTATTTTATTTTGTTTTAATTTTTTTTCTTTTTTTTCTTTTTGGGGCCGTGCCCATTTCAATGGAAATTCCCAGACTAGGGGTCAAATCAGAGCTGCAGTTGCCGGCCTACGCCACAGCAACAGCAATGCAGGCTCTGAGCCTCATCTGTCACCTATACTATAGCTCACAGCAATGCTGGATCCCCAACCTAATGAGTGAGGCCAGGGATCGAACTTGCATCCTCATAGATCCTAGTTGGGTTCATTACCACTGAGCCACAGCAGGAACTCCCTGTGCCATATTTTAGATTCCACATATAAGTGACATCCTATGGTATTTGTCTTTCTCTTTCTGACTTACTTCACTTGTATGAGAATCTCTAGTTCCATCCATGTTGCTGCATATGGCTTTATTTTGTTTATGGCTGAGTGGTATTCCATTGTATATATATAACTCACCTTCTTAATTCAGTCATTTGTTGATGGACATTCAGGTTGTTTCCGTGTCTTGGCTATTGCGAATAGTACTGCTGTGAACCCAGGGGTTTACCTATCCTTTTGAATTGTAGTTTTGTCTAGTTATATGCCAAGGAGTGGGAATGCTGGATCATATAGTAGTTCTATATTTAGTTCTCTGAGGAACACCCATACTGTTTTCCATAGTGGCTGCACCAACTTACATTCCCATCAACAGTGTAGGAAGATTCCCCTCCCCCCACATTTGTTATTTGTAGACTTATTAGCGATAGCCATTCTGACTGGTGTGAGGCATGCACCTACTACTTTTACTTATGTCTTTGTCCGATGTATTTCAAGAACATTGGTTTGAATATACAGCTTGTAAGATTATGTTTCTCTTTCTGGAAAAGTGGGAAATAATTTTAATTTTTAAATCGGTAGTTAGAGCAAGCTAATTTTATTTTAAATTTAAAGCTATCAGGAGATGTTGCAGCCAATACTAAATGTTTAAATTATCCCATTTAAGTCTCTTAGTTGTCTCTGTCCCAGAACACCAGTGATATTTGAATGACTCCTAGCAACTGCTCAGTCTTACAAATTTACATTCAGCAAGTAAGATTTGAGTATCCGTTATACTATATGTGGTATAGTAAGCAGTGGAGAAAAAGAGATAATTAAATTATGGCTCATGCCTCGAGGAGCTTATAGTCTAATAGAGAAGACAGTCATATTAATAGGCAGTCATAATAAGTACATATTAGAAATGTGTCACAGAGGAGGACATGATTATTTGGTTGAGCAAATTTCTGGAAAAAAATTCTTAGGACCCAGGCAGATGATTAATTCCCACTGAACAAATACAGTTAAACCAAATCCCCTCTTCTTGGATCTTAGAAAGAAACAAGAAACATCATAAACCACTGCAACAACAATAGGTCAGGATACTTGAATTTTTCTTAGCTATCACCTTTCTTTTCCAGGAGTGACTAGAAGACTGTTGCTTAATTAAACCTCTGAGAGCAATTGCACTTTGAGGAAAGATGAGGGTCACCTAAAATAAATGTCTGCAAACACACTTCGAATTCCACCTCCAAAAAGCCAGCACTAAGTTGTATCTAAATCTTCACCCTAGCTAGCGAATGTCAGAGCTATTTTCTCCACAGTGCCAGTACCCTAACAACGCTTCCCTTAGTTAATACCCAATTCACTGAAAACATGTCACTGAAAGACATAAGGATGCTGTTAGTAATGATAGCAGCACACTGTTACATTTTGTAATTTCCTATATTCTAATGTTTAATTTGTACCCAATTTCTGCTCATCAGTTTATATGACCTACTTTTTAAAATATTTTTAAATTATTTGCTAGGTCTAGAATTCAAAGTTAATAGATTTTTCCCCCTCAATTTCTTGTTTTTTTGGCTGCCCTGTGGAATATGGAGTTCATCCAAGCAGCCGTCACAACGTGCATCACAGCTGTGTCTACACTGGATCCTTAATCCACTGTGCCAGTCCAGGGTTGGAACCTGTATCCCCTCACTCCAGAGATGCTGCTGATGCAATTGTGCCACAGCGGGAACTTCTATAACCTACCTTTTATAATTGAGAATGCTAAGACTCGGAATTGAATAAGAAACTTCAGGTCACCCAACCACAAAGCATTGATACTGAGGCACAGTTTTCAGTCATTGACTTCAGTTTAGTGGTTATTGTTACTGTTTTCAACTTAAATTTTGTGAAGCTGGTATGTCTAAATATTGAGCTGCCAAGGAAGCATCCTAAATATTAATCGTGGCTTAGGGCCATTATGATTTACAAGCTAGAATTACCTATTGTTATGCAGAAAATTACATCAAAACTATTCTCAAAGACTGTCTATTGCCTAATAGACCCATTAGAAATTTTATAGTGTTGTAATTGAAAATAATAATCTTTAAAGTTATATAACTTACTTAACTGACTAGATCGTGTGTTCTCAAGTTAACATGAAACACATCCTTGGGGTCTTACACGAGGTCATTTGAAATTGCCACTCAATTAACTATAAATCTACTTCTTTCCCACCCAGTCAGGAAAGCATATTGGAATTCTAGTGAGTGACATCATATTATATAAACTTCAGTCTAAGTGATGATGAAAAGTAAGTTATTGCAAAAAGTTTTGTACCTTAGTTATTATTGTTAAGACACTAATTATAATACTCCTCACTCCAGATCAAGACTCACTGGGGTACCACAATACTACCAGTTAGAAGACTGATTTATTCATTTACCTCATAATTTTTTGTGGCATTTTCTTTTTTTCTTTTCTTTCTTTTTTTTTTTTTTTTTGTCTTTTTAGGGCCACACCTGCCTCATATGGAGGTTACCAGGCTAGGGGTCTAATTGGAGCTGTAGCCACTGGCCTGCACCAGAGCCACAGCAACACCAGATCTGAGCCCTGCCTGCGATCTACACCACAACTAATGGAAGTGCCAGCTCCTTAACCCACTGAGCGAGGCCATGAATCGAACCCGCAATCTCATGGTTCCTAGTCAGATTCATTTCTGCGGCAGCACAACAGGAACTCCTTTTGTGGCATTTTCATTGGCTTTTGATGAAGTAGTGTTTTAAAAGTAGCTTCAGATATTAGCATAGTTATTTAATCTCTTGCTTTCATTCAATCTCATTTAAAATTCACTAAAAGGAAACCTGGCAATAATTATAATAATAAAATGACTAGCATTGTTAATAGAGTTTTATAATTTATCAAGTATTTTCACACCTATTACACTTTATCCCCAATAATCTTTTAATATGTTCAATAATTCCCATTTTACAGATAAAGAAACTGATATTCATAAAGAAAATGTTGGAGCTATGAGAAATTGTGGGCTTTGCCAATTTTATCATTCTAAGGTTAATGTTCCGAAAAAAGAAAGAGGAAAAATTAGAAATATACAAATCCAGGGAGAATTACCTCAGCCACCAAATTGGAAAGACTAGCATTAACCTGGGATTCTTAATTCTGATTGGTTTGTTCTGCATCAATACAGTTAATTAATATACAATTCCAAATTAGCTTTTGCAGGCAAGAAAATGTCAGCGGGTTTCTTCTTGTCCTCCTGCTAAGTAGAGGACATTAAATCATTATTAGACATAATAGTTCCTAATTTGCAGGTGGAAATATTAGCTCCCAAATGCATAAAAATCACTCTGAGCCTGAAGGTCAACAGTTGCATGTTGGATTGTTTTGGTTTCCTGCTGGTCACTTTACAACACAATTTAATGGTTACCATAGTATCTTTCTTCCAAAGTGAATTATGACCTGAACCTCATCTCTTGATCTTTATTTAACCATGAGGTAGCTAGGAGACAGGATTGTCAGCTGCCTTTTCCCAACATAGGAAAGGAAGCCCAGAATGGTGAAGTGATTCAACAAAGGTCACACAGAAAATTTGACTGCTCAGTGAATCTTTCAGATTGGTACACACTTTGGAGGGAACCGATCAGTCTATTTCTTCTTGCTTATCTAAATGTCTCTTCTCTTCTATTATAATTCTACACCCCATGACATTCAAGGGGACAGTGGAAAATGCGTGGCTTGACCAGCAGCAAACACACTCTGTAAATAAGACTGCAATTATTGCCTGAGAAGACTGGGACTCACCAATGCAGCATTTTATTTGCTGGGTGGCCAATTCATTAAAACAGATATCTCGTGTTTTAATCACTCTGCCAAACCACCATCTGTTTCCATCCCAGCCTCCCCTCAATCCTAAACATGCCCCCATACCTCCTGCCACAGTTCCAGTCAGGTTTTGGTATAGAAATGGACAGCTTGTGAGTGGAATGTTGGGGGCCTGTGCAATAATTCATCTTCTGGGCATGACAGAACAAGCTGTTGGATGCTGTGAATATGTATAGCAGGTCTTGCTGGGCAAAATCCTGGATCCGAAAAGAGAATGGCTCCCACTTGGTGGAAACAAATGCTTCCTTCCTTCTCTCCCCACCCTCCACTTGAAATAGTTACCAAATTTTCTAGAAAGTCTGAAATATTTCAGAGCCCAGGAATAACACTCTTGGATGAAGGAGTTCCAAGTCCCAATAGTTAGGAGATAAATCAAGATCACATATGCACTTTTTTAGTAATAACATGGCTATCATTGAATAGATTCTTATTATGAATTAGGATCAAATCAAGCACTTTACATAAACTATCTCACTTTAATTCCTAAAACAACCTTAGTGTGTAATAGGTTATGTTCTCATTTTTCAGACAGATTGACTAAATGAAACTGACTGCTTGTGTTCTTAATATAAGGTCACAGCTATTTGATGACAGAGACTGGATTTAAACTTATGTTTCTTTGATACCAAATCCTGTACTCTTAATGATTATATTATCCACCAAGCTTTCTAATGCCACAAAGGTGTTAGCAATCAACTGCTTCTATGACAATTTTATGTCAAGTGCTGTGACTTACAGTGTTATTGCCTTCTTTTTATTCTCATTGCAACTGGTGATTTTTCTTAATTTCACCCTTTGTAAATCAACAAAAGCAAACCCAGGCTCAGAAGGTTAAATTACTTTGTACAAAAGTATTTAGTTGAACACCTATAATTGAAATAAAATCCATTAAGGAAAAAAAAAAGTATTTAGTTGAATCTCAGTAACATAGGTCTTTTGATGTCAAAGCCCAAAGCTTTTTCTGAACAATGTGTAGCCATGAATATCTGCTCCAGACCTTGGTAAATTGGAGAAGTCTTTTTTTTAATTGAAATATAGATGATTTTCAATACTGTGTTAGTTTCAGGTATTTAGCAAAGTGATTCAGATAAGTATTTTTTCAGATAATTTTCTATTATAGGTTATTGCAAGATATTGAATATAGTTACCTGTACTATACAGAAAAATCTTATTGCTGTTTTATATATAATAGAATGTTATATTAATCCCAAACTCCTAATTTATCCTCCCTTCCTTCCTTTTCCCTTTGATAATCTAAGTTTGTTTTCTATGTCTACAAGTCAGTTTTTGTTTTATGAAAAATTTAATTTATATTGTTTATAGATTCCATATATAAGCAATATCATATGATATCTGTTGTTCCCTACCTGACTTACTTCACTTAGTATGATCATTGCTGGGTACATCCATGCTGCTAAAAATGGCAATGTTTCTTTCTTTTTTATGGCTCAGTAATATTCTATGGTATAGTCCATCAACAGATGAATGGATAAAGAAGATATGGGCAAGTCTTTACTGAGTTATGATTGAGCCTCTGCCTTGCTGTCTCCCTGCCTTCCTAACCTACAAGGGAAGCGCATATATTCATGGCCAGAAATGTACTGGAATTGTCTTATATTCAGCATTGTGGGTTCCATCAAGTCAAATTGGTAGATCATACAGGTCCAGGGACATATTTTGCAGGATACAAAATAAAATAAAAATGGGAGGCACCTTGTTTCAAAATTATTCAAGACAGCAGCAATGGAGCATTAAACCAAGCATGGTGACCTTGTAAATGTGTGATCCTGTACATCTACACAGGTTACATGCCCACAAAGCTGGTCATGTCTTCATAAATGTCTTTCTCCAGAAAGGCTCTATTTTCTCCACTGTATTCTTCTCCTAGAACCCAGAGTAGAAAGAATGCTGGACTGAGATACTGTAACCCTGGATCCTGCTTAAGGATGTGTGGTTAACTTGATTTTAAGTTTGTCGTTTACCTCTGGTACTGAAAGTCCTCATAAACTCTGGGAGTTGGACTAGGTAATCTCTGAAGCCCATCCATACTGCCCAGCTTACAGCTGTTACTTAGATCATCCAGTGGCCTCCCTCACTCTACTTAACCTCAGTTATCTTTTTCAATTTCCCTTTCTACCAGGGCAGCTCTAAAACTAATCAGTCCCCCTAATACCAGAACCCCAACCAAACATGGTCTTCATTCTCCTCAGCATCATCACAATGCTGGGAAACACCCCTCCCATTTTAATTACCGGGCCACCATTGCTCATGCCAATTCTTCTCATTGACTATGATGCTTATCTTGGGCCATGTATAGTAAGTTATTTTAAGACTCTTAAAGAAAGAAAAATTGTTCTGGTTTAGTCTACCAATTCCATGATAGTGAAGTAGCAAGATATTTTCCCCAAAGGGACACATTTGTTAAAATCATGTACTTCCTGTTGCTTTTTTAAAACAAAGATTTCTGTATCACGAAGATAAGCAAAGGCATAGAAAAATGGCTTATTTAGCTACATTTCAGAATAAAAGACTTTCTTCTAACCATAACTTCTATCCTATGAAAAATTATAGAGATACCAACTAATCTTTTCTATCTCTAATTTCCCTCCCCTTGTCCACTCTACCAAAAAGAAATTCCTTTTGCTTTTATCTTACTCCCATTCCTAAGTCCAGACTAAATCCCTTTCCCTTTTTTTAAAAAAACTCTTCCTGGGTCTTTAAATTCTTCCCTCCCCAAACACCAGCACCACCATCATCACCTCTTACCCAAGAAAAGCTTCAATACCTTCTCTTTTCTCACTTCCTTGGGGAGTATATTTCTGTAACTCTGTATTTAAAAATTCTTGCTTTTTGCCTGAGACAGATTTGGGAGTATCATAAAACTTGCTGTACAATTTACTTCAAAGAGCTCTATTTCCTACTTTCTGGGTAAACTTCCCTGATTTTCACGCATCCAACCTGATGTGATCTTTCCCTTAACATAGTCCTTTCAAAATAGGTATTACCTCTTAATTCCTTCTTAAGGTTGGTTAAAGTATGTATGTGTAGAGTTCCCACTGTGGCACAGTGACTTAATGATCTGACTTGTCTCTGTTTAATGTCCAGATAGGCATAATGGGTTAAGGATCTGGCATTGCTACAACTGTGGTGTAGGTCACAGCTCCAGCTTGGATTTGATCCATGGCCCAGGAATATCCATATGCCATGGGGGAAGCCAAAGAAGGAAAAAAAAGTATGTACACCATACACTTTACCTCTCCCATCAGCTTATAAGTAATTTGAGGACAAGGAATAAACTCTCCATGGCTAAAAGCATGCCTTGATTAGATTAGAGTTGCACTGAGTGTTTGTTGAATGAATGACTGTGAACTCTTATCAGGAAGACAAGCTAAATCAGGAACAACTGGATTAGAGTCTTATCTTAGCTGACCTCTCCCCCTAGATGTTCCCTGTTCATGTTTTTCAACTTGTGAGTCTATCGAAAGCCAAGTAAAGAGGCTGTTTCTCTGAGATCATTCGCCTGTCCTGTTAATTTGTGTTAAGTGGTACTTTATCAGAGCCAAGCTTTTAAGTCCATTAAAAGTCTCAAAGCTTGTCTCAAAGCTGGGAACACTATAAAAGACAACATCAATCCTGGGGCTCTGCTCTACACTTAAGACAAGCTGATGCTTTCAGTCTTGGTCTCAAGATCAGCCTCCCAGACCTCCAGAATGATCCCATGAGATGACAGCAGGCCTTGGAGTGTCACCTCTTCTGAGAGATGAAATAGGCTGTCCCAAACTCAAGAATCTCTTCTAAAGATACCAGCTGGAGAAGAAACAAACTTCCATGCCATTATCCTCAAATACCCTCATTTCTTAAGCCTTTATAGCACACTTTTAAAAACTCCTTTTTAAAAACAAGTTTTATAGGACAGACAGTGCTCACTTACCTGGGATATTTGTTATAAAAATACAGATTCCCACAAACGATCTGCAGAGAATGTATGGGGGGGTGAAGCTCAAAACTGTGTATTTTAAAAAACTCCCTCTGTGTTTTTTATTTGTAGCCCAGGCTTAGAACTTCTAAAAGACTATTGTGGAGAACAAAGCAATTTAACATCAGTTGTCATTTCATTTGATGTTCACAGAAATAACTAAGAATAGTACTCCCACTTTGGGAATGAGAAAACTAAGGCTATGAGAGGTCTGATGACTTTGCGTATCATGATTCCTAATTTTGGTCTTGAGTTAGAACATAAGCTCCAATCTTCAGATGCCTAGTCCAGGGCCTGTCAGCTGTTCAGTCTGAGCAACTATAGTAACTAACATATTAGCATGAACCAATTTATCAGGCTACACTAAAGAGGATAAGAAAACCAGGACAGGACATTTTAATCAGGAAGAGAATGATATGAGCAAGAAAAGTTCATATAATGGGAAAGCCTTTTTATTTTTCGCTTGCTTATTTTAGGGCCACACCCACAGCATATGGAGGTTTCCAGGCTAGGGATTGAAACGGAGCCATTGCTGCCAGCCTATGCCACAGCCCCAGCAATGTGGGATCCAAGCTGAATCTGCTACCTAAACCGTAACTCACAGCAAGGCTGGATCCTTAACCCACTGAGTGAGGCCAGGAATCGAACCTGCATCCTCATGGATACTAGTTGGGTTTGATATCACTGAGCCATGATAGAAACTTTGGGAAAGCCCTTTTAAAGCCCCTGCGTATACCTGGAGAAAACTATAATTCAGAAAGATACATGCATCCCTGTATTCATAGCAGTACCATCCACAATAGCCAAGACATGGAAACAACCTAAATGTCTATCAACAGATCAATGGATTAAGATGTCATACAATGGAATACTGCTCAGCCATAAAAATGAATGAAATAATGCTATTTGCAGCAACATGAACTAAACTAGAGATTTTGTGCTATGTGAAGTAAATCAGAAGAGAAAGGGAGACTCCATATGATATCACTTACATGGTGAATCTAAAATATGGCACAAATGAACCTATCTAGAGAACAGAAACAGACTCACAAACATAGAGAACAGCCTTGTGGTTACTAAGGGGGAAGTGGGAGGGAGTGGGATGGACTGGGAGTTAGTAGATGCAAACTATTTTTAGAATGGATAAGCAATGAAGTCCTACTATATAGCACAGGGAACTATATCCAGTCTCTTGGGATAGAACATCATGGAAGATAATATAAAAAAAATAATCTAGGTATATAAATGACTGGCTCATTTTGCTGTACAGCAGAAACTGGCACAACATTGAAAATCAACTATACTTTAAAAAATAATTTTTAAAAAATAAAATTAAAGTCCCTACAACCTGGGAACCAAAGAAGGAAAAAAAAATCTTCTCAAATAATCCTATAGATGGTCAACCCTTCTTATATATATTTTTCTTTCCCATTTCCATAACACATTTCCTTTTTCTTCCTTTTTCCCTAGCAATGACTTAGACCCATTACCAATACAAAAAGTGTTAGATCAGATGGTCTCAGCTTAACAAAAAGAGATTGGGAATGAAGTGTGTATAGAGGCACTAACGTTGTTGGTTATGAACCATTACTGCCATGAGGAAGGTACCTCATTGCCCTTTTCCTCATGTTTACTGCCTCCAACCTTCTAATAATCAGCTCCCTCTCCAAAGAGAGGAAAGAAAAAAAGAAAAAGTGCTGATATGACTGATCTGAGTTCAGGACTTTCACTGTGCCATATTTTAACTAGTAGATGAGTTTACTCTGCCCCAGAGGTTAACATCTGTGTGTATCTCTTGTCTCTTCTTAACCAGACTCACAAATATATAGCATACAAATATGTGGAACTTCAGCGTATGAATAACATGTCAGATAAGTGGAGAAAGGTGAGACTTTCCAATTACGCATAATAAAATGATTATTCCTATAGAAAAGGATCAAATCAAGTGTCTCTTTCACTTTAAATATATTATCATTTAGATAGAGAAAGACTTATTTAAAAGGTCCAGACTCCAACTATTTCTCCCCAATCAATCATCACTACCCAACAGCTTCCAAATCATGATTCCCCCTTGGTCCCCATATCTAATTACAACATATCAGCTTTAGTGATACTTTAAAAAAATAACTCAGATCACAATACCTTAAACTTATTTAATGCATTCTAAACTCATTAGCAACAGAATTCAAAATCCTTAACATGGCCCACCAAGGTACTCTATGCCTCAAACACAGACTACCTGTCTGACCTCAACTCAGGCTCCCCTTACCTTCACTCACACTACTCCAGCAAGCCATGCATCCTTGCTCTTCTTCAAGCAGGCTGAACTTGTTCTGTCCTCAGCGCATATTATTATTTACCTTCTTTTTCCTAGAATACTCTGCTTTTAGGTCTCTACATGATCTTCTTTATTTCCTTAAGGTCTCTGATCAAATGCATTGTTATAGAGGTTTTCTATGACCACAACTATATACTTTTAGTACCCATTCTGCCTAACATTGTGTCAGACATTTTGTCTGCACTTAGAATTCACTGTCATCCCTTTCTATCAACTGAAGTCTGCTTATTTTTCATTTTATTTGTTTTTACTCTCGTTGGACATATGCTGAGTTGTTCTGCATCACCAAGCAACCACAAATTCCTGGTGACCTAAATAAAAAGAGAGTGATTATACTAAGTCGTGCTTATTCTGAAGTCCACCTCAGGCTGGTGGCAGGGAGAAGGGCTCTGCTCATTATAATCATTCAAGGACTCAGAAAAATAAGCAGCTGCCATTGGAATGTTTCCAATTACTATGTCAATAAAAAGAGCTCTGACCAGACTCAACCTGGAAATGACCTTGAATGTCATTGTGTGTTTATTGGCCATATGTATATTTCCTCTTCTGTGAAATTCCTGTTTATCTTGCTTGCCCTTTTTTTCTACTGAGCTTGTCCTCTTAATAATTTGTGGAACTTCTATATTCTTGGTACTAGTCCTTTTTTTAGCTATGTGTATTATAAATGTATTTTCCGAGTCCTTCTAGTCTTTTCATTTGATTTAAGGCATCTTTTGGCAATAAATGAAAGTTCTTAGTTTAAGTGGTATCCAAATTGTCAGTCTTTCCTTGTCAAAGTGGAATCATGGAGACCAACTTGAAGGCTGTTATGTGGTGGTGGGCAAATTTGGAGAAATAGTTGGATTCTGGGTCATGTGAGAGTAGAACTGAGAGAATTTGATGATGAATCAGGTATGGGGAAGATATTTGAGGAAAGAAGATGAGTATGACTTAAAGATTTGGGACTTAACCCTTACCTCATTAAAATTAGTAATTTGTTGAAATTGCAAATGTGAAGGAACAGATTTGGTGAAGGCAATCAAGAGTTTGGTTTGGTCATGCTCATTTTGAGTTATCTATCAGATATCTAAGAGTAGATGGATAAAGCATGTGAATATATGAGATGGAGTTCATTGAGAATATTGAATTTAGACATGAACATTTGGAAGTCTCCAACATACAGGAGGCTTTTAAACCTATAGGATCATAAAAACAAATGAACAAACAACAATAATGACAACAACAGCAACAAAACCCTCATGCCTATGGAGTTAAGATAAATAGATCAAAGAAAAAGTCTAAGGACTGACTGAATCCTGGGGAACTCTAACGTTTACTGACCAGGACAAAGAGTTAAAAAATGGCGAGTGAGAAAGGTGGGAAACCAACAGAAAGCAGTGCTCCCACATCCAAATGGAGAAAATATATCAAAACAAAGAATAGTCAGCTATGTCCAGGTAACAGAGCAAGACAAAGACAGAGAAATTACCATTGCATTTGGCAATATGGAGGCAACTGGAAAACTTGACAAGAATAATTACAGTGTGTTTTTGTTAATTAGGTTTGGAATAAGAAAGAAATATGGGACTGACCTAAGGTATCTGGAGAAAGATAAGTAAGTAAGCTGAGATTTGATGGGTAGGTAGGACTCACATTGGTAAATTAAAGCATAGGGAGTATGAGTGAGAACAGTGCAGGAAACACAAAGCCCATACAAGTGGATCTCAACACAGTAACAAAGTGTGGTCGAAGTGATAAGAACAAGGAAGTCAGAATTATAAGTTGGAAGAATAGGCTGGAACCATATTACATAGGACATGATTAAAAGTTCATATTTTTTCTGAAGACTATTGAAAAGAAATATAGGGGAATTTAAGCTATGGACCAGTTACACCAGATTTGTGTTACAAAAGGATAAGTCTGTTAAATGAAGAAGGGAATGAGGAAAACAAAAACATACATAGAGAAATTGGTTAGAATATTAGTAAAGGTGTTCATGTACAAAATGATGGTAGCATAGACTTAGCTAGTACATGGGGATATGGATTAATTTGAGGAATATTCAAGGACTTTGGATTGATAGGGTATGGTAGTAGGTGGTTTGTAAGAGAAAGAGAAAGATCTTTTGGGGATGACTTCAAGGATTTGGGCTTGAATATGTGGGTTAATGGTGGTGACCATGCAAATAAGAGAAGGATTTGGACTCATGAACATGATGAGTTAAATATTAGACCTAGACAATTTGAGATGTCAGATTTTCAGGTGAAGATGGCACATATAATGTGCCAAATTCTGCCAAGTGCTATGCTGGATTCTGAATAAAAGTCACTTTCTAATGTCAGCAAGCACATAGTGGAGTTCCTGTAGTGGCTTAGTGGGTTCAGAACCCTACATTGTATGTGTGAGGATGTGGGTTCAATCCCTGACCTTGATCAGTGGGTTAAGGATCCAGGGTTGCTGCAAGCTGCAGTATAGGTCAAGATGCAGCTCGGATCTGGCATTACTATGACTGTGGCATAGACCTGCAGCTGCAGTTTTGATTCAGCCCCTAGCCTGGAAACTTCCATATGCCACAGGTGTGCCCACCCCCCAAAAAAGCACATAGTTTTGCAGCTCATATTCCTATATGGGTATAAAATTTTATGGCAATTTCCTCATTCTGAATCTGCTACCCGGTCTGAAAACTGAACTTGCCCAGGAATAGCTGGAAGGAAAGAAAAAATATTCCAAGTTGATATACTTTAACTAGGCAACAGTCACTCCTAAAAAAGATCAGAATGTGGTGTGAAATATGCTAATGTACTTTATGCAAATGAAGGTTCACTGTATTAACTACAAGATCAAGGGATAACTGCAAGTAATTTGGTAATGGGCTGTAATTATCTTTCCATCTATAAGCATGGGGGGGTGAGGGTGATGCATGAATCAAACACTATTACTAAATACTTTTACATTTCATCAGTACCTCCTCTCTATCAGGTACTTGAACATACATGAAAAGAAAGCCACGCACAAAATGAATGTCATTTTTAATGTTAAACAAGAAATGGTTTATTTTCTCTTTTTTATGTTACCTTTTTCTTTTCTTTTTTCTTATTATTTTTAACACAGTAGTGTCTGAAGAGAAGTCATCTTTCCTAAAGTATTAGCATCTAGACTATAATTCCAGGTTTGACAAGTATATCTCTGACTTTGGGTAAAGTTATCAACATCTTCCATTTAGTTTCCCCATTCTTTATGTAGAAATGTTAGCATTTGCACGGACCTCTTCAAAAGAATGTCAGAAATGACTGCCTTTTAATTTGGAAATATTTAGGACAATTTTTTTTTCTTTTTGACTTTTTATTTTGAAATACATTTGAAGTTGTGGGAAAAGAACCTTTCTTCCCCTACTAAATTATTTGAGAATAATTTGAAGGCAAATTAACCCTAAATACTTTTTCTACAGCTGTGATTTTATCCTCTATGGACATGGTCTGGCCATACAAATCAGGTAATTAACACTGATACTATCTACTCCCTACCATCTAATTCATTGAACACATTGTTTTTTTATCAGTTGCCCAGTGATACTCTTTGTAGCAAAATGAATAAATCTAAGATCATTTAGTCCACATGTCCATTTAACCACTTTCAGTTTGGAACAATTCATCAGTCTTTCCTTCATTTTCATAACCTTGATACTTTTGAAGATTAAAGCCAGTTGGCTTATAGAATCTCCCTCAGTGTGGATTTGTCTGAGCTTTTCTCATAATTAGATACAAGTTAAGCATTTTAGGGGGCAGAAATATGTCAGAAACCACATGTTCTTTTTATTGCATCCTATGGGCTTGTCCACAGTTTCAGTTTCAACCATTATCAGTGATGCTAATCACTTGACCAACATGGTTTCTGCCAGTTTTTTCCTTTGCAGAACTATTTTTTTCTTTTTGGAATTAGGAAGTATTTTGTAGGGAGGTATTTTAAGATATATGAACATCCTATTCATTTCAGACTTTCACTACTAGTTTTATCATCAATTTATTTTGTATTTGCCTGATTTAGTTATTACTCTGATGGCTGAAATCATGTTTTTAAAAAAATTCCATCACTTGTGTGAAATTTATTGCTTAGCATTTTACTGTAATGAGATGTTTTCTCTTTTTCCCATTCGTTTATTCTTTTAAGTCATGTCAATATGAACTCATGGACTTCTGTTATATTCAAAGTATTAAAATCTGTTATTTTTATTTATTTAAATATCTTCGATCTGGCCAATAGGAAGGATCTCACTGAGGACTGATTCTTCTTTTAAAAAAAAAAAAAAGTTTCCCTGGTGCTCTGAGTTCTACTTTACCATTGGCACAATAAGATGTTCTAGGCTCATTTTGTACTTCTCTTTTCCCAGAGCTTTGACAACAACCATTTTTTCAAGGCTCCCTTGTTCATTTTGGTGGAGGATTATATTGTGAAACCAAGATATGGATGCAAGATGTGCTTGCTGTGCTGGATGACATGATACACTGCACAGACTCCAGCTGTTCTGGTAGCGCTGTGCCCAAATTGTCCTTGGCTGTCAAATCCTTTCAGGGATCACCTCAGCTGAAGGAAACTACCTTGCCCAAGGTCATGTTTGCTATTAGAAGTGTCCCTGTAATGAATGACTTGCTATTAAAGATTTGGACTCCTTGCTCTGATTTAGGAAGAGTCTGAATTGCTATCCTAGTTCCTGTGGGGTCAGCTGAGGTCTTCATGGGGACTGCATACCAGCTTAACTTCCCCCTTTGCCCAGTCCTGCTCCTTTTCTCTTCTCCCCATAAGTAAAATTTCCCAAAACACTCCATACTAAATGTTCAAAGTCTGCTTTCTGGGAAACACAACCCCACAACCCTAAGAGATGTTGGGTATTGCTGTGCTCAGACCCTCTCTAGGAACAGAACTATGGAATGTATTATGCAATAACCTTTACCTGTACCTCTGTCTATATCTGTTTCCCTAAATATGGAACATCATGAATGTGGTAGAGGAAAAAAAAGCACACCAGTACCACCGAAGATGTTCACATCCCTGGAGCCTGTGATATGTTAGGTTACATAGCAAAGGGGAATTACAGTTGCAGATGGAATGAAGATGGCTAATTGCTGATTTTAAAATAGGGAAGTTATCCTGGATTATCAGGGTGGGACCAACCTGGTAGCAAAGATCCTTAAAAATGGAAGTGAGGCAGAAGAATGGACTCAGAGTATAGGTGACTACAGAAAGTCAAAGTAATGCAATGTGAAGACTTGACCCGTAGGTGCTGGCTTTGGAGATAAAGTAGTGAGGTCACAAGCCAAGGAAAATGGGTGGCTTCTAGCAAATGGAAAAGACAGGAGAAAAAATTATCCCTTAGAGCCTCCAGAAAGGAATCTACTCCTGTTGATACCTTAATTTTGCCCAGCAAGACCCATGTTGATCTTCTGACTTACAAAAATGTAAGGTAATAAATCTATGCTGTTTTAAGCCCCTAAGATTGTAATAATTTGTTGTAGCAACAATGGACAACTAATATAATGTGTTTATACTGATTCCACTAATTCTAATCCAAAAGCACAGGGTTTATTACAACCTTCTCTCTTTCCATATTTGTAGCTCCCCTTTCCAGCATTGAGAAACTTGGTTCCCATTAGGCTTAATATATTTGCTTGTTGCATCAACCCCAAATCTGCTGGACCACCATCTTCATTTGGGCACTTCTCCTCTGCCCAGCCACCACTGCTCTCTGAGGCAGATTTCTTCCTTGTATGGCTCTCAATTAATGGCTCTTGGACTTAATTACTAAGAAAAGAAGGAAGTATGAAAGGAAGGAAATTAAGGAAGGAGGATGGAAAGAAAGGGTTATGAACTGGAGAGAGGAGGATGAAATAAAAGAAAAGCAGCCAAATCAGGATTTTTTTTTTTTTTTTGGAAGCAGAGTCTATTCATAGAGTCTATGGATGGACCTTAAGGAGTCATTGTATTCACATACCCTGCACCCCAAATATTTTGAAAAATCAGTGCTTAGGTTTGCTTCCCCAGGGTATAGATCCATGTAGTTTTCATCACTTTCTCAAAAGAGATGACTGAATTCTAAGTCATCAAAAAGCAATGAATGTATAATTGTTTAGTTAGAAGCAGAGCGATGACCTAAATGTCCTCCTTAAAATCTATTTATAAGCCTCGTGATAGACTACGATAGGTCTTCAAAACATAACTATTCTCTAGGAGTTGTAAAAATTTTTTGTTTTTATCTTAGTTTTATCTGAGATGTGTAGGATCAGAAAAAAATTTGAGAAGTACTCAGAACTTCTCATAATTCAAAGACATACAGTAGACCATTCATAGGGAGAACTATAGGATTGAGAAACTAGTTTTCCCGACTAGTGTTACCAACTCCAGCTTCTACAAGCACCTAGACTAAAAAGACCTGGGGAATGAATTTATTAAAGAAAAAAGTTTTTTTTTCTTTTTATAGCCTTACCCGCAGCTTATGGAAGTTCCCAGGTTAAGAGTGGAATCAGAGCTGCAGCTGAGGTCTAGGCCTCAGCCACGGCAACACATGTGAGCCACATCTGCAACCTATGCTGCACTTGCAGCGATGCTGGATTCATTTCTGGAGGCTCTAAGGGAGAACTCAATCCCTGGCTGTATCCTTAACCCACTGAGTGAGGCCAAGGATCAAACCCACATCCTCATGGAGACTATGTTGCGTACTTAATCTGCTGAGCCACAATGGGAACTCTGAAGAAAAATTTTTATATGTGTGCGTACCTACCCCAAACATGAATCACTTGTAGCAGGTTCCAGTTAAAGGTCCTATAACTCCCTGTGAAAGAAGAATACAGCTTTCAGTATCAGCAAGGCAAAGATTACCATGGTCGTGGCCACCAAAAACTGCTCTCACTTTTTCCTCCTTCCCTGAGGCCCCACTTGGAAGATTCCAAAATCAAGGCCTTCAAAGGGAAAGGAGATGGAGCAGGAAAAGGACTGTCAGCTGACCACAGTCTTTTGCCCACTACAGGTGCTTGGGATAAAAACTGTATCAACCTTCAGGGGTAGGATCTCTACATTAGCTAGGAGTTGGCAGGCTTAGGATAACTGCACTGGGCTATAGATTTTAATCACAGCAACAAGATTATGTCTAAAAGTCAAAATACTGTTTTCACAAAAAATTGGGGGAAAATATAGTATCTGCCCCAAATTTCATATAAGAAGTAAGGGGAAAGATATGCCCATGTTATGTGCTTGAATATGCTGTGGAGGAAAAATAAAGTTGTCTTTTGATTATTTTCTTGTGTCAACTCCTGTAAAAAGTGGCTCCTTTTCATCAAATATTATATTGAAAGGGTGGTAGGTATTGAACAACTTGTATTTTTCTACTGCGTGTTAGAAAAAGCCCCAAGAAACGTATTCTTTTCTTTCTTTTTTTCATCTGATTCATGGGTGGGTAAATTAGCTTAACTCTAAATCCAGCATCCGGCTGTAACATTCTACAATCCTAAAAGCTGTTACTCAAGGGGTATTTTGGTGCCCTAAAATGAGAGGATTTGAGTAAGTAAACAATTGAAGGCTAATTGCATATGCATTAGATATCTTGGGATATTTTAGTTAACTTATTTTGTTTTTCTCACCTTAAAGCCACTTAAATACTTTTAAAGTTTCTGGGATTCATTTTTTTTTTTCTTATTAAAATTTACTTTCTAATGACCAACTCTGTTTCATGAGTTCATTGCTCTCTTCTGCCTGTGGCCCCAGTCACCAAGTTACCTTTTGTGTTTCCATGGAAATAACAATGATTATTAAGAGAAAAAACAAATGGGATAAAGACTAGAAATCATAAATCCTTTTGATGGATGATTTCAGTAGTTCCTCTGCCTTTAATCTTGGTAGTCTTAAGTGTGCTTCAAGATACGAGATCTCATCAATGAGTAAGTAAATATTTGCAAGAAATCTTTGTTGAGCAAGGCCTTAAGCTTGGCACTCAGTATCATCATCTAAAGCTATTCCAAAAACCTTGTCACTTTCCTTTCGTAGTCTTGATAACTCTTGTTATGAAAAACCCATTTCAGTATTCTATATATTACACTGCAATCCTGATTCACAGGGCATTGCTGTTTATTACCTAAAATCACTTAGGTGTAGGCTTGTCAGATATGTGTGTCTGTGTGTGTACATTCATACGTGCATGTATATATTCTACTAGCTTGAGCATGAAAAAGGAACACAAGTAAGGATATTCTGAAACAGGCTTTGCTTTACAATTGGATGACTGAAGAAAGCTTTACATTTATAAACATTATTGAGAAATACAAGGGCTAAGATCCCTAACGTGTATGTTAGACTGACCTGGGAGTAAGTAGTCTTATCTGTTCCTACAGACACAAGGTGTTTATTTTCTGTTAGCTTCACCTTTCTCCTCTGAAAAATGGAACTAAGAGAAATATAACCTGCCTCATTGAATGTTAAGAGTCATTAAATGAGAGGATACCCAGGTGTTTAACTTAGAGTCTGGCACATAGTTTATACTCAATAAGTGGTATTTTTTTAGTGCTTGCTGTATGCCTGTGATCATGATAACCTTATGTAGTAGTGTGAATTCACTTACCATGAGAACTTTCTTTATCTAGGTGAAACAACTTATACTGAGAATATTTGGATGATTGTCTACATTCATGCAACTATTAAGTGAATGAATTCCAGACTCAGCCCCATTCCTAGTCATGGCATTCTGCTCTCCATCTCCCTGTGCACAAGTATGCCCGCAAAGACATGTTTATGTGAGCCTAAAACTTCTGTCTTCTTGTGACATCTTAGAACCAGGGAACCTTCGAATTGTAGGGCTGGAAGGAACCATCAGTAGTAATATTGGAAATGCAATTCTAAATATTTAATAGTCCCGTGTAAAATTATAAACTTAACAGACTTTTGTGTATTTTATGTATTTCAGTTCTGAACTTCCCCAGTTATCTTGAGGTGGACAGAACATGCTCTATTATGCCAGTTTACAGAAGAGGAAAGATAAGGATTTAGAGTTTTCTTTGACCCTGGTTGATTCTCAGTGGAGTGACTTTCTGTAGCCCACACATCTGGTAAGTGATAAAACCATGACTCCAATTCAGCCCTTGTAATTCAAGTGTGATGCCCTTGTCCCTTAACATGTGAATTATAATACCTCTCATTTATTGACAGCATCAGTATTTGATCAACGCTATTCTAGGATTTTATGTACCTCAACTAACTGAAACTTTGAAATAAACTTTTTGAGATGTATATTAGCACACCTTCATTTTCCCAATAAGGAAAAAAAAAAAAAAGAAAAAGAAAACAGAAAAGAAAGACCTGGAGAATTTAAGTAAATGATCCAAGGTCTAACAGAAAAGAGGTTTAGAAGCAGGCACATGAATTCAGGTCATTGAACTGTAGAAGTTAATTCTCTACCGCTCTACTACAATGCCTGAAGACTAAGAGACCAGATAGCTTTGCCATGGAAGAGTTCAGATTAAGGCCTTGCTGAAAACCATTGCTGCTTTCATGCACAAATTATTTTCAAGCTTAAGTACGTTGTTCAAGGTCAAAGTGCTATTTGGTAGAGTCCTTTTCCTTTCTATTCAGATTCAAGTCCTCATCTAATACACATAATAATTGAATTTAATTTTCATGAAAAAATGCAATGTACCCAGTCTCCCCATCGCTGCACTCTTTCCTTCATCCAAACACATGCTGGATTCAAGATGGTAGAGAGCAGTGCAATAGCTTTTTAAAAAGCATGGAGTCCCAAATACCTAGAGTTTTAGTTTTCATACTCTCTAGAGTCTAAGTGGCCACTAGCTGAACCTGAAAGATATAATAACTTCCTTTGGAACCTCTCTGGGTTGTTGTTTTAAAGAGGCAAACTGAGAGGAAACACATTGTTTTTAAAGTCACTTATCCTCTAACCCACTGGGTCGCCTTGCTGTGATGCATGATGGAGCAGAAAGTGTTTAAAATGACAGCACATGTTGGTGGGAGTATAAGTGGGGGAGTATTTCTGGAGGACAATTTGGAAACATAGATCAAACTAAAAATAATATGGATTCCTTAACCCAAAAATGCTATTGTAGAAATAAATTATAAGAAATGGTTTATATAAGAGTAAGATAATAGAGAGGGGTTTGAAATATTGACAAACTGGAAGTAACCTAAATATTATTCAGTTAGGAAACTATGACGATAAACCATGACAAATCAATTCAATGGATTTAAAACATTTTTTTTGAAAGAATGATACAAATCTAAAAGTAAATGAAATAAAAAAATGTTTCAGAATTTTGGATGCGTGTAAAAATAGTTTACAGATAAATACCTAAGTGTATTTATAAATGCAACAGATGTTTACTGAGCAAGGATTAAATGCCAAGTATTGCCCTGATGTAATCAAATTTGTCTCACAAGTATTTTGTGTGCACATACACAGTGGAAGAGATATCTAAAGGGCTGTTCACATAATGATAAAGGCATGGGATGTGGGGGACAAATATTACTTTTATTCTATTTTCTTGTCAGAATTGTTTGCATTTCAAAAATAATCATCATGTATTGTTTTTATAACTAGAAAAGTCAATCAAATTCATTTAGAGAAAAAGGTGATAAAACAGCCCACTGGTGGATGGACCTTTTGCCATGATGGTTCTGTTTCAAGAAGCATGGAGGGGAGGGCGAGGGATAGAAATTCCACTGGTACTCTGCTTTCCCAAGAAGTGGAAAATTAAAGCCCCCTCCCAGTCCCGTTCTGGAGGGTCATCTTTTAGGCAGAGAGGTGGGGTCCAGAAAATGTTGTTCTCACTGCTGAGTTCTCTGAGTCACTTAGCTGCATTAATTACAGATAATGAAGTTTGCAAAAAGAGGCCAGAGGAAGAGAGTTGTGTCAATAATTTTCCCTAGAGCTCAACGTCACTTCATTATGCTAAGTCTTAGCCAGAGCAAAGATCTGATCATCTGGCCTCTGCAAAATTGATATGATTCCTGCTCTTGATATTAGCTACATGGATCAACATGGATGAGGCCATCTCCTAAATTCTAGTGATTCTCACATCTGCTTTTAAAATCATTTAGAGGAAGATTTTCAAAAAAACACCAAAACATTAAAATGTGCCCATGATTCAAGTAGGCTGGTTTAAGCCTGATCATGAACATATTTTAAAAGCTCAGTAGGTAATTTTAAACTTATAACCAACATAAACATATAGCCAGCACTGACTGACCTTGGAGAAAGAACTACATTCGTGTCTTATCTCAATACTTACCTGTTGGGTGGTCCTGGGCATAATATTTCATCTCTCTAAGCAATTATTTGAAATCCAAAATGAAGATAAAAATATCATTTTATCAAACTCATGTGGTTGATAGGATTACACGAATGTAAAAGTACTTTATAAAGTGCTAAGTGAATAATATTATAAGTTAGCAAGCTTTTATTCCCTCTATCCAAATATATCACTTAATTGAAGCTCAATATACTAAAGTGTTGTTTCTCAGTATGTTGAATATGAACTGTCTGCACTAAAATCATCTGGGCCACTTGTTAAAAATGCAGAGTGAAAATGAAAAAGAATGTCTGGAAATAGGGTCCAAGATCTGCATTTTAAACAGACAGTCTCTTGTGACCCTGTGGAATAAGATTGAGAACCAAGACTAAACTCCTGCAAGTGGATGCAGCAGACTGTGATAACTCTGATACAGGCCAAAGATTGGCAGCGGTTCAAAAGCAGCAATGTACCAGCATCTGGTTAATATTAATAACAAGAGCAGATCGGAAGATACAAATTCGCTCTCAGCCTTGACCATGTCAGGGTGCATTCTATTAGCGCTCTTTTGACATTCTGTGGTGTGTCTTGTAAAAAGGACCATTTGGCCTAAGACAAAAGAACGGATTGCCATTGGTGAAATTCACATGAGTTAAAGACATGGTCTGGGATGGCTTTACATCACCCCTCTATTACCTAAGATACACCTGCAGGCCCTTGTTCATTGGGGGGCTTTGCTCACTCTGCTTTTCAAGGTCTCTAATTCCATGGACTGATTCAGCACTTTGTCCAGTACAATGCTTTCTTATGCCTGGTCTTATTGCCTCTTCTAGTTAGAAAAATGTCTATACTTGGGTTGAAAAAGCTCTGAGATCTTCCTTAGGAAATGTTAAATTCTTAAGTGTTGTATCCTGTCTCAAGTAATACAAACAATCCTCCCAAACAAAGAAAGAATTTAAGGTACTTGTTTCCAGCCTGATCAATTTTTACTTTTTTTTAGTACTTGGAGTAGTTGCCTAGGAGATAGTCATCCCAAGGAAAGCAAGGTAATACACACTCTGGCAAAGTCTCTTAAATATACCTTTCTGATGAGGTCCTACTGTATAGCACAGGGAACTATATCCAGTCTCTTGGGACAGACTATGATGGCAGATAATATTAGAAAAGGAGTGTGTGTGTGTGTGTGTGTGTGTATGAATGACTGGGTCACTTTGCTGTGTAGCAAAAATTGGCACATCATTGTAAATCAACTATACTTCAATTTAAAAAAAACTGTGTGAAAAATATACCTTTCTTTAAAAATAAAGAACACTAGGCTGTGTGACTGAAGACTTGGTATCATGTCTTTGTACTTATCACTTAGAAACTAAGTTACTTAGTCTCTCTGAGCCTCAGTTTATATATCTGAAAAATGGGGAAAGCAAAACTTTTCCAATATTTCTTGAGAAACTAGATTTTGAGGAAAAAAATGATAGGATAATATCTAGAAAGCAACTATTACAAAAAGTTTTATAGGATTTTACATAACTGCAAACAATGATGTGATAGCTAGTTATCCTTCAAATAATCAATGTTCTCCTCCCAAAATAGTACCCTTTGCAAGTACTCAATGATTACTGATTCTTTTTTTTTTTAAACAAGAGGCAAGTCCCCTCCTACTGTACATGGAAGTCTTAGTTTGGAGTGTGAATGACTTGCAGATCATCTGTTCTCAAGGGGACATAATGGCACAAAGCGCTAAGAACAGGTGTGTTCCTCAGCACTTCCAGGGGGAGTACACAGACTCTCAAGGATTCAGGATATAGCCAATGAAGGAGGCAAGAAGAATAAGGGCAAGGAATGTGGGAATACACAAGATTCCTGAGTTCAAGCATGTTAGAGATGTTCTCTTGGTACAAAATTTAGATGTTTTGAGATAGAAAATAACCTCCCTTTCAAAACCTCCACTAAGTTGGGAGAAGCCTGAATGTGACCCAGGACCCTGAGAGCATCCTGCCTGGAATGGATAGGACATCTTCTCTTTGAGGGTCATGAGGGAAGGTTGCTGGGCCAAGCGTTAGCAGAGGAAATTAGTGGCCGGTCAGCCCTTTCACAAGGATAAGCTATTTCTCGATAAAAGTATGCTGCCTGACAGACAGGGGCAGGAAACACTAATTCACAGGCTTTTAGTGGCTGACAAGACACTTCACATTCATAACTTGCTCTCTGCTTGCAGTAGCCATTAAACAGTGGCAGGAGGCTTGGGGCTCCAAAGAGAGAAAGATGACCTTGGTCAGGGTTGTTGAGGAAGAGGAGAAAGAGGAAGCATGGAGAGACATTGAGATCTACTCTTATAACAGTAAAAATAGAATTAAAATAGTCCAAGTCCATTGCCACTTAACCTTAGAAACCTCTCACCCAGATAGCCTGATCGTCTTTGTTTCCACATTATAGCCTTTTAGATGGTCAGAGTCAGAATAACACAAAAAGAGAACCTAGTGAACCGGCCTTCTTTACAAAGTTCTAGGTAGGAAAAGTGGTCTTTTCTTAGATACCAGTACATTCAGTGGCATATTCAGAGTGGAGATTGTGGTGTAGGGATGATTCCTGAAATATATCATGCAGCAGAAATGAAATTTCTATTATTTATCATGCAGCATTTTGAATGGAGCTTGTGATTTTTTAAATGCTAAAAAAGGTGAAATATTTTATTTAGCCATTTAAATTACAGGCAAAATAAAATATATGTATAGTTATAATGATGGTAGTACTAAAAATGTGTATTTGATACTTATGTACCAGGCATTGTACAAAGTGGCTCGTGGATTTTCTCATTTAGCCCTCATAAGGACTCCACAAAACTGGGTGATCTGTTTTCCTCTTTTGCAGAAAATAAAACTAAGACTTACTAAGGTTAAGAGAGATGTTTATGATCACAGTTAGTGGTAGGCAGAGCTGATATTCAAACTCAACTTATAGGCCTTCAATAATCCTCTAGATGTATTCCAACTATAAAGAGAAGTAGCCAGGTAAAGTGGTTATAAACATAAACCTTGGAGGCCAAACTGTCTGGGTTCAACATGGGCTTTGCCATTTACTATCAATGAAACCTTGAGCAAGTTATCTAATCACCTTTCCTTAGTTTCCTCATCGGGGCAAATGCTGTTATTATTGGTACATATGTCAGGGGGTTGCTATGAGAACAGATTATGTAAGCAAAACATGCAGAGCCATGCCTGTCACATAGTTTAGGCTTCATATGTGATAGGATTACTGTTAAATAAAAAATCAAAAGAAAAAAGTTAAAAAACAGTCTAGAACCTGGACCTATAGTTTACGATTCAAAAAATAAATACTGAAAACCTACTATTAACCAGGTATTATAATGCCTGCTGGGAAAATAATGGTGAAAATATCTGATAATGTCCCTAATAACAAAAGTACAGTTTCAGTAATAAATAAATAGAGCCCATCCAACTGTTATACAATGTTGTAAGTGTTTTATAGCTATTATGAAGCTGAGGAAATTTAGGCCTAAATGGCATACTTGCCAAAGATTACAGGAATGAGGGACTGAATCAGAATTAAAGTCTAAGTTTTTATTTTTCTAATTCCAAAATCCTATGTTCCCATCTGTTTCTTTATCTTGCATTATAAATGTGTGTTTGTCCATGTGTGTCCTAATAAGAAGGAAGGAAGGAAGGAGGAAGGAAGGAAGGAAGGAAGGAAGGAAGGAAGGAAGGAAGGAAGGAAAGAGAGAGAGAAAAGAAAAGAAAGGAGGGAGGGAAGGAGGAAAGGAAGGGAGAGAGGAAGGAAGAAAGGAAACTAGCTTCCAAAATGATACAGAGAGTCATATTTTACTTTAAGTTCAAAGCTCTTTTTTATCCACATTATTGGCAAGGGTTACAGAAGTACCAAAAATTATAAAGAAAACCCTGAGATTTTAAGACTATTTGGATATCAAAACAGAGTTATAGTTAGATTTAGATTGTTACCAATTTCTTTTTACCCTTACCTGATGGATAGTCTGTCTATCACATTATCTGCCATGCACCTCTTTCCACAACCAGGAGACACCAAGCCAAGTACTTTAACAACGTAAAAAGATAATGTAACTTTACATTGCGCCCTATCCAAGGGTGAAAACTGGATGGATTAAATTCCTAAATGGGAAGAAAATATTAATAAAAGTTTAACCAGAGGATAGCTTTATGACCTTAAGATTAGGAAGCATTTTTAAAATCAAGACTCAAAAATCACAACCCACAAAGGAAAACAGATGGTTTTTAATAGATTAAAATTAAAATAACTTTTTAACAAAAAAAGATATCATAGACAAAGTTAACAGACAGGTGCCAAACCCAGAAAAGATAATTGCTGAATTAATAACTGACAAGGAATTAATTAGAAATCCTGCAAAACAGTAAAAATGGTATGAAACCTTAAAAGAATGGATTAATTATTTGAATAGTATATAAGGAAAACTTTGAAAGACTGCTCACTTGGAAGAGATGCTAAACTTCAACACTGATCAGAGTGATGCAGATTACAACAGTCACAAGATAAAATTTTAAAAAGTTAGAATGGCAACAATTAGAAACACAATTTCCACATGCTTGTGATGGTAGGTCAAAATGGAAACCCTTGTGAACTCCTGATAGGACATAAGCTACCAAGCCACTCTGGGGAAAAAAAAAATCATGTTACATTTATCCCATCAATTTTGTTCATACTCTAAATACAGCCACTATGGTCTTATGCATAGGTCTCAGAGAAACTATTACTGGTGCACAAGATCTGTGGACACTATTACACACTTGCCCTTCTTTCATATGGTAGTAAAGAGCTGAGGACAATCTGTGGTCTATCAATAAGAAAACAGATTAATAAAATGAAATATTGTGTTAATTTCATAAGATTTGTATTATGCAGTGATCGTAAGGACTGAATTGTATCAACATGTGGTGATGTGGTCTGTTCCCCAAAATGTGAGGTTAAAAGGAAACATCATAGAAACAATATTTATAATACAATTTGTCATAGTTTAAATGTGATACACCCACTCAGAAAACCATATATTTTCCAGCCTATATAAAAATAAATAAATATATTAAAGAATATTGAAAAGAAATACTTGAATAGAAAATTTATAGGTCCCTGTCAGGAGAGGGAAATAAGATTATAAATGTAAAATGCAGGGGAGATAATAAAATGCGTGCTGACTGTGTACTATGAATATCTGAGTGGCTATGCCTATTTGAAGTAAGGATAAAAACAGCAAAGGAGTCGTATATAATATTTTACCATTTTTGAGCACTTCCTATACGCCTAACTCTGCACTATGCACTTTCCATTAATTATCACATTTAACTGTCATGAAACGTTAGCAAGAGAGTATTGCACAGCTATTTTATAAAGGAGGAATTTGGGGCATAAGGAAGCAAAATTGCCAAAAGTTACAAGGATAATAAGAGGTTGATCCAGAGTTGATACCCAGGGCATTGTTTGTCTGAGTCCAAATCCTGTTCCCATCTCCATTGTCTTACCTCATGACTGTTTTAAGAGGGAAATATATGTGAATATGAACAGAAGAGGATAATGAGTAAAAACTTATTTCAACCTAATGGGTCTATGAATCATTTTAGTTTTGAATTTCCAAATATTAATCACCAAAAAAACTTAAGGTAGCACAATAAATCTAATATTGAATATGCTGTGCTCCATTTTGCATAAGGAGTCCGTGGATGGGGATGAGAATTCCAACCCCTAGTTGTTATGTCTGACACATGGTAGGTGCTGGTAATTGTTCTTCAAATGGTAAAATGGCTCAATCAAGACGTGGAGTGTAAAGTAGCTCAAGTTTTAAACAACTGGCATGTCTAGACAAAAATGATTAGAATCAAACTAAATTAAAGGTTTTGTCACAGATGGTTTAATTTATTTGGACATGTGATGGGTTATTATAAGCAAGTGTCAAGACAGCATCAGTGGAAAAATTAGTTATGGTTCCATCAATGAATAGAATTTAAGACCACAGTCTAATGCCAGGGTTGATGTTCAGTCAGAACAACAAGTCTTACTGAGACTACTGTGCTTTGTCAACTGCATATCATATTTTCTGCCACCCTATTCCATAATGGCATCCCCTGGGCAGTAAGGGATCTATCTTTCTAGAGTTAGATCCTGTTCTTCAGTGTTAGAGTTTGCACGTTCTTCCTTCTTAGAGTTTACAGCCAGTTTTATGTCTAAACTTTAAGGGTAGGTATACATTTTAGCTTGAAGAGTTTCAGGAAATAGGTAAGCTCTGATTGTGGGGACTATCTAAGGATTATCTTCATCAATACACCCTTACTCTAGGACTGACCCATAATTATCCCTGTCCACTAAATATAAGGCAGTAGTCCTGATGCCTGGAATAAAAATTTAATCTACCATTTAGTGATAGTAAAAAAATGATTTTCTTTAAAGCCAAACCTTATAAGAGAAATGCCGAGATTCTCAAGCAGGGTGTCAGATGTGTCCCTGTGTTTCCACTCACCTTTCAATATACCTATATAACACCCATCTCAAAGAATGGCAGGAGAAAGAAGAAACTTTATGAGAGAGTAAGCAGAGGCAATTCATATCATCAGGTAGCATGGAGATAAAAAAGAAAGCAACCCCAGAAGGTAGCATGCAGCTGTAGAAAGCACAGGGGCAGGAATAATAAGATATAGATTTATTTCTGAAATTTCCAGTAATGAGCTGAGTGATTTTGGATTAGTCATTTAACTTCATTCTGCTTCAGTTTTCTTATCTGTCAAGTGGAAATAATAGACTTATTTTGCATGATTCACAAGACTATTGAGGAGAAGTAAAATAATACATGTGGAGGCTATTTGGAAAATGGTATATAACTACTATTGCAACCCAATAATTATTCGTGGCAGTATGTGGTCAGAGAAGTTGCATTTTAATTGACAATGGCTTAAATACATCAAGAGAAAATGTTATCCTCACATATGTGGAAATACCATAGTAGCGGAAGTCAAAGTATGAACATGTGAGAAATTTAGGAACTATTCATTCAAAATGGAATGGAAATATATTTTGTCACACAGAGAATCATAACAATGTGAGAAGATCTAACAGGAGATGTCTTTAAGGCCAAGAAAATTTGTAGAGAAGCACGAGGGACATTCAAGAAATAATTAGATGGCTCCCTGGGGAAAATAAGACCGGAAATGGAGCAAATGGAGCACAAAGATAGAACGTAAGAAGCAAATAATAAGACAGTCTCGGAAGATCTTATGGAAGATGTCTTGCTTTGCCCAAGAGAAGTCTGTCAGATGTTAATGAGAATGTAGTTACACGAAGGAAGGATGATGTTCCATATGGCCACCCATGTATCTTTCATAAAATGACAGCTTAGGTCCAAATGTTGAATATTAGAGTTGAAAGGGTCTCCAAGATTGATTAGCAATTCCCTACTTCATGTAGGAATTAGGGATATGCATTTACTTACTTTTGGGGTAGGAGAGCTCACTACCTCATAAAGCTACTCAAACCTCTATTCTTTTTAAAGTTTCGTTATTTTTAAATTAAAGTATGGTTGATTTAGAATGTTATGCTAATTTCTTCTGTACAGCAGAGTGACTTTTTTTGGTTTTTAGAGCCACACCTGGTGGCATATGCAAGTTCCCAGGGTCGGGGTTGAATCAGAGCTACAGCTGCCAGCCTACACCACCGCCATAGCAACGTAGGATCTGAGCCACATCTGCGACTTACACCACAGCTCACAGCAACACCTGATCCCTGACCCACTGAGCGAGACCAGGGATCAAACCCGTATCCTCACAGGTACTAGTCGGATTCATTTCCACTGTGCCATACCAGGAACTCCCTGTACATTCTTTTTTTTTTTTTTTTAATATTCCTTTCCATTTAGTTTATCCCAGGAGATTGGATAGGGCTCCTTGGGCTACACAGTAGGACCTTGTTGTTTATCCATTATAAATGTAATAGTTTGCATCTACTACCCCAAACTTTAATTCGTCTCTCTCACTACCCACCCACATTTGCCAACCACAAGGCTGCTCTCCATGTTTGTGAGTCTCTTTCTGTTCTGTGGATAGGTCCATCTGTGCCATATTTTAGATTCCACATATAAGTGATGGAATCTGTCTTTCTCTTTCTGACTTACTTCACTTAGTATAATAATCTGTAGATTCATCCATGCTGCTGCAAATGGAATTATTTTGTTCCTTTTATAGCCAAGTAGTATTCCATTGTGTGTGTGAGTGTGTATATATCCATCTTGATCCATTCATCTCTCAATAGACATTTAGGTTGTTTCTAAGTCTTGGCTATTGTCAGTAGTACTCCTATGAGCATAAGGGTGCATGTATCCCTTTGAATCATTACTTTGTCTGCATATATGCCCAGCAGTGGGAATGCAAGATCATTTGGTAAATCTAGTGTTAGTTTTCTGAGGAAACTCTGTAGTGTTTTCCATAGTAGTTACTCTAACTGACGTTCCCACCAACCATGTGGGAGGGTTCCCTTTTCTCCACACTCGTGCAGCATTTGTTATTTGTAGATTTTTTAATGATTACCAGCCTGACTGGTGTGAGATGGGACCTCACTGCAGCTGATCTGCGTTTATCTAATAGTTGGTGATGCTGAACATCTTTCATGTCCCTACCGGCCATCTGTATATCTTCTTTGGAAATGTCTAATTTAGGTCTTCTGCCCATTTTTTGATTAGGTTATTTGTTTTTTGTTGTCAAGCTTTGTGAGCTGTTTGTATATTTTGGAGATTAATCCCTTGCTTATCACATCATTTGCAAATATTTTCTCCCATTCTGTAGGTTGTCTTTTTTTATGGTTTTCTTAACTGTGCAAAATCTTGTAAGTTTCATATGATCTCATTTATTTACTTATTTATTTTACCAACTTTTATTCTTTGTATGGAGCTAATATTTGCACCTGTGCTATGTCTAACAAATGGCTTTATTTTATGTTAAATATTTATTCAGCCCACCTCCTAACATTTCCTGAATACCTGATCTGTGCCGTACACCATACTAAGCAGTAGAGATTTAAATATGGAAAACAGAATCCAACTAGGATCCATAAGGATGTAGTTTCAATCCCTGGCCTTGCTCAGTGGGTCAAGGATATGGCATTGCCATGAGCTGTGGCGTAGGTCGCAGGTGGGGCTCAGATGCCACATTGTTATGGCTGTGGTGTAGGCCGGCAGCTGCAGCTCTGATTCAACGCCTAGCCTGGGAACTTCCATATGCCGTGGGTGTGGCCCTAAAAAGCAAATAAATAAATAGATAAATAAATAAATGTCCTTAAATGATTTATAGATGTAGAATGCAAAGCTGATTTTGATCATGAGGAAGACACAACTGCAGCCTCCTTTAAAGACCTTCAGATATTTGAATGCAATATCTGGGTCTTTCCTTGAACTTTTATTCTACTACATAAATGTTTAGTTTACCACCATTCACTTATTTAATATTGTTTCCAGATCATCTCGTGTTCTTACTTTTTTCTTTTCAGACTGTGATTTTTTAAAGTTTTTATTCATATATGATATCCAAAATGTTAAGATAAATAAGCATTTATCTTTTAGAACTGTGCATCCTCCTGAAATAAGAACTGTACTATTAGAAATTTACGAAGGATACCTCATAATCATATGAAAGAACAGACATTGGGATTCACAGATAGCCCACCTTTTCTGGATCATAGTCAAACACCTAATTTTACAAAACAGTTCTAGATTTTAGTGATTTGGCCAGCATGATGTAGTAAGACAAACCTTGACCTTATAGTTAAAAATAATCTGGATTTGAATCCCGTCTCTGTCATTCATTAGCTGCGATAATACTGCTATAATATACCACTCCCTAAGCATATTTGGTCATATTTAAAATAGTAATATTATCTACCTATTTCATATGGTACTGAGAAGAAAAAATGAAATCATATCTATGTGCTACATAAACAATAAAATGTAATGCAAATGTAATATGGGATTGCTATTCTTATAATCAAATGGGTTGACACAGAACAAAATGTTCCATTCTGTAATTACCTGAATTCAGTAAATGTGTGTTATAGTCTAACAAATTAAAATCCCAGTGGTGCTAATAGCTACCATTTATTGAAGTTTTATTGTGTGCCAGGCAGGGCCAGGTGCTTTACAAACATTATCCCATTTGGTTTCTGAGATACAGACAATGTTATTTTACCCAACCTGATTCATTTTCCTTTTGGGGCACAAGCAAAAGTACATTTCCCAACTTTTCCTGTGATAAATTGGGTCATGTGATTGAATACTATCCTACTCAGGAATGCCCAGGAAATACCCTGCATGATCTTCAGTCTCATTCCCTATTAGCTGAAAGGATATAAATGCTCAGATTGATCCGTGGTACCTACCATGCAGTGAGAATCAGCCCTTGGTTCTTGTTTGACGTTATGGATCAAAGCCTCCTCGCTAAACGCCCCATGCTAACATGACATACTGGAATGGGTGGTGAGCAATAAATAAACCTCTGTTGTGTTAAGCTACTAAAGTTTCAGAACTGTTTATTATATAATTTAACGTGAATTATTCTTTATAATTTCTTTTTATTAGGGTATAGTTGATTTATATCGTTGATCCAATTTCTGCTGTACAGCATGGTGACCCAGTCATACATATATATACATTCCTTTCCTTATATTACCTTTTATCATGGTCTGTCACAAGAGACTGGATATAGTTCCCTTGCTCTACAGTAGGACCTCATTGCTTAATCCATTCTAAATATAATAGTTTGTATCTACCAAACCCAAACTCCCCATCCATTCCACTTCTTCTCCTTGGCAACCACAAGTCTGTACAACCTAGCATTAATTATCCTGATTATTAGAGTGCTTGAAAATTCTTACTTTTTGCCACAGTCAGAATAGAATGTCCATAAGACTCCACCACTATATCAACCTACCAGCAACAGGACTTAGGAACTTTGTTTTCCTCCTTTCCTAACTGTAGGGGTTTTTGTCTCCTTTGTTTACTGCTTTATCTTAATTTTCTTGAAAAGGATTAAATCCCTGTACCTGTTGAATAAATCTATACATGCATAAAAACTTTTCAATGTAGATGGTTTCTTTTAAGTCTAAAATTTCCAGATAAGGAAACGGTAATGCTAATTAATATACTCTCAAACACTGTGAGAAACTGCCTCATTTAACCACACCAAACCTACAGTTAAAGACAATGATCATGTTTTATCAGCTGCAACTTCCTATTATCTAAATGTTGTCTCCACTTAAGAAGAAATTTTGTGGCTCATAAAGATGGACCTTAAGGGCCAATATGTTACTTCCAAATCATCCAGTGAAGTTATGGGATCGATATATGTTGTTCTTCTTTTTTATTGAAATCTAGTTGATTTTCAATGTCATCATGTTATTTTCACATGTATAACAAAGTGATCTATATATACATATGAATATTATTCTTCATATTATTTTCCCTTATAGGTTATTACAAAATATTGAGTTTACTTCTTTGTGCTATGCAGTGGGTCCTTTTTGCTCATCTATTTTGTATATAGAAGTGTGTATACGTTAATCCCGACCTCCAAATTTATCCCTCCCCCCTTTTCCCTTTGGCAACCATAAGATTGTTTTCTATGTCTGTGCATTTCTTCTATGTCTGTGCATTTCTTCCTGTTCTATAAATAAGTTCATTTATATCTTTTATTTTAGATTCCATGTATAAGAGATATCATTTGACATTTTTCTCTGTCTGATTTACTTCACTTTGTATGACAATTTCTAGGTCCATCTGTGTAGCTGCAATAGGCAGTATTTTTCATTCTTTTTAATGGCCGAGTAATATTCCATTGCGTGTATATACCCCATCTTATTTATCCATTCATCTGTCAATGGATATTTAGGTTATTTCTATGTCTTGGCTATTGTAAATTGTGTTGCAGTGAACACTGGGATGCAATTATCTTTTCAAATTATAATGTAAGACTGGATACTATACAACTACTAGAGGAAAACATAGGCAGAACACTCTTTGACATAAATCACAATAATATTTTTTCAGATCTGTCTCCTAAAGTAATGGAAATAAAAAATAAGCAAATGGAACCTAATAAAACTTAAAAACTTTTGCACAACAAAGGATACCATAAACAAAATGAAATGACAATCGATAGAATGGGAGAAAATATTTGCAAATGATACAACCGGAGTTCCCTTCATGGCTCAGTGGTTAACGAATCCGACTAAGAACCATGAGGTTGCGGGTTCGATCCCTGGCCTTGCTCAGTGGGTTAAGGATCCGGCGTTGCCGTGAGCTGTGGTGTAGGCTGCAGACGCGACTCGGATCCCGCGTTGCTGTGGCTGTGGCGAAGACTTGCGGCTACAGCTCCTGTTAGACCCCTAGCCTGGGAACCTCCATATGCTGTGGGTACGGCTCTACATAAAGGCAAAAAGACAAAAAAAAAAAAAAAAGATACAACCGACAAGGGATTCATTTCCAAAATATACAAACAGCTTATATAGCTCTATATCAAAAACAAATGAACAGCCCAATCAAAAAATAGTCAGAAGACCTAAATAGACATTTCTCCAAAGAAGATACACAGATGGCCAACAGGCACATGAAAAAATGTTCAACATCACTAATTATTAGAGAAATACAAACCAAAATTTCAATGAGGTATCACCTCACTCTGGTCAGAATGACCATCACTAAGAAG
Source organism: Catagonus wagneri (assembly GCA_004024745.2). Lineage (NCBI taxonomy): Eukaryota > Metazoa > Chordata > Mammalia > Artiodactyla > Tayassuidae > Catagonus > Catagonus wagneri. The sequence continues at coordinate 15,364,760 of PVHT021183634.1, forward strand.
TCTACAAACAATAAATACTAGAAAGAGTGTGGAGAAAAGGGAACCCTCTTACACTGTTGGGAATGTAAATTGGTATAGCCACTATGAAGAACAGTATGGATGTTTCCATTAAAAAAAAATGGAGTTACCATTTTTTCCATTAAAAAAATGGAGTTATCATTTAAAAAAAAATGGAGTTACCATTTATTTTCTGTTAAAGAGAAAATGGAGTTACCATGATCCTTCAAACCCATCCCTGGGCATATATCCAGAGAAAACTGTAATTTGAAAAGATACATGCACCACAATATGTCTAATATTAATAAATTCCATTACATTCTCTTTAACCAACTAGACAGAATTTGATGTCTCATGGGCCATCATTTTAAGAGACCAAACAAAAAAGATCAGAGGAAAAAAAATAAGGAAATGAAATGGTAGAAAACCTTACTGATTACCATTTTCTCTAAGCCACTATAAGAAATAAAAAGAACACTACTTCTAATTAAATACAGTAAATCACATTTAGTCTTAAAAGGGGCATACAAAGTTATTTCCTTATTTTTCTAGAAGACACCCCAAGAGTAAACAAGTTGAAGGTTATTGTATAATTTCACAGAGCTGTTACATGGTATACCCTGATTCTAATCTAGTTCTTTCATCTTAAAGACTTCAACTGGTTCAGTTAATATTATTTCCCTGGCTTATTATCATACATTTGTTATTACCAACTAGTAGCAGAAACACTGTTGTAATGGGTTACAGTTAAGGACCGAGTTTGTAAGAAAGCCAAAACTGATATTGAAATCTGATGCTACTATTCATCTACTGTAAAATCTTCAGCAGTTCAGTAAACACTGGACTTGAGTTTCTCCAAGTGTATGATGGGGGATTGCTAGTACTAATTAAGTTCATATATCACAAATCTTTCAGGGTGACTTTCACATAGCAAATGCTCAGAAAGTACAACTATCTGCATCACTGTTATTAGTAGTCAAGTCAGTATCTCATTGAAACCTTTTTGATGCTGAAGATTTGCTCTTCCTTCACTAGGACTTTGAGTTTAATAATAGATACTATTCTTTCTCTGGATTTAATTCATTTATATAATATAAATTTATGAAGGACATGCCCAGTGTTAGATATGTCAGGGATAGATATACAATTAAAATACACTTCCACCATCAAACCTCATTGGAATTATACACCATTGGTAGCATTTAGCAACAAAAAGAGATGGGGAGAATAATGAAAAATTTCACACACCCAATATAGTATGTTACTTAAAAATATAAAATCTCCTTTCGGTGAAATGTGATTTAAAACCATAAGTAGACTTCAGAATTCAACTCCAGTACACAAAGAGCTTGGACATCAACACTTATTCTTACAAGAGAAACCTCAACAAACTGAAAATCAAAGACCTTTAGCAGAGAATGGAGTTTTCAGGGTAAACCTCCACCCTGAAATCTGGAGTGACAGCCTCACACAGAGAGCTAACCAAGTTCTGCTTAATCTGGAGCAGAAGCAGCCAGAATCATAAACTGGTAGGAACACATAAATGGTAACTTTGAGAAGTACCTGGAGACAGTGTGGATGAGCATGAGAATGAGAAATTCCTGATTACTGCAGTTTGAGGGGCATCCCCATACATTTGTGACCTTTACCTTGAGAACCCCATCAGGCTGTCAAGGTAAAAATATGAGAAAGATCTCATGGTTCTGGCAGAAGAATTCAAAATACATTTGACCTTTGAATATTGTGGGTTTGAACCACATAGGTCCAGTTATATGAAGATCTTTTTCAGCACTAAGAACCTCAGTGGCTGAATCCATGCGTGTGGAACCATGGATGCATAGGACCTACCTTAAGCTTATAAGTGGATTTTCAACTACACAGAGGTCAGAGCCTCTCAACCCTGTGTTGTTCAAACATCAACTATAATATTTTGACACTCCACCTTTAAAGTGGTACAGCATAACTCTCAACTCCTTAAGTGTGGGCTGCACACAATTCTTTCTTTCCAGAGAATAGTACAGTATTAAAGGGGGGAAAGAATAACCTCAGCTAGAAGAAAGCTACCCCATCTAGTTGATCAAGGTTAGCATCAGTAGTAATAAATCACATTGATGGTATGCACTCTTAATGTGACCTGATGAGAATGTGGCTTTATTCCTGTGGTTTCCTACCTCAAAACCCATAATTCAATCTAATCATGAATTGCCATTTTAACTAATCTTGAAAACATCAAACACTTGGAGAACATGCTACAAAATTTCTGAGCAGTGCTTGATATTGTCAAGGTCAAAAACAAAGTCTGAGAAACTGTTCCTGATAAAATGAGCCTAGGAGAAAAACTGTCTGAAAATAATTTAGTATCCTGAAAGGGATTCTGGAACACATGCAAAAACTGGATATTAGGTGAAAACTAAGGAAATCTGAATAAATCATATTTTAAAGTAATTTTTTGAGATACTGCTAATTACCTATTAGTAGGTAACACAAAAAAGAGTAATAATGCTAAGTACTGGCAAGTGTTTGGAGGAACTTTAGGTCTTATAAGCTATGTAAATGGTACAACCAACTTGGAAACAATTTTATAATTTCTTATAAAGTTAAACTCACACCCTGCTATACCCAGATGTCCAGCTTATACATATTCACCTCAGATAAATGAAATCTTTTGTCTTCACTAATATTTGTACATAAACATGTATAGCATCTTTATTTGTAATGGCCAAAGAACCTGAAAACTACCCAAACGTCCCTTTGCAGGTGAATGAATAAACAGATTTGGGTATCTTCGTATGGCAGAATACTATATCTCTGATCTAAAAAACCAAACTGATACATGCAACAACATATTTAAAACTTAAAAACTTTATGCTGAATGAAATTAACCATAAAAAATGTACATTGTGCATAATTCCATTTACATAATGTTCTAGAAAATGCAAACTAATCTATAGTGACAGAAATCAGATAAGGGGTTTCCCAGGAATGGGCGTAGAGAAATGATTGATTACAAAGGGCTGGGGGACACTTTTGAAAAGTGATGGAACTATTTGTTATCTTCTTGTGGTAATGGTGTCACAGGCACATACACATATGAAATATATGTAACTGCATACTCATAGAGACTGCTCCTTGTATATCATTCATTCCTTACAATTTGTTTAAAAAATGAGCAAAATTTTGAAAAATTCGTTCCCTGATTTATTGTCTATCATTTCTAATGTCAAAAGCACAAGATTGCCCAATTGATGCAATAGTTATAAACTATTTTAATACATTTAACCTATCTTTACGTAAAATATTAAAGGAAGCTATATACAGGGTTCCCCTTGTGGCGCAGTGGAAATGAATCCAACTAGGAGCCATGAGGTTGTGGGTTCGATCCCTGGCCTCACTCAGTGGGTTAAGGATCCGTCGTTGCTGTGAACTGTGGTGTAGGTCACAGACTCGGCTCAGATCTCGAGTTGCTGTGGTTGTCGTGTAGACCAGCAGCTGTAGCTCCGAATCAACCCCCAGCCAGGGAACTTCCATATACCTCCGGGAATGAAGCTGCTCTGCTTTAAGTTAGATTAGGTTTCTCGAAAGCCTTGTACTGTTACTGCCCTCTGCTTTCCACCCCAGCTCTGACCTTACTTCATTTCCCCCCCCCACCCCGGAATCTGGACTGCAATTACTTAAATATATGACCCCATGCTTTTTTTTTCCCCCCTAACTTTTAAATTAGCAGGTCTGATTATGCCACTTGATCATAGTAATTTCAGCTTTGACAGTCAGTCATGATTGCCTTGGATAAGTCATTTCATGTCCTTAGATCTCAATCTACTCATTTTTTAAAAAAATATATTAGTTATTTTATTTTATTGGAATAAAACAATTTAACCAAGATTACGTGTTTATAAATGAAAAGCAGAAAACATTTTGCCAGAGAGGATTAGTTCTAAAAATGGAAAAATACTTCCATGATTGTTTTTTAAAAAAGTAAACCTTTTGCCATATTATATTTCTTAGACCAGTTCATACAATAAATTTCCTCCTCATTTTGTGTTTGTTGATTTTATTTTACATTTGTAATGATGCCTTTTAAATGATTTTTATTTTTCTATTATACTTATAGTGTTCTGTCAGTTTTCTGTTGTACAGCAAAGTGACCCAGACACACACACACACACACACACGTGCGCACGCACACACACACATATACATATATACAGATATTCTTTTCCTCACATTATCCTCCATCATGCTCCATCACAAGTGACTAGATATAGTTCCCAGTTCTACACAGCAGGATCTCACTGCTTATCTATTCCAAAGGCAATAGTTTGCATCTATTAACCCCATACTCCCAATCCATCCCAATTTTTCCCTCTCCCCCTTGGCAACCACAAGTCTGTTCTCCAAGCCCATGAGGTTTACGTTTTCCCCTGTGAAATGTTCATTTTTGCTATATATTAGATTCCAGATATAAGTGTTATCATATGGAATTTGTCTTTCTCTTTGACTTACTTCACTTAGTACAAGAGTCTCTAGTTCCATCCCTGTTGCTGCAAATGGCATTATTTTGTTCTTTTTTTATGGCTGAGTAGTATTCCATTGTGTATATATGCCACATCTTCTTAATCCATTCACCTGTCAATGGACATTTAGGTGGTTTCCATGTCTTGGCTGTTGTGAATAGTGCTGCAGTGATCATATGGGTGCGTGTGTCTTTTTCAAGGAAAGTTTTGTCTGGATATATGCCCAAGAGTGGGATTGCTGGGTCATATGGTAGTTCTATATTTAGCTTTCTGAGGTACCTCCATACTGTTTTCCATAGTGGTTGTACCAATTTACATTCCCACCAACAGTGTAGGAGGGTTCCCTTTTCTCTACACCCTCTCCAGCATTTGTTATTTGTGGACTTATAATAACGTCCATTCTGACAGGTACCTCAGAGTAATTTTGATTTTCATTTCTCTAATAATTAGTGATGTTGAGCATTTTTTTATGTGCTTGTTGTCCATCTGTATATTTTCTTTAGAGAAATGTCTATTCAGGTCTCTTGCCCATTTTTTGATAGGGTTTTTTTTTTTTTTTTGCTGTTGAGTTGTGTAAGTTGTTTGTATATTTTAGAGATTAAGCCTTGTCAGTTGCATCATTTTAAACTGTTTTCTCCCATTCTGTGGGTTGTCTTTTGGGTTTTTTTTTCAGTGATTTCCTTTGTTGTGTAAAAAGCTTGTTGGTTTGATTAAGTCCCAGTGGTTTATTTTTGCTTTTATTTCTGTTGCCTCAGAAGAGTGACCAAGGAAACATTTGTAAGGTTGATGTCAGAGAATGTTCTAGAAGTTTGGTGGTGTCTTGTCCTATTCATTTTTTTAAAATCATTATGATGAATGATGTTACTTTTGGTTACTTACTTTTCCAGTATTAGCTCTAAATAGGATAATTATATTCAAAAAGTGTCTGTTAAAACTTCTCAAGGTTCAGTGTGAGAAATGGAAAGCAATCTAGATATTTCAAACAGGAAAGAATTTAATACAGGAAATTAAATGCTTACAAAACCTTCGGAAGGACAGGGATAGAAATGGTCAAGGAAGGTGATGTACATCAAGTTCAAAAATCTCGGGTAATTTTCTGCCAATATATGTCACTTCTAGGAACATTTAAGTAAGTAATTTACAGGACAATGTATGCGAGTCACTGACAAAATGTCACAACTTCCTTCTTTTTAAGTCCAGCATCAACTGCTGCCAGAGTGAGAATGCCTTCTCTATCTTTCTCACCTTCCAAATATCTAGCCAGTACTTCTCACTGGTTAATTCCTAAATTGGAATAGCTGACAAAAAAGTCTAAGAAATGTGAATTTTAGCCCTCCAGTTGCTGTGGCCTAATATGGTAAGATGCTAACAGATAGTCTAGTGCAGGTAGTATATTTAATGTGATGAATGAAGGATCAAAATTTACTACCAATAAAAGTACTAATGAGCAGTCACTAAGTCTTTGTTCAGTGAATGAGTGAATATGTTCACTGTAGGTTAAAATTACAAGAGTAGATTTTATGAGGAAATGAATCCAAGCAAGTCTTGAATGTGTGAAGATCTTCTTAAAAGAAAAGTCAGGTACATAGAAAACAAACCGATGGTTACCAAAGGGGATAGAGGGGAGAGCTTAATTAGGAGTTTGGGATTAAAATACACACTACTATATATAAAATAGATAAATAATGACCTAGTGCATAGCACAGGGGACAATACTCAATATATTTTAATAACCTATAATGGAAAAGAATCTGAAAAAGAATATATATATATATTCATATATATACACACTGAGTCACTTTACTGTGCAATTGAAACTAACACAACATAGAAAATTAATTATACTTAAATAAAAAATGTTAGCCAGTCAAAAAAATAAGACGTCAAATATAAAACTCTACCTATCAGTTTGCTTTTGCTGTATAACAAACCACTCCATCTAAATGTTAATTTAGCTCACAGTTCTATTGGTCAGCAATTTAGTGTGGGTTCACCTGAGTTTTTCTGGTCTTCTCTGAGCTCACTCATGCAGTGTACTCAGCTGCCCCTTATGGCCTTAGTCTAGGTGACTTCGCTACAGTGACCCAGCTCTGCTCCATGTGGCTTCTTATTTTCCAAAATGGTATACTGGGCTTGTTTTCCTAGACACTTCTTAGGTTTTGGGGGCAGGGGTTGGGAGAGAGAAACACACAGAACCTTTCGATGCCTTTGATATGAGACATACAACATGTCAATTCCACATCAATCTATTGGTCGAAACAGGTCATAAGGCCAGTTCAGATTCAAGGAGTAGAGAAAGAGTAAAATCGGTGAAGGTGTAGATGTGGAGAGCTTGCATAATGATGGCCCGTGTGTGTGTGTGTACTACCAGAGTGCTAATTGATTCAGCCTACAGTTTAAAGCTGTGTAGACAGAAATGTTGATTGTAGATTGGAGTATCAAGGAATGCTAGAGATCAGTTATGTGAACATTGCCTGGTTCTGCAGCATTAGGTTGTGTTAGGTTTATAAAATCTTTTTTTTTTTTTTTCGCTCACAGCACTAGATATATGAGAAAGCAAGGCCTGAATGGCCTTGTGTTACAGGTGACATATATTTAACCCACAAATGTTAAATTATTTTTTCAAGGTCTTACATCTATCGGGTGCATTCAAATGGAACTGAAACCTTACCACTATGCCTATTAGTCCAGGGCCTTGAATATCAAGGAGAAGACATTTTGATTTCTTAGTACAGAGTGGATTTATAAGCTGTATGGGTAAGAATGTGTGTTTGTGTGTGTGTGTGGTGCCTGTATTCAATACATGCATGCATGTATGTACAGTCACACGCAGAGTAGGAAAAGGAGAATAAGAGTCCCATTTTGCATAGGCCTGCTGCCCAATTTTAATTTGGCTCACCTTCTAATTTCTTATACCCTGAGCAGAAGTTATTCCCAGAGTTAATTCATACACACACTGTTTAGCACATGCCATCTGCTTCTGGAAACTGTGGCTGCACACGACACGTCCTATAAGGTAACTAGTTTCTGACAGAATAAACACAGATCTTACCTTTCTTTAGGAAGAACAAATAAGTAATCATAACCTTTTCACACAGCCATTCCCTCCATCCTATGAAAGACACACAAGATGTACCCTCTTCAAAATCCCATCAGTGTGTTTCCAGGATGCGTCTTGATTTGCACTGAGGGATGCAGAATCTCTAATTCTAAAATAAATAAATGAAACCTGAATTAGGGACAAGTCGTAGTTATGAGAAAATAACTAGAAAAAAAGGAAAGCAGTATTATTTTGAAGGTTGTTAAAAATTAATAATGGTTTGTTAGTGTAAATTTGATGAGTCAAACAGCTATGGTTTTTCAATCTCCTTTTCTAGATCTTTTAGTTTTGTGATTGCACATAATTCATTTGACATCTCTGAGACCCAGTTTTCTCATCTTTGAAAACAAGATGGATAATATCAACTGTTATTATATAGTTTATTATAATAATTCTCTTTATTATAATAATTACTAGTGATGAATACACATGAAACATTAAAGCACAGTGCCTGGCAGAGGGAAAATAGTATATTCTCAATATCCTCAGTATGTTCTTGGTACTCAGAAAACACTAGCCAAAATTATGCTGTTATATTATTAAATTTATAGCAAAATTCACTATAAGTTTATAATTAAACCACCATGATTGCTGCAATTCACACATTAAATGTTAGGGGGAAATAGGGATGAATATTGGATGGCAGAGATCAAATCAAATTGTGAGTACACAGGAAAAAAACTAGGTATGTGCTAGGTATTATATCAGGGGCCTTATATCTGAGTCCCCCTTTATATGTAGGAAAACTGAGACTTAGAGAAATTGCTCATAATCTCAGAGTTAAGAATTGGGGTTTGGGGGTTCCTGCTATGGCATAACAGTATCTGCGATGTCTCTGAAGTGCAGAGATGCATGTTTGATCCCTGGCTGGGCACAATGGTTTAAGGATCCTGTGTTGCTGCAGCTGCGTAGCTTGGATCCAGCTGCTGTGGCTTGGATCTGATCCCTGGCCCCAGGAACTCCACGTGCTATTGGGAAGCCAAAAAAAGGTGGGGTTTGAACCCAGATATGACCAACTTCTAAGCCTTTGGGTTTAAAGAAGATTGGAACCTTGTTGTCTGTTTTTATTTACCCAGATCACTTTCTGCTCTTGTCATATTTAATCTAGATAAGCAGTCAGAACATGAGTCCTGGATCTGGATGACCACACACTGTGCCAGGAAGTGTTGGATTTTATAATGTCCAATAAAAACATTTGTTGTGTTTTCTGTCTAAATTGACAGTAAAGTTCAAGAGGTCATACAACTTGGGCTTATGCAATCTTTGCCTGATAAAGGAGCCTGATATGGAAACGAGCTCAGACAATGCTGGCTATTTCAGTAGGATGAAAATTGTCAGGGGGCTCAGGAGATGTAGAGAATGACGTTAGGGGTCAGTGACCTAAAGATCAGATTTCTCTGTGCTGGACCCTGAGTGATAGAAGATGTGGCCACTGGAATGTCCCAGCAATAAGAGCAAATTAGGTCACAATGTTCTGAGGATGGGATTGCAGGGCCATAAGTGCTATTTTGGGAATTCTTACTCCAGAAAGATTTGTCCTTTTTGAATTGCTGTAGAAGGTATGAAAGAAACAACTTATTGTTCTGATGTGTTTCTTCTCAAGGGCATTTTGTCCCTGAGCTTTGAAGACTGATCAACTGATGAAATCATGGCTTTCACAAAATTCAACTTCATAGCTCATAACAGATCTGCATACATAAGTAGGTGCTTCCTACATACCTGTGGCCAGTGATATAATTTAATATTCATGTGGAAAGATCAAGGTGTTCAAGTGAAGACTTAGTTTAACAACTCCTGTGTACCAGCTCACTGTTTTCTCACCTCTGAATCAGGAATTAGAGCATCGTTTAGGGTGATAAAAGGAGGTAAGGATTATGAAGATACTATTTCTATTTTCTATATAAATCCCTTGGGTTATTCATATATGTTCATAGATATTATGTATTGCTGGACAGAAGACTAATATCCTCATCCAGCAGGTCCAATGCCTGGGTTCAAGTCACAGATTATCAAAGAAGACCCTGCCCTCATTATCCTTGTGCTAGACCTGCAATAAGTAACAGCCACCTGCCTTCTAAGGAGCTCTGTTGCCTTTACTTTGGGGACCCTTTTTCAAGAGTAGAAAAGCTAAAATGCTAAAATGTTGTGCAGCTACTCAGTAAGTCAAACCAGGAAGCTAATAGGCATTTAAAATTTTAATTTTTAAAATGTTTGTTCATTTTTATTGAGATATAACTGACATATAACATTGTATATCTTTAAAGTATATATCATAATGATCTGATATATGTATGTATTGAGAGATAATTACCAAAATAATTTTAGTTAACATCCATCATCTCCCATAGTTACAATTTTTGTCTTTTGATGAGAACTTTTAAGATTTACTCTTTTAGTGACATTCAAATACACAATGCAGTATTATTTACTAAAGTCACCAGGCTATTATTAAGTCTTCAGAACTTATTTATCTTATGACTGGAAGTTTGTACCTTTTGACCACCTTCACTCATTTTCTCTAGCCCCAGCACCCCTCACCTCTGGCAGCAACCAGTCTGTTCTCTGTTTCTGTGAGTTTGTTTCAGTTTCCATGCATAAGTGAGATCATACAGTATTTGCCTTTCTCTGACATATTTTAGTTAGTCATCATTTTTAAATTCTCCTCTCCTCATCGTACACATCCAGTTATTCACCTACTCTCTGCATATCTACATCTCTGTCTACACTGCCTCTTTCCTAGTCCTCTCAGATTTTCACAAGGATCTTCAAATGTGTCTTTTTCCATTATTATTGCCTTCCAGACACACCCTACATTGCAAGTGATCATTTCATGATAACATGAAAAATACCATGTCCGTGAGGGTCATGGAAACCCTTAGCTTAATATCCTTACACAGCTTATCTTGGCTTTTAAGACAAAAGCCAAAACTCCTGAACGGCATTACAAGACCCTACATATTGTCACCTTTTCTTCTCTTATCATGTCAGCTCTCCATCTTACTCAATGCTCCAGCTCTACTGAACTCTATTCCATGAACTTTCCATGCCCCTCCTGCCTATAATGTAATTTTCCTAATACATTTACCCTTGTTCTCTAACCATACAGGTCTCAGTGTAAATGTCACCTCTTGATATTACTACCTTAGCCCTGGATCAGTTGAAGAACCTCTATTATATCCTCTTTTTTATGATAGTAGTTTTATTTATTTTTTAAAAATGTTATTGGAGTAGAATTGACCTATAGTGTTGTATCAGTTTCAGGTGCACAGCAAAGTGAATCAGTTATATATACACATCCACTCGTTTTCCCATATAGGTTATTACAAATTATTGAGTAGATTTCCCTATGCTATCTCTATCTCTTAAATATTGCTAAACTTTCTTTGTCAGATGCTCAGTACTTGGCACATATTTAAAACTGAAAAAATATCTACTAAATGAAGAATCAGTAAATATATATGTGAACTGAATGTTTTTATAGATCTTTTTTTTTCATGATAAAGATGACCTATGACTCACAGAGCATCATTTTTTCCTAGCCCTAGAAAATTTCCTCACTCTCAAAAATTTAATGAATGTCTTTATATGAATTAAATTTAGCAACAGACTTGGTTAGTTCAGTTCTTCCTTTTCAGTGAGTCATGAGATATGTTTAAATACTGTCCAAACTGCTTATCAGTTACACAAAAAGGACACTTTTGGTTCTAGTGGCCAATCTGAGAGGGAAGAGACTCAGGTGACAAGCAGAAGAATATTGAATGAGATCTTAAATTTGCCTTCCCTGAGCTCCCTCGCCATCTCGGGCCTTTTACATGTGAGGCCTAGAAAGATCTGGCTGTGTAGAAAGCGGTAAGGTTGTGAGTTAATTTATATGATGGTAGACAGCAAGAGAGTTGGTTTAATTGAAAGATATAATTACCAGGTGTTGAAGGCAAAGGGGTTCATTAATTTCACAGACATTCTGTTGACTGAACTGTCCTCATTTTAATTTTTCACAACACATAAAGGAGGCAGACACCTGTGGGTCATGGGAATGGACCAGTCCTGGGCTTGCAGACACTTAGAATTCCACCCCTGGGGCAAGTAATCTTTTGGAAGTGAAAAGCCAGGTTATTTTCTCCTGTTTAAAACTCCTCATTATAAAACTCTGAAACGATCTTCATTGCTGTCTCAGGCTCTGCGAAGCCCTTCATAATTTGGCCTTTGCCCACTTCTCCTTTCTCCATTTTCAGTACACACCCCCATCCCTGTGGTATCTGTTTTTGACATTTTGAGCAGATAATAATATAAATAATAATTACAGTTATCATAATCATTTTTCACTATTACTACTTCTATGACTATTTACTGTGCTCTCATTTTATTTTATTTTTTTTGTCTTTTTACCTTTTCTAGGGCCACACACGCAGCATATGGAGGTTCCCAGGCTAGGGGTCTAACAGGAGCTGTAGCTGCTGGCCTACACCACAGCCACAGCAACACGGGATCCGCGCCACATCTGCAACCTACACCACTGCTCACGGCAATGGCGGATCCTTAACCCACTTAGCGATGCCAGGGATCGAACCCGCAACCTCATGGTTCCTAGTCGGATTCGTTAACCACTGAGCCACAACGGGAAGTCCTGTGCTCTCATTTTATACAAAACACTGCCCTGAGCATTCATTTGCTTTAGTTCATGGGGTCCTCCTGATGACCTCTGGTAGATACTCTTCCCATTACTTGTCCAATTACTTGTCCAAATCAAGCTTTGATAAATCAAAGCAAAACCTGCATTAGAGTGCGGGGTCTGACTTCAAAATCTAAAGTAAGTCAGAAAGAGAAGGACGAATACTTTATGATATCAGCTATTGGTAGAAATAGGTCATGGACATGAGGGCAGACTCGTGGTTGCCAATGGGGAGGAGTGAGGGAGTAGGATGGATGGGGAGTTTGGGATTTGCAGATGCAAACTATTACATTTAGAATGGATAAGCAATGAGGCCCTACTGTATAGCATAGGGAACTATATCTATATCAATATCTCTTGGTATAGAACATGGTGGAAGATAGTATGAGAAAAAGAATGTATATATGTGTGTGTGTATGTTTGTGTGTGTGTCACTGTGCTATACAGCAGAAATTGGCACAACATTGTAAATCAACTGTACTCTAGAAAAAATAATATAAATTTTTATTTATTTAAAAAGGCCCTCATAAATGTGATGAACTCTTCTTTCCCCACTCAGTGATACCATCCTGCTTATCTTGGCCGTACAAGTCAGATATTCTCCACCTTGATAATACACTTTGAAATATGGACACATCAGTATTCCATGAGAATCATGAGATCATCTCATATGCCTGGAACTGTGAGACCTTTTTGACACTTGACTGTAATCTAGAAAAAGGAGAAACATAGTAGCAGGAATAAAAATAAAAATAGCAAGTAATTATTACATATCGACCATGTGTCAGGTGCTAGCCACCCTTTACCTCTAGCCCCTCACAACAATACTGTGAAGTATCAGTTAGTATCAGTTCTATTTGACAGAGAAAGAAATCAAGAAATAATTTTCTCGAGAGTAGCTATTACATGAAAGAGCAGGGGTTCAAATTTAGGTGTTTCTGACCCCAAAACTTTTCTCATATTTTTCAATAAATAGCTCACTATTTCAGCATTGTTTGTCTTAATTTTAAGATTTTGTTTTAGAGTGTGGCTATTGACTAACGGTGTATTTCACATAGAGGATGAGAGTTTACATGCAAAGTAGAAGGTGTTTTAGTGGGAAAATGACCTTGATTTTGAATGTCCCTGAAGGTGTTGGTCCAAATTATCCACATACCCCAGACCACAGTAGAGGCTGACAGTTCAATTAACAAAATATGGGGAGAAATAGCATTGATTAAGTAGAATCTAAGGAAGTGGTTAATTACATTTCCTGGGTAACTGAAGACATTTTGTGTTTCAGCCCATCTTAATGAAAATCTAAATATATCAGCCTTTTGTAGAGAACAGATCACCACACATTTATTTCCGTGTCCTTGAAGCTTACTTAATCAGGCTTTGCAGAATATAACACTGTCTTCTTCAGTATCTCTACAATTATTTTGATGTTTAGTAATGATTCCTGATTCTAGAGAAGAGATTGTTTTCTAATGTTTGCAGCAAGCTTATCCTATGGCATTATAACACTTGAAAAAGTATATAACACCAGAGAATTTATACTTAATGATTGAAAATCCATAGCTCTTCAATTTCATTCTTCTGAATCTCATAGATGTCTTCTTTTGAACTTTGTTTTTGCCTTCTTCTAAACCTCAGTTAAGCCCATTTGGGGCAATAGATGCAGAGTTGTAAATAATTTTCTGGAAGGCAGACTGATCTCAGAAAATTGTCTGGGAGTTGTTGAAAGCTGCTAATCCTTGGAATTGATTTAAATGATAGATTCTTGGCGTTTATATACATAACCTGCCTGTTGGTTCCCTGGTGTTGTTATTTTTTACTTTTACATGCCTTCAGTTATGCAGCATATTTACAGAGCACACTAATTCCTATAGTTGCAACTCAAATATCTCACACTCCACCAGTTAACATGTACATATGTGGCAACACTGGTATCACTGTCCAGATCCCAGTTGTTCCAAGCCTATTTTGCTTTATTTCTCCAGTCCCTCCATCATCAGTGGTGATGTTTCACATGGGTTCAGGAGAAAGTCTACTGATTCTTCCTCCTCTTCAAGGCATCTTCTCACTGTCCCTGCTTCACTGGGTATAGCTGTTTCTACCTGGTAATTACACACATAGAAAGTGTGATCAGGGTGCACATTGGTCCACTGTGGTCTGTTAGTGGGGAAGGGACCTGTCTACATGTCAAAATTCATCAGATAGGCTTCAAAGTAGGGTTGCTTTAGCTCAGAGTCTTACAAATCTTGTTTAAGCATTATTCTTTCTACTTTCTACTCTTCCTTTAGGAGTTCAAATCCAGTTCCTTCACAGGATAGAAAGAATGGATATCATCTCTGCTGCCTCTTTTGCTGGAAGCTTTTTTTGGGGAAAATAAAACTAACAATAAAAATTCTTTCTCTGTTCACTTAGCCCTCATCACTACATGGCTTCTTCAGAGGCAAGTGCTGAGACAGAGTTTTGGGAAGCTTGATTTTTCTTAGGAATTAACATCTCTAAAAGAAAGAGAGTGGAAGCAGAACTGGGGTGGAGGGAGAATGTGAACTGCAATATGGGTCCAACAAAATCTATCCTCATAGATTGGCAGGGAGCACTTGATTGAGCATCCTTCATCACTGATCCAACACTGGGCTAAAATAGTCAGGTCTGTATACCCATTGAAGTCAGTCACTACATGTAAGGTCATGGCCTCAATTAGGTGGCTCTCTGCAGTTGAGGGTGACCCTGAAGAAGATGTCAGTGGAGGATGTTTGCAGACAACATTTCCTGCAATATGGCAGCCACTCCTTTCTGGCAGGGGATCCGGGCTTTATTTATCATGGTCTTCAAACAAAATGGTCTCAAGCAGTTCTTTGGATGGAAATAAATACATGGCTATTTGGGTGACATCTAATTCTTCTCCCAGAAGCATCTGAGCCCTAGCTCCCACAAGGAAAACAAACCATTAGCCTCATATTGGATTTTATGTGTGCACAAGTTCGAGGATCTATCTGTGAA
This sequence comes from Catagonus wagneri, assembly GCA_004024745.2. Classification (NCBI taxonomy): domain Eukaryota; kingdom Metazoa; phylum Chordata; class Mammalia; order Artiodactyla; family Tayassuidae; genus Catagonus; species Catagonus wagneri. The sequence continues at coordinate 15,380,034 of PVHT021183634.1, forward strand.
GAGCATAGAAGAGTATTCAGCATCCTTGATACATATATCAATTTAAGGGTTTCAATCCTTCTCAGTAATTACCCTGGAACTGATTGTTCATGCTCCACCAAGGCACAGAGTGGAACCAGAAAGGAGATTTCCACTTAACAGGCTTAAGTTAGATGTACAGCAATCAGATCTGGACTGTTAGATTATATACAGAGTAGAGAGAAAGCATGGGAACTCAAGTGGTCAGAGCCTGATTGCTAAATCAAGGCCATAGACACCTACAGTCAGAATTAAGACGGTCAGAGACTCATTCCAACATATAGATTCATTATTTGAAGCAATGCAAAGCCAGAAAGATACATTTTGCTAAGAAAATGTAGAGTCCTTTTATGTAAGTCTTGACTTTCCAGTAACATTTTTTAAAAACCGAAATATAATGGATGTACAAATAGTGATTCACATTTTTTTTCTTTTTTCTTTTTTTGCTTTTTAGTGCTGCACCTGCGGCACAAGAAAGTTCCCAGGCTAGGGGTTGAATCGTGCAGCAGCTGCCAGCCTATGCCATAGCCACAGCAATGTGGGATCTGAGCCACGTCTATGACCTACAACACAGCTCACGGTAATACTGGATCCTTAACCCACTGAATGAGGCCAGGGATTGAACCCACGTCCTCATGGATACTAGTTGGGTTCATAACCCACTTAGCCACAACAGGAACTCCCATGATTCACATTTTTTAAAGGCTATATTTCTGGTAACATTTTCACAAGTAACATCAATAATAATTTTTAACACTTTTTTACAGAACATATTATATATAAGGCACTCTATTGAATCCACTCTACGCATTATGACACGAGTCCTTAAAATAAACCCACGATTCAAGAGTTATCCTGTCTATTGAGTAAGTGTAGAAATTGATTTTTTTATGCTAAAAATTTCCCAAAGTTAGTAGCCAGTAAATTGTCAGGCCTCTCTTCTCAGCCATGTTCTATTGTACCCAGGGAGAAGAACAAAGGCCAATAGTAGTGAATCAGGGAGAATAAATTTGGGTTAAATACAAGAAACATTATAATGATAAGAATTGTCCAAATAAGAATTGGCCACCCTGCTGGACATAGCTCCATCACTGGAAGGGTTCCAGCAAAGGCTAGCTGGCCATCTGTCATGTTCCTTGCAGAAGTAAATTCTGACTGGCTGGGAGGTTGAACTTAATGATTTTACAATGCCCTTTCTGATCCTGAGGCTCTGATTTAAAATCCCTGGTAACCTCTGTGATTTCCATTTCAATTCTGTTTCTAAGTCTTTATACAGCTGACTTGCTTCACCAATGTTCTGACTTCCTCTTAATTTAGAGTGAACATTTCCAGTTAAGAATGGAATTTAGATAATTTATACTTTAATATAATTCTCATTGGAAAAAGATAGATGATTAACTATCCTCTATGCCAACATAACAAAGATAAAGTGAGAACATTGCAGAGCCTACCTCAGGACAGTATCACATTCAGAAGAAACACTAATTTCTTGCAAACAAATATTTAAAATGTGGGAATTCTCTTGTGGCACAGCATGTTAAGGATCTGGCATTGTCATTGCAGCAACTTGGGTCGCTGTTGTGGATTCGATCCAGGGCAACTTCCAAATGCCACAGGCCTGGCCAATAAATAAATAAATAAAATTTAAATGCTATCTTAATGTTAAAAGAAGATGCCAAGCATAATACTAAGAGAATAAAGAAATTCCTTAAAATAAATTTTTCACAATGTATTTTTCTTATACTTAAAGTGAATAACAGCTGCTCCCTAAATATTTTCTCATTTCAAAAGCCCCAAACCAAACTCTATGTAATTTAGCCCATGCTGGAATTTACCCCTTTTCTACAGACCTATAATTTTTTTTCCCCTAAGAGTAGTTCTCTGCCCTTTCCTATTTAAACAAGGTGATCTTTCCTTTTCCTCCAGATGTTTTTTGTTTTGTTTTGTTTTGTTTTTTAGGGCAACACCTACTGCATATGGAATTTCCCAGGCTAGGGGCTGAGTCAGAGCTATAGCTGCCCACCTACACCATAGCCACAGAAACGTGGGATCTTAGTCAAATATGCAACCTACACCACAGATTGCATGAACACCAAATCCTTAACCTATCTTCATGGATACTAGTCAGGTTCTTAACCTGCTGAGCCACAACAGGAACTCCTTCCTCCAGTTTTTTATTTCACGCATTAAACTTGAGTATCACTCTCACAGAGGCAGAAAGAAGGGAGCCTCCAAATACTCACATTTTATTATAAAACTTAAGTGAAATATTTAAGAACCTCTTCAAAGAATAAAACATATCTACTTGTGCTACCTATAGTTCCTCCTGCTCATCCACAGCCTGACCCCTCCTTCCTGCCCTTTCTTCTCAATCTCTAAGAGAACCCAATGGGATCTTATAAGTGATAAACATTGACTGCATCCATTAAGGTCATGTCTAACCAACTGAGATGTGAGTAACTTAGACAAGTCCAGAGTAGCAATCACACTGGCTTTCTGAGTTAGTCCCCTCCCAATCCTGGTTCTCTTCCTCCTGAGAGAAGGAAGCTGGGATTTTGGTCATGTTTGTTATCCCCCAGTCACAATGGCCTACTTGATATTCTGCATCTTCAGTTTATCCACGACATTTTCCCATTCATGCTTAGGTCTACAGCACACAGGGAACCTTCACCCAGTTTTTCATAGTGGAAGTGATTCAGAAGATGGAGCTTCTGGTGTTCTTTGAAGCATCAGCTGAAGTTAGAACCACACATCCATATCTATCTAGGTCATATTTTGGAGGATCCAAATTCAGGAGGCTGTAGCAGCTCCAGATTCTTATCTATAATCTGGTGTTTCAGTGTGAGTTCTGCTACTTGATTTGGTCCCAGGGAGAAACCGTGATCACCTTTTTTTCCTCCTCCCTTTTCCCCTTTCTCTAATTAGCTTTACTAACAGCAAGAATTCAGGCATCTCACATAGGTGGTGAAGTCTGAAATAGTTTTGTAACTCATGGCCACAAATTGGTGCTGCACTGACCTGACCCAGGAGTTTTTGATACTCCAAGTCACCTTCCACCGCCTGCTGCCCAATTATCAGGGTACAGAATTCCCTCCAGTTTGGAAGAGTATGCAGCTTGGAAGTCCCTTTCCTGATGACTTGCAGCTATCAAGTAGACATAAACATCCCCGCTCCTATTCATACTTTCTAGGGGCTTCATTCAGGCACTCTACAGACAAAATAGATTGCATAGAGTGCATAAATAAATCCTAATCCTGGACCCTATAGATTTGTTTAATGGCTAACATTTCTCTTCCTTCCCCCAACCTCTTGGCTCATTGGAGATTTTGTCCACAAGTCGCTGTTTCATTTGTTTGTTTTTGCTTCTCACATGACCATTATAGTTTTCCCTGCACATTGTTAAAATTATTTAACAGAGTAAAAGAAGATTCATGCATTTTTTTTTTGTACAGGCAGCATAACTTTACGTACATCACATTATTAAAGATTGATCCTTACGCAGGGTGTCGGGCTCCCTGTTGAACAGCAGAAGTCATGCTGCTTGGTGGTGACCCTATCAAAGACACAGTTTATAACTCACTAAGCCAACTTTGAAATTATGAAATTCTTGATGAATTGTTTTTAATTTGAGCTAGTCACATAGTGTTACATATTGTGCATAAAGTGAGACTTATTGGTATTTTATGTGATGCTATTTCTAATTTGCAGAATTCAAATTCACATAAAATGCTACCATACTATAGCTTGTAACATTGATTCCAAAATGTGCTTGATGGAGTACCCCAGAGCTGGAGCCTAATTCTCAGGGATTTTGTCTTCAAAATGTGGCCCAGGAAAAATCCTGCGATTAGCCCATTATGTCTGCTACTGACTACCTATCCTGTTTGATAGAAGGTCTGTAATTCTTTAAGATATTGAACATCCACAGGAGCCACTTTAAACCAATGAATGTATCTAACCTAAAACTCACTGTGATAGCCATGGAAATGTATGGTTCAAATCTCCTACTCTGAGGGACCTAACTGACAGATGGCCTCAGTCATTGTCCCACTATGTCAATCACCTCAGAGGCCACACTTTCCATAGGACGTTCCCAGACAGTGACTGCAAGCAACTGAAGTGCTAACCTGTTCCTACAATGACTTATTTAGACCCTTCTGGAATTTTCCTTAAACAACTGCAATCTGAGATTGTTCTTATTCAACCCTCCTGCCTACTACCCCCCTTGCCCTGGTATTGTATCTGCATCCCAGTCTGAAGGTGCTCCCTTCCTTCTCCTACTCCCTTTATCCTTCATAGGCATTTCTTCCCCAATAAAGCTCTAACCCTGTCTTCACATCTACTGTTCCACAGTAATGTTCTTTAGACTTCCTCAGTTTAATGAACATCCACTTTTAAACTGTATTGCCTAAGTACCACAATCTGATCTCAGAGAGGCATCTGCAGCATCCCTCTGGCAATAAGGAGGCATTCTTAGGACCACTCAGAATGGATCAACATCTACCCTGTGTGCCACAGGTCCATTAATTTCGCAGCCATGAAGAAAATATACTCTTGTCTCAGTTGCAGGGTAATGGTTTAATCTGAGTTGAATCTGTATATTGTAATTGTTATCCCAAATCCCAGATGTATCTTCCAGAATGAAATCAAATAATGTTTGACTACTCCATAAATCTCAAATATTTAACTTTCCCAGCAGCTGTTGGGAAATATCCCCTCCTCTCTCTAAACTTAGTGGAATTCTTCTTTCAAACTCCCCCAGCCCATGATGCCTCATATTATCCTCAGTCTCTGCAAACACCCTTTATATCCTTCCTTTTCTCTTAAGTGTAGCTCTGTCTTTCCAGTGTCTGCAAAGCTAGCATGTTGCTTCTCCACTTCACCTTTCACGCCTTCCCTTTTTCCCTTAGGAAACAGAAAACTAGAGATAATGTCAACATAATGTTAACAATTGTCTTTGTTCCTGTTACTGCTTCACACAAGTAAATGGTTATTCCATATCCATACCTTACCTCCAGCATCTTCTCACTCTCCAAGCAGCCCTAAGTCCTGTGAGAAACTCTCAGGCTGACTTTTGGGTCCTTCCAAGAGAGTGACTCATGAAACTAGCCCAGGCATTAGCAATTCAGCACCTTTCATAATGAAAAATCCTTTCATCCAAGAAAATTTAGGAGGCAGCAGAATGCCTGGCCTTGTGGCTAATTCAGCAGTGATCTCTCATTAGCACTACTGAGGTTGTTCAGCTCAGTCAGGGGTTGGCTAAGGCTGGAAGACAAAGAAGTACATCCCTGCAGGCTGGTCACAGTCCTCCTCCTGCCATTCCTCCCTGCTGCACACCCCATCATCAATCCTGGCCACCACTACCTGCTAGCTACTGCTTGGCCTGAATTGGTATTCTTCTTGCCTTACCAGTCTGCACTTAGATTTATGATTTATTTAGAATTGGATTACATCAAGGCTCAAGGCCAAGGCGCCATAATCTGTCACCGTCTCCACCGTGGCCAAACACAAACATTTGTTTTAGCTGCATCAGCATCCCTAAACACTGTTCAAAGGATACCCATTGTTAATCCCTATAGCAACTGCATCTTGTGTTTTTTTTTTCTTCTCCACCCCCAGCTTCTTTGCCACCCTCCTTCCTGGTTCCAAATAAAAGCATTGACTTCATCAAGTGATAGATATTCATAATTTAACAGAATAGTGACAAGTCTAAGTTATGCTATTGAAATACATCACAGCCAGAGTTTCTTTGCTATTTGTTTTTGTGCTGAATAGCAGCAAGTGTTTTAAGTTATGGATCTCACGCACACACACAAGGAGAAGAAAGGGAGTATATGTAATTGTCTCTAATATTGATGATGGCTCCTTGCCTGCTTAGTAAAGTCTCAAGAAACAAAATCAGGGTGCTGCTTCCCTAACCAGTGTTCATATTTTTATACATTCTTATTGTTTATTAATAATAGTGAAAAGAACTGTATTTGATATTTCTCTAGCTCATCACAGTTAACAAAGAGCAAACATTACCTTATCTGAACTTTATGGTATTTTGTTAAATGAAGGTACTTATGCTCTATTTTATGGGTGAGGAAATACAACTTCAGAGAAGTAAAGTAGTGTGTCTATGCTTCTAAAGTTAGTAAGGAACAAGCAGAGAATTGAAGGCATATCTTCAAATCCTAAACTGAAAGCTCCTATGCTATATTATCACTGCTTTTTTAACAAATGAGATAATAAAGTAATACAATAATTTAAAACTGACTTACGCAAGGGCATCAGGAATATATCTTAATGAGATATGTCTCTTTTAAGCTATACAAAAGTGGAAGTACAATGGGTTAATTGACCACTACTTTTGAGGATCTAGGGTATGCCCAGGTATTGGAGAGATAAATCAAAAAGTAAATAATACAGAAAATGAAATGGATTGAGGAGACCTAGCTGTTAGTCAAACTCAGCCATTAACTCACTTGAAGTCATTTTTCTTCTCTGAGACTTATGTAAACCGTGAGGTTTGAAATAGATTATTTTTATAAGTTGAAAACCTTGTAGTATTCTCAAATTCTATCTTAAGTGGACATTGCATGCTTAACTTTGTGCTTTCCATCCTGAGGAATGAAAAAAGAAGAAAAGAGTGAAGTTTCTATCTTCCAGTATCTATCTCATAACATAATTAATGTTCACAAGGCTTAGTGTCACAAACACGCAACACCAAACAAAAGACTAAGAAACTCTATTTAAATGTTATATTTTAAAGTTTAATTGTAAGTGATGCAGTTGACTGAAGGAAAGAAGGTTCAAAGAGGGCCCAAGCAAGCAAGGAAATGTTCATGGTATAAGAGAAATCTGAGCTGGATGATGAAGGTGAGGGGAATTTGAAGGGGTAGGAAAATGGGAGTCCACACCCAATGGGAAAGATGATATAAATTAAATCCCAGGATACAGAGTGAAATGGAGCATTTCCACTTAGCTATGAGTGTTGACTTCTCTGTACCATAGCTTTCTGTTGTGAACCTTTAAAGTTGGACCAAAAGTTGGTACAAAAGGGACAAAAAAGGCTTTTCTTAGGATTTCTCTCCACACTAGACCTTAAAAAGAGCTGTGCTTTGTTTACCAGTATGTTCTTGTTACCTGGAATTTTTCCTAGCATTTAGCAGGTTTTCAAAAATCTTGTTAAAAGAGGAATTCCCATTGTGGCTCAGTGGTAACAAACCCAAATAGTGTCCATGAGGATGTGGGTTCAACCCCTGGCCTTGCTCTGTGGGTTAAGGATCTGGCATTGCCATGAACTGTGGTGTATATCAGAGACACAGTTTTGATCCTGCATTGCTGTGGCTATGGCTGTGGCTGGCAGCTGCAGCTCTGATTCAGCCCCTAGCCTGGGAAATTCTGTATGCCTCAGGTGAGGCACTAAAAAGCAAAAAAACAAAAACAAAAACAAACAATCAAAAACCCTTGTTAAAAGAAAAAATAAAACCAGATGGTGAAAGACCATGCCTGGCAGGGTCAGGACATTATCTTACAGGTGAAAGGGGTCCGATGTAGATTTTTTAAGATAGAGGAAGGACAGTCAAGCTACTGAGAGCTCTCTCTGTGTAAGTGATGCCAAAATTGGAGGAAGCCGAGATTTCTAGTTTGGAGAGACTCCCTGACTCTTAAGAAGCCATGTTAGTCAGTCTGTGGCTAGACCAGAACCCTGTGTTGTTGTTGCTGTTGTTACTGCAGAAAATGATTCTTCTCTAGCCTCCCTCCCCTATCATATTCCCAACTGTTGGAAAGTGCAGCCAGTCAGGTGAAGCAAGGATGAAGAAAGAGGAAAAACCCTTTCTTCAGTTGCTTCCAAAATCTCCCCAGTGCTTTGATTTGCTTTGAGAGAACACTTTAGCTCAACAAACAATTGCAAACTACCCAGTTGCAAGGTAAAATGAAAAGCCCACAGGCATTAATTATATATAGAGATATTAAAAAAAGAAGGAACTGCTTAATTATTGTTTGCAAATCTCAGTATTTAAATTGACTTATTTGCAAATGTCTGTTTAGAAATTGACTTTGTAATTATAAAGTCAGTGCAGGAATATCTCAGGCCCTGGAGGAGTCTCTAACGAGGAATGATAATGTAACAGCCAGAGTGAGACATCCTGAGCTGCATTTTAATAACTAGAGGTAGTTGGCAGGGGGCTGAGATGCTTAAAGGAAAATCCTTAAACTGGCCAATGAGGGGGCCAGAGTCCCTGGTTGGCAAAGGATCACTGGAGGAGACATGAGAAAGTCAAGGGGCATAGTATTCTAAGGACCTGGAAAGGGTGGGAATTGGAACTCCAGGAGAGGCTAAGAGTGTGCTGGATTGTGAATGAGAATAATTCCTCCTTAGGAACCAGCCATGGAGGTTTCAAGGGGTCACCTGCCATGATCAGGCTCTCTTTCTCATTGCTGAATTCCAGGTACTGGTGCTATGGATTGAATTGTAAATTCCCCCACCCCCCAACTAAAATGTCCAAGGTGACCTTGTGAATACCTCGCAGCTTGTGACCTTATTTGGAAATAGTCTCTGTGATGTTAGTTCAGATATGGCCATATTACAGTAGGGTTGGCCCTTACTGGTATGTATGGTATCCTTATAAAACAGGGAATTCTGAACACAGACATATACTTGGGGAAAATGCTGTGTGAGCAGGAAGGCAGAGATTGGGGTGATGCTTCTATAAGACAAGGATTGCCAGGAAACTACCATACCTGAAGTGGGAGGCCTGGAGCAGACAGTCCTTCAAAGTCCATAGAAGAAACCAACACTGCTGACACCTTAATCTCAGACTCTTAGCATCCAGATCTGTAAGGTGATACATTTCTGTTATCTGAGCCACCTGGTTTGTGGTGCTTTGTTACTGCAGGCCTAGGAAACTTCTACCCCTGTCACTTTAGTAGTTATGGTTCTCAATGACATAATCTAACTAAACTCTACTAAGGGCGTGGAGATGGGCCAACATGGAGTTAACCAGAGGTTCTCTCGAAATACTAGAATATTAGCCGGGGAATCCCTCATCAGGGTGGAAGTTCCTGCTGTGGCTCAGTAAGATCAGCAACGTCTCTGGAGATTTGGGCATTGTCAGAGCTGCAGCGTAGGTTGCAGTTGTAGCTTGGATCTGACCCCTGGCCCAGAAACTCCATATGCCTCAAGGCAGCCAAACGATAAAAAGGAAAAAAAAAATTATCAGGATGATCAGTGGTTCTCAAATATGATTACGTTTAAAACCTGGAGACTTTCAAAAACACCATTGTTTCTATCTAACATGCAGAGATTCTGGCTTAATTAATCTGGAGATTCCTCCTGAGCATCAGGCTTTTGAAAGCACCCCATAAGAATCTACTTTGCAGCCTAGATAAGGTCAGCTGAAAAATGCACAACCTAAAAGCTTAGGATTATATTTTATTAGGCAGATATACTGAGAACTTAGGCCTTGGAGGCAGCCTGTGAAGAGGTAAGGGAGGACCCAGGATGTATAGGAGTTTTTGCACCAAGAATGCAGGTAATCAGAACATGGAAAAATTACTGTTAATTAAAGAAAAAACAGATATCTCAAGTTAATGAATTTATCAAATGGTGACCTTGGTTGCTATTATTAAAGGAAAGTTGTCATCTAAATGTGCATAGTAAATTTATAAAATTATTTTACATATACTTCCTTCTATTGCTTCACAACTGTTCTGTGATATTAAGTGGGGTGGATATGTTTCACTTTTTAAAAGACGGTGAGTAAGTAGAGAGAAACGAGACTGGGTTGCAAATGACACAATTGGCTACTGGCAGAACAAGACTTCAATCTCAGGACCATTGAAACTATTCATGTATCTTCATCGCTTGTTCAAAAATCTTTCTAAATATCCACCACCACCTCTCTACCTTATAGGGGAAAGTTTATGTACAAAAAAAAATGTACTAGACTCAAGTCAAATGAGGGTGGTCTATTCTTTCCCAAGAGATAAAAGTCTTTCATGAATGCTGAGCCTTCATTCTTTGTATGATTTCTCAAGACAGAGTGACGATGGACAGTCTTGCCATCACAGTGTTGGAGGGGTACCAAAGAGGAGTGATGTTGCCATTTTCTATCTAAATGTAGGTTTGTTAACCTGCTACAAGATGACCATCTTTGTTCTCATTATACTCACCCCCATGGCACATGAGTATCAATCAAACTAGAGCTACTTGACTCCTATCTGCAATTCTAATTGAACTCTACTTCTATCCTTACATAGAAGATAGAATCCAGGCTTTGCACTTTTACAGATTTAGTTCTAATATCCAAGTCTTGGCTCCAGTATTCACTAATTATGGGACTGTGGGGGATCAAGTACTTTGCGCTTTATTTTCTCAACTGGGTAATAGAAAGATTAATACCTACACCAAGTTTTCCGGTGAATCAATTCAAGTAACATTAATTATATTGCTTATATATGTTCAGCCCCTCAGTAAGGTCAGTTTGAATATCTCCCCCGTCTCCTACCATGGTTACAGGCAGTCATGGCTGGTCCTATTTTAGGCCATTACATGAATTGTCCGTATTTCCAAGCCCTATCTTGTAATTCTACCTTGAGTATCTTCCTAGTTTTAAAAAACTCCTGCTTTACCAAACTATGCAAGACTCAATTTCTCTGCAATGGACCAAGCCTTCTTCTCATTCATTAATCCTTCTGGTGGCTTAAATTTTGTTTTTAACCCAGCCCCCAGCCCCTGTTTCTCAATGATCCTTCTGGACCTGCCTTATTTCATGCTCTTCCTACCTTCTGTGATACCTCATACCCCTTCACACTAGATCCCCCTGGTCTTGACCAACAAATTTTAGTTGTTTCCCAAAGAATAAGAACATGAATGAGGGAGTACTCATAGGAAGAAGACCCCAAGGTCTTCAGGGAAAAGCCCTTTCCTTCACCAAAGGAAAAGGACTAAATAAAGATGATAGGTTTGAGAAAACCAAGGGAGAGTTAATTCTTAAACTGTTGAGGATCAAGTGCTCAGAATGAAACTCTGAGTATGTGTTATTAGTTATGGGAATGTGGCCTTTGATCTCTGTTGATGGATATCCCTCCCCTCCTAAGGACCCTCTAAATTTGTATTCTTTTACTGTATTAAATCAACATGGAGAAAGCAATCAAGGTGACCTGGCCTTCTGGGATTACAAAACTAAAAAGTGATGATTGCTGTAGGAGATGTTCTATGGCTTCTCGCCTTTTGGCTAAGATTAAGTGCAGTAGGAGATGTTCTATTTTGCAATATAATTTGATTCACTAAAAAATTTTAAGCAAAGCTTCTAATTCAGGTGAACACCTCAACAATATGCACATATTCTGTTTCTGCCTAGTATACAGGTTATAGAATTAAGATTCTACATATAAAATAAAGTGTTATAGAACAGGATGTGGCTCATAACATCTGTATAGTCAATGAAGGTAATTGCTACTACAAAAAAATGCCTTGCTAAATCTATAATTGTGGGGCACATCCTATGGGCCCCACATTTCTTGAATCCTCATAATGTTCTATGACAATATACATGTTCTTGTTCCTGTTTTATAGATGAGAAAACTGAGATTTACAGAAAATAGGTTATTTATTCAAGGCAAGTTTTCTTATCCAAAATCAGTCAGCAGGCAGTGAAGGGGTCAGCAAGCAGTGAAGGTGAAATTTGATCCAGTCCTGGATCAAACATCTGTCTCTGCTCATAACTACTAAATTATACTATTTAAGAAGTCAAAGAAACTTCACATTTTTCTCTCCCCTCAACCCTTCAGGAAAGAATAAGATAAGGATTCAGCACTATTATTCATCTCTATACCTGTAATAGTTCCCATCCTGTTCCCTCATTTTCAAAAGTAGAGGACTGCACTCATCTAGAAAACCTCTTTAAGCCCCAATGCTTTATTGTTTGGATGCAAATACTTCCAGTCAAAGCAGGAAGCTACTGCTGAAGGGAAGGAATTAACACTCCATTTCATTAACAATTAGATATGTTAAATGCCATTCAATTTGTTGGACCATCAAGTCCTGGGAAGATGTCCATGCTTCTTATAACTTTCTAATAACTCTCCCTCACCAACAGAGTTAATTTCTCAACAAGTCAGGCTCAGATTTAATTCCCAAACTTTAATATTCTCCAGCCCTTGGGCCATTGGTGGACCTACAGGAGCCGATGTTATCAGCTGCCATCTGAATCCAAGTAAGGACTCTTGGATAAAGGCTGCGCGTGTCCTCCCTGCACTGAGAAAAAAAAAAAAAAAACCTTAACAGAACCCAGTATAGAGTTCTTTTTCTCCATGCCTACCCCAACCACACCCACAGTGATTTCCAGGTGGCAGGCACCATACATACATTTATGGGAAAGTAGGCTTTCAAATCCAATATGAATATTACCTCCTCCCTGAAGTGTTCACCCACGAGTACAGGCTGAAGTGAAGGAATCCTAGGATGCCAAGTTTGGAAGAGATAATAATAATAATAGTACTAACAACAATAGCAGTAGGAACAACATTCATTTATAGACTTACCACATGACAAATATAGCAATAAATGCTATGTATACCTTTTTTTTTTCTTTTCAGAGCTGCACCTGCGTGTGGCATATGGAAGTTCCCAGGCTGGGGGTCAAATCAGAGCTATGCCACAGCCACAGCTATGTGGGGTCTGAGCCACATCTGCAACCTATACCACAGCTCACGGCAACGCCGGATTCTTAATCTACTGAGCAAGGCCAGGGATCAAGGCCAGTGACCCAGATATACACACACACACATTCTTTTACTCATATTATCTTCCATCATGATCTATCCCAAGAGACTGGATATAGTTCCCTGTGCTATACAGCAGGGCCTCATTGCTTACCCATGCTAAATGTAATAGTTTGCATCTACCAACTCCAAACTCCCATCCCATCCCATCCCACTTCTTCCCCTCTCTCCCTTGGCAACCACAGGTCTTTTCCCTGTGTCCATGTGTCTAGTTCTGTTTTGTAGATACGTTCATTTGTGCCATATTTTAAATTCCACATGCAAGTGATAACAACCCAAATGAGGTAAATACTACAGTTACCCTCATTTTACTTCTGAGGAAATTAATTGGTATTATTTATTGAATTGGTTGTTGGTTATTTATTGCTGCTTAACAGATGACCCCACTATTTAGCAACTTAAAATAGTAACTATTATCTCACACAGTTTCAGAGGATCAGGAATCTTGGAGCAGCTTAAGTAGGGGTTCAGGCTCAGAGTCCCTCATGAGTTTGCAGTGAAGATGCTCAGGACTGAAATTCATCTGAAGGTTCAACTGAAGTTGACGGATTGATTTTGAAATCTAGTCATGTGATTGATAGCAGGATGCTAACCTCACCACCTGGGCTGTTCCTAACAGTGTGGCAACTGGCTGCCCCCGGAGTCAGTAAACCAGAAGAGGGGATGTAAACCAGGGGCAGTGCCTTATGACCTAAACTAAGAAGTGACCTACCACACCTGTATTCTTTATCGGTGACACATACCAACCCTGAAACAATCTGAGAAGCGACTACACAAGGGCACTTACCAGGAGGTGGAGGCCAGTGGAGGCCACCTTCGAGGTTGCCTGTCATGCAAACCAAGGTGACACAACTAATAAAGCAGCCGTAAGGAAGTGAATTTACAAACTCTAGTTATGTTTGACTGTGTAACCTGTGCTTTTAACCATATGTTAGCTGCTTCCTTGAAAAGTTTTCTTGTTGTCCAATCTACCTTCCAGGGCCTATAAGTAGAAATCAAGGTTTGAGCAGAGAAGCAGAACCACTAGAAGTGGTCTATCATCAAGGCGTTATTGTAGGAAGCTGATCTATATAGGTCTGGATGCTAGTTATGCAATCTGTGTAAGACAGTTTCTCTGGAAGAGGGTGCTGTGGCCTGAAGTCTGCATAGAAGACAGTTAAGAAAGAGTAGAGATGGTGTATGGAAGGACAAAGACAAACTAGAACCTGCAAAGGCAAACTGGACCCTGCAAGGATAACGTGGAACATATACTGAGCTCTCAATAACTCCAGTTCCCCAAATTTGATGGGGTATGTGGGTGACTTGCAGGAAAAGCTGGTACCCTTTCTTGTGAGAAGCTGGAGAAGCTTAAGAGGAGGTGCATGGGAGCAGAAGGAGCTACAGGGCTGCTGCGGCCTCAAAGTGAACTAGGAGATAAGCAACAGTGTGGATGATATGCAACACGCCTGCACAGACCTTCCAGGTCTAAACATAATATGGTTACTGTTTCACTTCCTCCATTCAAATGTTGTATAAAATGTTTTTTGTGGCCCACAGTAACCGTGAATTTTTCAGGGAAGGGAATCCTTGGAAAGTTAGTACTACCTTAGCTAAACTGACACCATACAATTCCACCATCTCTTTTTTTTTGTTGCTCATCTCCATAGTAGCACCTATAAACCCAAAACATACTGTATCCATGTACATACGCCATAATCAAACAATACCCAAAACACATCATGCCTCTGCATTCTCCATGCATATTTTAATCCCTCTTTCTGCAATATCTTACCCCAACCAGGACCAGCTTTATGGGCACAAGATCTGTTCACAGAGTCCCATGCTGAGAAGAACCCAGAGCTTGGTTCAACACTCAGTGCATTTGAAACCTTCAATAAACATCAGTTGAGCTGAATACTTTAAGGCAGTTTTGTCACATCGATTTCCAGCCTTTGCATCATTGTTTCCACTAATGGCCAACTCGTTATTTTACTAAGGAACCAACTTTGGACAGCTACTTTTTTTTCAAGTTTTATTGATGTATAGTTAATGTACAAGGCTGTGATAATTTCTGCTTTACAACAAAGTGACCCAGTCATATGTGTATACATATCCATTCTCTATGACTCTTTTCCCACATAGATTATCACAGAATACTGGATAGGATTCTCTGTGCTACACAGTAGGTCCCCTTTGGCCAATCGTTCCATATACCTCAGTGTGCATATGCGAGTCCCAAATCGCCAGTCCATCCCTCCCACCTCTTACCTGTCCCCTTTGGTAACCGTAAGTTTTCCAAAGTCTGTGAGTCTGTTTCAGTTCTGCAAATAAGTTCATTTTGAATAGCTGTAATGGCTAGAAAATTCCTCTTCATGAAGCCTAATTGTATCTACATTTGTCTTCCAAGAGTATCTGCACACTAGTCATAATTTCACCTAGCTGGCATAGAAAAAATGAATCTGCTCTCTCTTCTAATGATATGCTTCAGGCATGTGAAGGCAGAATTCACATGCTACTTATTATTCTGCTTATATTTGAATATTGAACTGTTTCTGTGGCGTGGATCTTGTGTATCTCTGTGTTACTCACAGGACAGAGGACCAGGGCTGCCTTGGTGAAGGATAATTGGAATGACTTGGCTCTCTCCAATGTATTTCTAGTTCTGCAGAATACCTTGAGCATGTTTTTATGGTTATGGAAGAGACACAAGAGAGAAGATAAGCCTACCTAGCAGGTTCTTTCATAACCTTTTTATTGAGTCATATCTCATTGACCAGTAGGGTGATCAGCCATCTTGATTTTTCTGAGTGAGGGATCTCCCTGCGACTGAAGGGCTTTCCAGAAGGTTAGATCTTCAGTGCTAAAAACAGTCCGTGGCAAGACAGGATGGTTGATCACATGACCAGTTATGTGACCAGGTCCAGATTCAGAGTGGGGAGCATTGCAAAGCCATGGGGCAAATGGTACAGATTTGAGGAGCAAAGAGTTGGGGCCATTAGTGTAATTAGTCTTTTGCTGATGGGCTATTTGGTTTTGCATCACTCCTAAGCCAGCCTTTAGACCAAATCAGTTCATGCTGTCTACATTCTTCATCTTCAACTAAAAAAATACCAAACACAGGTAAGGGAAGTGGAAGGCATGTTGCTAAACACAGTGAGCTTTTGTTTATTTTTAAAATCCTCATACAGCTATGTTTCAAGTTGATAGCAAAGGTCTCTTGGTCGGCTGCTCCCTAGAGCATTTCCAAAACAAGCTTATGCACTTTCCAATTAAGCCCAGGTGAACTTAGCCTTGACCTGTAGCTCTGAGTGTCAGTGCAATGCCAAAACAACTGGATGAAAAATATAAAATGCAGGGAGCGGACTGTTTTTGTTTTTGTTTTTGTGTTTTGTCTCTACTAATTCAAACAATTTTTGATTGGGTTTTTCTTTCAGATCAGGTCAAACTCATGCATGATGACCTTGCAGTGAGAGCCTTCATCCACTGCAGCCACCTACCTCTCTGACTTATTTCTCTGTTGTTGACACTCACTCCCAATGAATGATTCAGCCAATCATCTATTTTTCATCCACATATTAAACACTTATTATTGACTGTATACTGTACTAAACTCAACGAGTATAGGGGTGAATACATCATGCTCTGGCATAGGCCTGCAGCTGCAGCTCCAATTTGACCCCTAGCCTGGGAATGTCCATATGCCACAGGTGTGGCCGTAAAAAAGAAAAAAAAAGGAATTAAATGAGATTAAGTTACATGTATTGGTGTATCTACACACACATATAGTACTTAGCACTGTGCTGCTCAGAATGAAATCAAATAAAACTATTACCATTATGGGTAATTCTGATAGAGAAGCAGCAAGAGCGGTTTAAGCAGAACACTTTTATATAGAAATTATTGAATTCAGGAGCATGAAAAGCAAGGCATATTCCTGAAATCAAAAAATAAAACTCTGTTTAGGGCACCAAGTGTTATGTGTCAAGATGCATGGCAGAAAGCCCATGGGTTGTTAAGGAGATATCATTGGAGAGGTGAAGAGATAACTAAGAGTGAAGGAATCCTATATGTACTTGAATGAGGGTGGTCACTGGACAATAGAGATAGTCAAACTAATGTCCTAAGAAGTCCTAGGATATAAGAAGATGCATAAAAGCCAGGCTGTATCTGGATTACTGCTTCCTCTGCAGACTTAAAAGAGTACCTTTTCGTATGTGTGTTCCACAGATATTTGTAGAATGAGCCAGTGAGTGAGTGACAGTGGCATCCAGGAGGCAATTAGACAACACAACTATCTGCAGCAGTTCAGGTGGAAACCAACCATTTGACTTATGTCAATGGCAATAGTAGTATTTTAAGAAAAAACTAGGAGACAAAACAGTTAGGACTTGGTCATTGACTGTAGGTGATAAGAAGAAGGACAGCATCAAGGGTGATGTAGATGTTAGCATGGACCTCTGGGCAAAATCCCAAGGCAATAGAATTTATAGTAAATCTACCCTTTTTGCTGGTCCAAATAGAATGATTTGCCATATTTATGTGCAACACTGCTGGGGGGTCCAAATGAAATCATAGATTTGTGAATACTTTGTACGTTGTAAAGCAAGTATATAATGGTGAGAGATATTTATTCACTCACAGGAGTTTGCCTATTACGTGCCCCTCATAATTCTAGGTGCTGGGGATATAGCATTAAGCAGACAGTGACTCATTATTCAAGGAATTTGCTTTCTACTATAATAATTAGTCTGATTTTAAGTTGGTCAAGTTTTATACATGCTCCTCCACTCACTAAGAACCAATGTCAATTCAACTCTCATTATACAAGGAATTTTCTAGACAGAATTTTATATAATTATGGGAGAACCCTCAAAATAAATATATAATACCCATTTTTAAAGACGAGAAAATTGACGGGAGTTCCCATTGTGGCTCAGTGGTTAACGAATCCGAGTAGGAACCATGAGGTTGTGGGTTCGATCCCTGGCCTTGTTCAGTGGGTTAAGGATCTGGCATTGCTGTGAGCTGTGGTGTAGGTTGCAGACACGGCTTGGATCCCGCATTGCTGTCTGTGGAGAAGGCCAGCAGCTACAGCTCCTGTTAGACCCCCTAGCCTGGGTACCTCCATATGCCGCGGGTGCGGCCCTAGATAAGGCACAAAGACAAAATAAATAAATAAATAAATAAATAAATAAATAAAGATGAGAAAATTGAGACTTCAGATAAATAAGTAAAACATGTCAAAGTTTAAGTCATATAATAGATGTCTTTCTTTCACTGTCTAACTTAGTATGGTCATCTCTAGGTCCATCCATGTTGCTACAAATGGCATTATTTCATTCTTTTTTTTAAGGCTGAGTAATAAAAATTTTACTTAAATTTTAAACGTGGATTTGCATATACAATATTTTATGAATATATATAACATGTACATAAATGTGAATGTAAACAAGAAAGATACATATTGAATATACAGGACTGTATGTTTGTAAAAGCATGAATTGAGTTTGAGGGATAAGCAGTAGGTTTGCCAGATTTAGCAAATAAAAGTAAAGGGCATCTGGTTACATTTGAACTTCAGATAAAAATAAATAATGCTTAATTATATCCAAGTAATATTGAATAAAAAAGACCTTTCCATCCTTAGGACTTTCATCCTGAGGGTACCTACATAGAAAAGCAGCAGTAATATATTCTTTTGGTTTAGTCCCAAATATTGCATGAGACATACTAAATATGTGTACTGAAATATTTATATTATTTACCTGAAATTGGAATTTAAGTGGGCATCCTGCATTTTATCTGTCAAACCAAACATGGAGAGAAACAGTAATATATAATAAAGAAAAAAAGCATTTTTCACAGAAAAAAAAGAACATGTCTAGGTTCTCAGAGCTGTAAACGGTTAAAGGCAGGATTTGAAACTGGGTAGAGAGGGGATCATGATGGACTTTTTCAGCAAGAAAGGGTGGAAAAGACTGTATAATTTGGAAGGTAATAATAAATATTACAAATGCATATTTGGAAACTAAAATGAAATCATTTTATTTTCATACCCTAAGCTATAATTTTAAAGCTCAGCTAATCTCCTTGGGGGCATGGTTTGAAAGACTAGGAAACTCTTTCCTGGATAAAAGCTTGATGGGGCTTTCATAAAGCCCCTTCCCAGTTAAGAACCTCAGCCACTTACATTTTTAACCTAAAACTATTATGAAACAACGACCCTGTGAAGTTAAATATCCTTGTTAAAGTGATCACATATATTCTAGCTAAATAATAGCCGTAGGAGAGGGCAATTAGCAGATTCGGTCAGGAGAGAAAAAGATGTTTTCAGATGAGATTGGAAATGAGATGGAGAGTCAATGAGGCAGAAATATACAAGATACGTTTTTCCCCTGAAGTTTCTTGAATTCTGTTACTAATGATACCTTCAGATTCTGGGGGCTCTGACCGGAAAAGACCGATTGTGATCAAGGAGGTTCAGGGAGACTGACACATAGTCTAACCACAATCTCTTTCTACCTAGTCCTTTCTGGATTGTCACCATAACCTTGCTCCATCCCTGTTGTATTTGCCTATCACTTGAAATGAGAAGCTGTAGGCCATTAGGTTTAGGTACCTAATCCAAAGTGAAGAAACCTGCCCCACTCCCCATCCCACAACCTAGCCAATGAGAAGGAAGTTATCAGCCTGGACACTGCAAACAGGATACACTCAGCCCGAATTCTATTCCCCAAGTCTTGCAAGTATGCTTCAAATGACACCAGTATTTTGACATGATTTGGGAGTTGACATTTTTTTCTATCTTCTAGACAGGCAGCAGAAGTGCAAATATCCATCCGTGGTTTTTCATAGGATATGCTATTTGAGTTAAGAAACGTGAAGGAAGAAAGTAGATTTCCTGTGAGAAAGTGAGGGGAATAGAAGGCTTTCTGTTCATATGGACCAGGTTTAAATTCTGACAACCTATATTTACTAACAGGTGTCATGTGTTCATATTGTTTATGACTGTATCCTATGAACCAAGAACATTTCATAGCATTTTAATAAGTGATCATTAGAAAATGAATAGTAGTGACCTTGGACAACTCTCTTTCTCACTCTCCTTTTCACACTCAATCTTGCCTTTGTACATTCTCTCCCTCCCTCTCTCTTTCTCTCTCCCCGCCCCCACCTCTCACCTCTCTCTCCCTCTCCCCCCTCATGACAAATCTCATTATTAAAATAATGTGAAGCATTGGATAAAAGAAAGAATACGTAAAATTCTGACCCAGCTCCTGATCCACAATAAATATTTTAAAAATCTCATTTCCTTTTCTCTCATAATTAGGAAAGGTCAATCCAGCTATAGTACATACTAGTTCTACCCTTAAGCAGATCAGTCACCATCTCTGAGACTTGATTTCCTCATTGCTTACAAAAAGAAAGATAAAGAAATTTTATCCACCTCTCAGAGTTGCTCTGAAAATTACAAGAGTGTAGAATAGGATACATTTAATAAATAGTAAAGTATCATTTAAGTATTTATTATCATTATCCCTATTGTGACTTTATAGATTTAGGTCAGATTCTCTCACTGAAGACACATCTTCTTTTGATTGTAGGAGCTATCTGCTGTGTCCATGGCAATCTTGGAGTCATTATTAAAAAATACCGCTATGTTTTTATTAATTAAATCTACCTCTAAGCAGCCGATGCTTTCCAGTGCATCTAATTGCACAAAGCAAAAGATCCTGAAGGAATTTATGTAGCCTCAAGGAGCATTATAAATGGGGGTCCCTTTTAGCGATGTAATTTTGGAAGCAATTTTCCATGAAATTGCTGAATGTATGTACCCATATAAGTTTGAACCCATTTGGTATAATTTTCATTTAGTCCAGTGATTGCACTAATGATATTTTTTGGTAGATATTCTCATTTAAAGGAGAGGACATGTTTATCTATTTATTACACATGTCCAAAAAACACACTGCAAACTGGATTGTCAGATAAATGTTTCTATGAAGGTTTCCATATTTTTTCTATTCACCTTCACTGATAAACCACCACACACATTTTACAATTAAGTGAGAAAAGGTTTGGGTCACAGAGTTGTCTTCAGCTAGGGCTGAAACACACATCAACGAAAAGAATTACATTTCATCCCATTTTGTGGCCTGACAGACTAACATTGCAAGTGGATTAAAAGATGGGTTTTGGAACCAGGCAGACCCAATTTTGAATTCTACATCTTCCGTACATAGCAGATTGCATTGAGCTTTACGTTTTCATGCTTAAAAAAGGGCACCATAATATAAATCCCCAAAGGGTTATTTTCAGTATAAAAAAACCTAAAAATGTAGATAATGTGCTTGCTTATTAGTACACTGACATATAATGCACTCATTAAATAATGATGTGCATGGCATCCTCATAGTATATATAATTTTATTTTTTAACTGAGGTATAGTTGGCTTATGTTTCATGTGCACAACATAATTTCAAGTGCACGTAATTTTAAAGGTGTATTTTAAATCAGTGTTTTATAGTTATTATAAAATATTGTCTATATTCCCTGTGCTATACAACACATCCTTGTAACTTATTTATTTTATACATAATAGTTTGTTCCTCTTAATTCCCTACCCTTTTCTTGCGCCACTCCCTTTCCCTCTCTCCACTGATAATCACTACTTTGTTCTCTATGTATGTGAATTTATTTCGTTATTGTTATTCACTAATTTTATTTTTTACAGACAGATAAGTGATACCATACAGTACTTGTCTTTCTCTAACTTATTTCACTAAGTATAATACCCTCCAACTCCATCCATGTTATTGCAAATGGCAAAATTTCATTCTTTTTATGGATGTATAGTATTCCATTATGTATTTATACTGATACACACACACACACACACACACACACACACACACCATATCCTATAAATCCATTCATCTGCTGCTGAACACTTAGGTTGCTTTCATATCTCAGCTATTGTAAATAATGCTGTTGTGCACTCTTTGATACAAGTCATAGCAATAGTTTTCTGGCTCTATCTCCTAAAGGAAAGGAAACGAGCAAAAATAAGCAAATGGGGCCTAATCAATCTTAAAACTTTTCACACAACAAAGGAAACCATCAACAAAATGAAAAGGGACTCTACTAAATTGGAGGAATTATTTGTAAATGATTTGACCAATAAGAGGTTGCTATCCATTACATATGTGTGTATATATATGTGTGTGTATATGTGTGTGTGTGTGTGTGTGTGTGTGTGTGTGTATCATACAACTCAGTATCACAAAAATAACCTGATTATCTGATTAGAAATGGTCAGAAGACTTGAAAAGACATTTCCAAACAATACATGCAGGTGGCCAACAGGCACATGGAATGATGCTCAACATTGCTAATCATCAGAGAATGCAAATAAAAACCACAATGAGATATAACCTCATACCTATTGGAATGGCTGTTGTCAAAAAGCCCACAAATAACAAATGTTGGTGAAGATGTGGAAAAAAGTGAACACTTGTGCACTGTTAAGGTAAATGTAAATTGGTGTAGCCACTTTGAAAACAGTATGGGGGTTTCACAAAAAGCTAAAAATAGAACTACCATATGATTCAGCAACCTACCTTTGGGTTTATATACAAAGAAAACTAAAAATGTTAATTTGAAAAGCTATGTGAACCTCATAGGATTTTGATGCTCAATAGAACCAAAGTAAATTGTGTGAGTATGTATGTGTGTAAAAACTTAAATTCAAAATAGTTATGTAATAAGTCCAAACGAATCCAAAGCTATACGATTAATTAAGCAGTAGCACTGGGAGTAAAATGAACTTCAAGTGACCTTGGACATGAGTCAGGGCAGTCTCTTATATTTCAGGGGATGAACTTCAGTGCAGAGAGGACATGTGACTTGCCATAGCTGGTGGATAACAAGAGTAGAATACTATTCTTTTTTAAAAAAAATTCTTTACAATGTTCTGTCAATTTCTGCTGTACGGCAAAGTGACCCAGTTGTATATACATTCTTTTTTTTCATATTATCTTCTAGCATGTTCTATCACAAGTGATTGGATATAGTTCCCTGTGCTGTACAGTAGGATTTCATTGCTTATCCATTCGAAATGTAATAGTTTGCATCTGCCAACCTCAAGCTCCCAGCCCATCCCACTCCCTCCCCTCGCCCTTGGCAACCATAAGTTTTCTATGTTTGTGATAGACTACTATTCTTATATTCTAACTAAATAACATCTCATTAAAACATCCCTTCTCCCAGAGTTCCACACAACCTTTTTCTCCATCTCCCTGCCTTCAGCTTATCCTCACTCCATGAATATGTTATTGGACTACTATTTTAGAAATGCAGCCCATAATATCACCCTGAACCTTAAGTCTTACCTGTTTTTTCCCAAGACAGAGAAGAGAGTACGTATGGTGTACTGGAAATTTTTTTCATGTCTTCCACTTCCAGAAAGTCAAAATGCCATTCTCTATTATAGTCAAAATACCATTCTCTATACCCTATTATATGTGTGTGTGTGTTCACATATGCACACATATGCACATATGTAACGTCCCCCTCCCAATTATACATCAGCAGCAACTTACAGGTTGCCAAGCCATTTCATTATCCTCAAAGATATCAATATCAGTGATTATCATGGTGATGGTAATAATCCTATAAATATCCAGTAGCCATAGTTAATTAAACCATCTTGACCCAACAGACAACTAGGTTGTTTTGGTCTCAGTCATTGATCATCATGGCCATACTATTCCTGAGTCAAACACCTGGTTGTTTCTTATATCATTTAAACCCTCCTCAGGTGAGTTTACTTTACTGCTACCTCACATCTACAGATGCTTCCAAATTAAATCAATCTATCCATTATGTCTTCTCTCTCATCCTTTAAAAATATACATCGTTTTAGCATTTTCAAAGGACTTCATCTGATCTCATTATAACTGAGGTATTATTCTATTCCATTATCCCTTATTTTGCCTAACTTTTCAAAAAAAAATACAGCAATTTGCCTCTGTAGTCTTCCACTTACTTCCTCCAATTCCCCGAGGCATTGTTCATGCCTCATCTTTTCTGATGTTGATGTCTGTCTAAAACAGCCATGGTTCCCCATTCTTAAAAGCAATTGCTTTTTTATCTTTTATTTTATCCTTCAGAATGCAGAGCATTGTGGATCATCCCAACCAAACCATTGAAACTTATATGGAAAAAGTTGTGCCTAAAAAAAAAAAGGTCACAATGAGAATTTATTAGTGTAACTTATCAAGAACCCTACCGAGGAAAAGAGTCTGCTTTGTAGCACTGAACACTGGTGAAATGAGCTTTTAACTTGAACGCTAGATCTTCATAGTCACTTTCCATTACTCAGGATTATCCCACAAATCTGGCCTGTTTGTTTTTCTTTTTTTAAGGATTTAGTCTTCTCCCAGCCTTCCTGACTCTCACTTTGAAATGAGAAGCCCTCTTTCTATATTAGACACACAGCACTGATAGAATTATTTTGATCTTCTCAGTTTGTATTCTATTTGCTTGTTGGATTTCATTTTATGTTTCACCTTTATATAATTTATATTTAAAGAAAATAAAATGAAATATTTCCTCCAGTTGGAGTTTGTTGATAAGGAATTTCAGCAGTTGGATTTTGCTGTTTGGACTTGAACAGCTGAGTGCTGGGCTGTATCGACTGCATTGTTGGGCCATGTCCAAACTACCTTAATGTCTATAAAAACATTCTCAGTGACCCTTACCTCGAATATGGATCAAATCATTGCTTTTCAAAGTTCTTAAACAACTGAAATATTTTTACAGTGACAATTTTTGTCCACGATACCAAGTTTATTAACCATCTTATCTCCATTCCAATTTTATTACTTGTCAGAGGATGTAGGTTAGTATAATGTACAGTTATTTGAAATTTGCTGAAATGTCATTTGTCCTTTATATTGTTAGGTGGAGAGAAATTTCATACAGGTTTCATCTTCTATATTGTTAGTTTTATTAATACAAAATACCCTCTTTTCTCCCTTTTTTAGCCCCAAATTTCAGTTTATCTAATATTAATATTGCTATCCAAGCTTTTTTTGATTATATGTCTTCGTATGTATGCTTTTTTCTTTTTATTTTGAGAGAAATATTTCTTATAAGTAGTATATTACTAAATCTCTTTTTCATTAATTTTTTTTTACCATTTTCTTCTATTAAAAATCTTTCTTTCCTGCTTCTGTTAAATTCATAATGTTTTGTTTCTACGTTTCCCTCTTCTAGTCTGAAAGTTACATATTTTGTTGATATTACTTTAATGGCTTCCCTATACTGCTTTTTTACGATTATATATATATAATTGAAATATACACACATATTCTTTTTCAGATTCTTTTCCATTATAGATTATTGCAAGATATTGAATATAATTATGCTTATGCTATGCAGTAGGTCTTTATTGTTTTTTACATACAGTGGTATATATATGTTAATCCCATATTCCTAGTTTATCTCTCTACCATATTCCACCCCCTTTGGTAACCGTAAGTTTGTTATTTTTTTTTAATGAGTCTAGACTATCTTCATTTCTTTTCAATTGTTTTTCTCTTTTTAGTTCAACATTAGTGATTTCCACTAGTCTGTCCTCCACCTTGCTTATTTGTTCTTCTGCCTCCTGTATTCTGCTGTTGGTTGTGTCTAATGAATTTTTTATTTCAGTTATTGCATTTTTCATCTCTGCTTGTTTAATCCTTAAATCTTGTATTTCTTTGCTCAGTGTTTCTTGTAATATATCAGTTTTTGCCTCCAGTTTATTTCCAATGTCTTACATCATCTTCATCATCAAGTCTAAAGTCTTTTTCCTGGAAGCTGATAATCTCCAGATCACTTAGCTGTTTTTCTGGGTTTTTTTCTTTCTCCCTTATCTGGGTTATAGCTCTCTGTCTTTTCATTTGTATAGGTTTTTGGTGCAGTGTCCTTTTTGCAGACAATAGAGTTGTAGCCTCTCTTACTTCTGGTGTCTGCCCCCCTTGTGGCTAAATTTGGTACAGGGGCTCACTGTAAGCTTCCTGATGGGAGGGACTGGTGACTCTGGTAGATAGAGCTGATTCTTATCCCTCTGGTGTGTGGTGCTTTGTCCCTAGGTGAGATTAGAGGTGGCTGTGTGCCTGGGGGGCTGTTTACTGATGGGTGTGACTGTGATCCCATCTGGATTATTGTTTGACCTGGGACTTCTCAGCCCTGATGGGTGGAATCAGATTTTTCCAAAATGGACACCTCTAGAGGAGCACACACTGATGAATAATCATCAGACCTTTGCCTCCAATGTCGTTCCCAACAATGAGCTACAGTTACCTGCTGTTTTCCCAGGAGATCCTCCAAGAACTGCAGTCAGGTCCAATCCAGATTCCAGTTGAGTCTCTGCTTTGCCCTGGGACCCACTGCACATGAAATCCTGTGTGCACCTTTCAAGAATGTGGTCTCTGTTTCCCCCAGTCCTGTGGAGCTCCTGCACACAAGCCCTGATGGCCCTCAATGCCAAATGCTCCAGGGGTTCCTTCTCCCAATGCCAGATCCCCAGGTGCGGGGACCTGATGTGGAGCTCAGAATTCTCACTCCTGTAGGTGACTATCTGTGATGCAGTTACTTTCCATTCTGTAGGCTGTCCTCCTGGAGGGTATGGGGTTTCTTATATCACATGGAGGGTATGGGGTTTCTTAAATCATGTAATCACTCCTCCTACCATCTTGATGTGGACTCTTCTTTGTCTTCTGGAGTTGGATGTCTCTTTTGATAGTTTTCAGTCTATTTGATTGAAGGTTGTTCAGCAGTTGGTTGTAATTTTGTTGCTTTTATGAGAGAAGATGAGCCCCAGTCCTTCTAGTCCACTATCTTAATCTCATTGAGGTGGATCAGTTCTGGAGCCTGGAGGTACAAGCATGGTCAGGTTCAAGTGAGGATCTTCCTGGCCTGCATGGAGCTGCCATCTCCCTGTGTGGTCACATGACCACTTCTTTGTGTTTATTCACTGAGAGAATAAGAGACACGAATCTTTTCAAATTAGATATTTCTCCAGATATATGCACAGGAGTAGAACTGAAAGATCATATGGTAACTATATTTTCAGTTTTTAAGTAATTTCCATTCTTTCTCCACAATGGCCGCATCAATTTACATTCCCACCAACAGTGTAGGAGAGTTTCTTTTTCTTCACACCTGCTCTAGAATTTATTATTTGTGGACGTATTTATTGTTCCTAAACTTTTTATTTACTTTTTTAAACAACAGCTAATGTTAATCAGAGTCTATAGTTTCCATCTATCCAAGACACAAAACTTAGTTATGTTTTTTCTCCAGTTCTCATCACACAGTTGGAATCATTGGAATTTTATTTCCAGATTTGTATATGTGCATTTTTTCATGTCCAGTGTAGCCACAAATGTGCCGTTATTTTATTTGTTCATAGGTACTTATTATGTACCATTAAACCTCCTCCTGTATTCATTATTCTTTAAGCATATGCTGTAATCATTCTTTAGAAATATTTTTGCTAGTAATTTCCTAAATCCTTGTTCATCTGTAAATATCTTTATTCTCTCTCATATTCAAATTATAATTTGAGAAAGATCATTCCTATCTAAAATTACTTTGTAATATATTCACATGTTCTGCCTACCACACCTGTGTATTCATGCTCCATGTTTCTTAGCTTCTCTTTTATATTTTCAATCTCCTTACACCTTGCTGATGCTGTGGCAGCTTGGATTTTCCAGGAATTGGATATGGTGGTAGAATTAGGAGTGGAAAAACTTTGATGAGTTGTAAGACCTGTGATATCAAAAGGGAGTGGCAGGATTCAGGGGAAAGGAAAGAGCTGTCAGAATACTATACCTACTGAACTGTCCCTGTCAGCCCAAAACATACTCCAGAGCAAACACTGCTCTTTAGAGAAACCCACATCACCACACCTTGCTGGATCATTGGCTGGGGGCTGGTATGAGAATTGTATGATCTTGACTTAAAATCTGAGGCTGCCACTTATGGAGCCAACAGCTGAAGGCAGTCAATTAACCACACCTGATTTTGAGTCCTTTTTGAATGAGGTCTGGGTGTACATCTTATGTAGCAGGGATAAATCCTGGGAGATTTTTTTCTTTTTATGGCCACACCTGTGGCATATGGAAGGTCCCAGACTCAGGGTTGAATTGGAGCTGCAGCTGCAGGCCCATGACCTAGCCACAGCAATGCCATAGCCAAGTCACAACTGCTACTTTTGCCAGAGCTGTGGCAATGTTGGCTCATTACCTCATTAAGTGAGGCCAGGGGTTGAACCCACATCCTCACAGAGACAGCATCAGATTCTTAACCTGCTGCGCCACGACAGGAACTCCAATTCTGGGAGATTTTTTACATCTTGATATTCTAGATTACCAATCTCTCCTTGACTCTGTCTATTCTACTTTTCAGTATATCTCTCTTATTGTTCCTATCATTAACATTATATAACTGCTTCACTTTTATTACTAAGACCCCCTGCTCTTTTACATAGTCTCTTGGTTTTGCTTCATGTAAGCTCTGCCTTTTTTTTTCATAAGAATGTTAATTATCTGTATTATAAATTTCTGCTTTTCCTATCAGCTCTGTGTTTCTCTTGTTTCCCTTTCGTAGTGCTACTGCTTACATACTTTTTATTCCTTGCCTACAAGATTATGTTTACAGTTGCCTTAAACTTCAAGACCATCCTTGGACTCCTCTAAGCCTGGAAGCTGCTAACTGAGCTATTTCCTTTGCTTTTTCCAATAAGGTTAAGGATTGGGTGTAATGTGGAAGCAGGAGAAGAGTTTCTCCCACTGGCCTCCCTAGAATTGCTGGCCATTCAGTTTCTGCCTTGCCTCTCACGCAGAAATGGTTCCTCTGATCACAGATGCTTGTTCTGAAGGCTTGGGTGCTGGAGATGGTTCACAGAGTCTGACCACCTCTCAACCCCTATCAGTCTCCTACCTCCCATTTGTGCATGGTATTCACACCCTAGGTATGAAACGCCCCTGGTGCTGCCCTGTGTCTACCAGTGCTACCCATACTTTCCTATGAGTCTCAATAGCTTCTGCTTCCTTTGGTCAAATTCTGCCTTTTCTCAGCCTGTCTTAGATTCCTCCCAGCCTCTGTTTTGAATATGCCTCTTAATAATTCAATAAAAATTCTATTTTTTGACATTTCATGTGTTTGATACAGATCATGGAGATGATGGCATAAACCTCAAATGCCTTGCTGACTAGAAGCCCCACTTTAATGAAATTTCAGCTTTTTTTTTGCGATAGGAACATGAACCTGTGTTCATCAAAGTGATGTTAGGGGGTCTAAAGCCTCTCTCAGGAGGTCCCTTTACATCTCACCTATGGCTCCATGGAATACAGTGTTTAAAATCATTGTATTGATGATCTCCAGGGTCGTATTACTCATGTATTTTATGATTCCAGGGTCCAGGAGTCACTGTGCTATTTGTAAGAACTCTGAAGTCTCAGATAGCAAGTCAAACCCCCCCCTTCTTTTTTCCTTGTTGCACAAACATAGACTGTTAAAGAGCTGGAAAATCCCATAGGCCATTTCCTAGGTCCAATTTTGAACAAAGATAGGGCCCTCCCTTCCTTTAACATTTTGGGCCTCTTTCTCCACATCTATCCAAGACCAACTCTTCATTTTCCACATTCAATCAATATTTCTCCGATTTCATTTCATTACTGATTACCTCCATGATAGTAGTGGCTGATAGGTTGAGGGGAATGTGTACAGAAGCAAATTGTGAATATCAATTTTATGCTTAGTCCAGGTCAGAGAAACCACTTTAAAATGGCTGATTAAGAGTTCTCATTGTGGCTTGGTGGTAACAATCACCATTAGTATCCATGAGGATGCAGGTTCGATCCCTGCCCTCACTCAGTGGGTTAAGTAACTGGCATTGCCATGAACTATGGCATAGGCCACAGGTGAGGCTCGGGTCCTGTGTTGCTGTAGTTGTGATGTGGGCTGGCAGCTCCAATTTGACCCCTATCCTGGGAATTTCCATATGCAATACATATGCCCCCCAAAACAAAGCAAAACAGAAAGCAAAAAAAGAAATGGTTGATCATTTGTGAGAAGCTTGGTAATTTTTTTCCCCACTGTTAAAAATTATTAGGTCAAATCTTGTGATTTTTGGGTAATTTTTTCATACATTTTAGTTTTGCAGCTTGAGTTCATGGAAAGGACTCTGAAAGATATCAATTGAGTGGCTCTGTTAAATGTCTCTGGCTGAATAAAAATGTCCCTATAGTGTTTGAGGAGGGAAAAAAAAAAGTGAGAAAGAGAATCGTGAAATTTCCTGCAAAGGGAAGTGTGAGTGCCATTAACATTGCCCACACAACATGGAATCATATGAAGACAGGTCTCTTCCAGATGTTCAGTGAAAGTAACAGCATGTGCAGGCAGAAAGAAGTCTGGCCAAAATAATTTTCTATAAGGCAGAGGGGAAATGCTGACTGATTTTGCTTACTATGAGCACCTATGTTTTGGCAATAATTATTAAGTAGGGTTTGCTCCATCAAACTATCAGTCTGTAAAAACATTTCCCCATGTGTGTTCTGCAGAACACTTGTCTTATGAGGTGCGCTGTGAAAAAAGACCTTGGGGTGAAATAACTTTGGGAAATATTCCACACTTGAACTTCCTTTGGGGGAATCTCTCATGCTTATTTTCATATCAAGCAGTTTAATTATTAATAACCTGGCATTTCTCACAACCATTTACCATAGCACCCTCTCTATTAAGGTTCCTTTACGCCTGTTGATATGGCCAGGTATAATGTATCCAGGTGATTAAGAGTGGGAACCCCAAAGGAAGGACCTGATTTCCAATCCTGGGCCTTCCATTTACAACTAAATGGACTTCCTTATCTATAAAAGGGAAACATTAATGGTTACCCTGCAGAACTATTTTGTTCTCACCCTCATATATCTAAAGAAACTAGCTCAGTACCAGGCATGTGCAAAGGGCTCAGAAAGCAGGAGCTGGTTAATAAGCAGTTATTATCCTAATGAAATTAGTCATCTTAATAGAAACTCCATAAAAAGGAAGACCCGGGAGACTTTTGGAGTTGTAAACACATGGCTATTTCAGTTTCCCTTCATTTAGTCCTAGAAATATAGTAGAATGAAATGGGAGACCCAAAAAAAAAGTTTGCTGTAGAGAAAGATAAAAGAGATAGACATACCCCTTAAAGTTAATCTCCATTATTATTCCTTTAGTGGAGCACTCTTTGCACACAGTATCCCTTCCACCAATGCCCTAAGATATTTTATATTTACTTTCTGACACTTATTTTATGTTTGTCCTGACAAGGAAGTTGCTTTCTATAATCCCTATGTCCTTCTTGCCCCACTAATCCCTTCCTCAGTGATGAACTCAGTGTCCCTAAACACAAGCACTGTTCTGTGTAGCTGAGGTCTTGGCTGGGTAGAGACATATGTTTGCCATCAGTTCAACCTCAGGAAAAATTTGAATCAAGACTTGAGCTGTGTTTTAATAGAACAACTGACCCTAGTAGGAGGCGGTAGGTTTGAATGTTCCTGTTAGTTTCTGTTCTTTACTACTGGATTTGGTAAAATTTTAAAAAACAAAGAAACCAAACATTCAAATTCATTAGGCAGATGTTCTTATCAGTCCATGCTAGGTGCTCAGAATTTCAGCATTAAACCCGTTCAAACATTAATTATGATTCAGAATTCAAGGAAAAGCACAGAGTGCAGTGTAATGACTGAGCACCTGAGCTTTGGTGTTCAGGACTGGGTTGTGCTTATATTTAAGTAATATACTTGGCCTCTCCAGGCCTCAATTTTTTAATCTGTAAAATGAAAAAAGGTACCTATTTATGAAGATTTTTGTTAAGATTAAAAGGAATATGCAGAATATTTGTTATTTGTTGGCTTAGGAGACTGCTAGTTTTCAAGAAAGTATGATATTTGACAGAGTTTAGCAGTTTTTTGCATGAGTTAGATTGCTATCCCACAATGGGAATTTTGCTAACCATTCTTTCTACATCCAGATATCGATACATCTCATGTCCATTTAAAAGACTGCTGAACGTGGAAGATCATAAACATGGAAATGTTACATTCAAAGTCAGAGCAATCAGACCAAAAGGCCAAGTCTTATCTGATGAAGACCTTAAAATTTCAGAGTCTATTAACAAATGGGCATTCGTTTCTGGGAAGTTATAGGTGGCCTTTAATGTCAAATAATTTTAAGGCTTTGCTAAAGGGATGATTGAGGCGAGTCCTACCAGAATGTACATGGAAGGTAGTACCTGCTCTAATCTAAGTCTCCTTGGACCAGTTTATTTTCTAGAACATGGGAGAAACTGACACAGCATACCAGAGCTAGGTTCATAGTTTACAGATAAGGAGCCAAGGTCCTTTTTATCAGTTCTCTCTTTGGCCATGTCTAAATTGCTATTCTACCAGTGTGGTAAGTATTTGATACAAAATGACTATAGTAATATTTATTTTTCATCTACCTGCTACTTTGCATGCATTTTAGTAATATTTTATGGTTTTAATCCCTTGGCATGTCCTTCTTAAAATATACTTATTTCATGCATTATATCATATGTTTATATTCACTTAAATGGTAGCAAACTACATCAAATGTTTCTTACATCTGTTGCCTCTTGTTCATGCTGGGTTATTTCCTCTTGTGTTTTGTGATTTGGAGTTCTAAGCTCCTCTTCTTTTACAGTATGAGTTGAGAACATATCTCTCTAGCAAGGAACTGGGTAGGAATTTTCCAGTTACCCAGAGAAGATCACAGACCAGAGATCATTAGTATGGTAGCAGCAAAGTTTGTGGCTTCAAAAACCATAAAGATATTTAAATTCCAACCCTACACCCCAAAGTGAAACAGGGCTGTGATTTTAATTTCACAGATTCTTGGAGAATGCTTTTTCCACCCAGAGACTAGTGACAGGTGAACATGTTTTCTTGAATTTATACTATGCTAAAGATTGATGTGGAATACACTCTTCTTTTCATGAGGGAGTCCCAGCTTAATGGAACATTGGATCAACTCTCACCTTTACCCCTGGCGAGCCCAAGGTCATTTTTCCTGTCTCTGAATATGTATTAAACTCTCTAGCCCCTAGTTTAGGGGCAATGCTCACTCTCAGCTATAGTGTTAGCATCTGCATGCATATTCTGATTTCTAGTTCCATTTTTATCAGGGCACTGGGGGGATTTCTCTTTGGTTCTGACAGGCTATGCATTTAGAAGAAAGTTGGCATCCCTTTGTTGAGAATGTCTAAGTGTTTATTACACTTGGGTTTTGGTTTCTGCAGTCAACCATGCTGTCTCAACCCAGAGTCAAACAGATTTCATAGGTTTGAACCTATGATCATTCAGTGATTTGGGAGGCGTTGGCAGCATTAAGGGATATCCAGTATGGTGGTTCTCAGGCCTTTCCTTCTTTCAGTAAGGGAGAAGACTTTGGTCTGTTTTATACCCTGGGCTTCCGAATAAGAGTTGGTTGCACATAAGGTTTCAGTCTTTTAAAATAAAGTTTTAAAATCCTGCATTAAACTTTATAATAGACAGTACTGAGATTTTCAGTAAAGAACATAAATCTCATTGTCCAATGGCATGAGCACCTAAAAAATTCCAAACAGCTTCAGTCATTCTACAAACAAACATATATCCCTTTTATGTTCCTGGAACAGAAATCACCTTGAACTTGAGATGTAGTTGAGGCAATCACATTTCCCGAGGGTTAAGTTGAGCAAAGTCAGAGGCCCATTAACTTTTGTGAACTAGGAAAATTCCTTCATTAATGCTGGCAGCAGAGGGGACCTCATGTCTGGAAAGAGTCGATAATGCATTAGGTTACTTAAGCTGTAGAAAGAGTTCATTGACTATGTCCTTTTAAAGGCTATCTGTAAAGGACTTACACCGTGGAGGCAAGAGCTCCTCCAGTCCCAAAGCGGCTCCAAATAAGGTGGACTATTGACTGTTGGGACCCTGTCCTAGATAAAGTATAGCAAAGGGAATAAAATAAACATGGAAGGTTGAATAAATTTGGTAAAATAAAAGAGGAAGTTGAAAGTAGAGAGAGGGGTCCGGCAGTTGCAGAAGAGAGACAAGAAGATGCTAACATAGGCAAAATCTTCATTTATTGGATATGAAATGTTGCATGTCTTGGGAGGCTTGCTGGAATCAATAGAACAACCTTCAGTTCACCAACTAACATACAAGTATAAATACTTTCCATGTCTGACATGTCTGATTAATATGACATCTAATGAAGTTCCCTCCCACTGCCTGCCTACAAGCACACTCCATTAGCTTTCACTCTGTCTCTACACCAAGCCAAGCCCATTTTGACACTAAGCCACTGGACAGCCTATCACTTCTCTCAGTGGTACTTCTCCGCTTGGACTTCTTATCTTACTTCAACTACTACCTGATCAGGGATGCTCTTCCTGCTCTTCAAGACACACTTTCATGCAAAGCTAAAGGAGGTTCCCTTTTGACATGCCTTCTTAGCACTTTGCAACTTCCCTTCAGCACACTTAACACAATTGTAATGATATTATGTTTATCATCTTTTTTAAAAAATATATTGCTTTCCTTACTAGAATGTATATTCTGTCAAAGCTTGGACAGTCTTTTTTCCATTTTTAGGATCATCCCTAGAGCTCAAAAAATACATCTTGGGGAAATAAATAAAAAAGTTTAAAAAGTGGAAGAGGAAGACAGATCTTTTTAAGGTTAAATATAATTAGTTTTGTAATAAAACTCTCTCCAAGAATTGATCATGGAGTCAACTCTTGGTTCCCCCTAAGACTACCAAAAAAAAAGAAAAAAAGTCTATTGATAAAGAAAAGCTAAGTTTATTAGATTTACTACAGGAAAGAAGATAGTCTTAGTGCTATTTTCAAAATAGAAGTATATAAGATTTTAGAGCCTGGGGTGGATGAATGTAAAATGGAAATTCGTTGGAAGAGGGCAGAAATTTGTGACATAGTAGATTGAATTGATGGGCACAGTGAGGTGCAGAGTCTTGAAGGCATTTTTGATGAGTAAGGTATCAATTGTGATAAGGAAGTTATTTAATTGGTTCACAGTCTTATCCTGCATGAACAGGTATTTCCTGAAGCAAGCAGTTAAATTATTATTTTTATTCTCAGCATGTTATAGCAAAGAAACAGATACACATACAAGATCCCAGAGCTGTTTATCATAGAGAGAGAAAAACATAGCTTATCTCTAGTATTATCAAACTCAGGCACAGGGAATGATTTTGGTTTGGATTCTCAGGTCCAACTTTGTGGTCATACTTTACACTGAGCTTGATGATAAACCATTAAGCTGGAGACTTGATCAGTTCAGATTTCCATTGATATCCGATTGCTGTTATTTTATTTTTTAGACATCAAAAAGTTTCAGATTGTCATGTTCTTTTCTGTTGGAAAATTATTTGTTGGATCTTTTGATGGGACAGTGTCTTTACTTGGATACTTTAAAGCTAAGAGAATAATTATAATCAGACCATGTGGTCCATTTCTCAGCCAGGAGCCAAGGGTCCCGCATAAAACCAAGAAAACAGACCCTGTCCCGTTTTGAAGATCCTACAAAGCCACATATGAGTTATTGGGTAAATTATCTAATTTCATCTTCTTTTTTTATGTTTAGTCTATGAAGTTTATTTGATCCTCACAATCCTGTTTCCAGAAATAAAACTACAAAAACTCTAAGAATTTTAATTTACATTGCCTGATTGTCCATATTTAAATTCAATCATTAAGCCTTAGGGTTGTCCTTAAGAGTAAATATCTCAGGGAAGAAGTTAGGTTGCCTTTTGAGAACTAGTATGAGCTGGCATAATAACCCCGTGAGGTCTGACAATAAAAAATTGATGTGTAGAGAAGGAAAGCAATTTGCTAGAAATTGGACAAGTAGAAAATATTGAATACTGGATATGAATCTGAATTCCTCTGATTCCAGAGATTGTGTACATCCCACTAGACCACGTAATCTCCCTCTGAGGAATAACATGAAATGCAATTCTGAGTTAACCACATACATTTTTCCCCTAATAATACAGTTATAGTCATATCGTTTTCACTTGATATCTAAACTATTTATCTTTTGAAGGATAAATGGGGGCTTGGGTTTTTCATGGAGACAAGGAAAAGCCACAAGAGGGTCTAGGAGGAGACTCGCAAGATGAGGTTTGCTCTTGTGGAAGCCAAGTGTAGGATGTTAGCAAACAGCAAACGACACAGAGATCCCTGCTTGTCACCACAAAGAGTTAAAAACAAACTTCTCCTTAGAGATAAGGATATCTGAATAGATCCACTGTCAGATGGGAAGGGCTGTTGTTTTCCAACTTTAAGAAGGATGCATAATTTAGGCCAAGATAATCACCAGTGATGCATACAGCAGAGATTAATTTGAAAATTTAATATCAAAAGATTGGAGAACTTGCTTATGAAGCCACAGCTTTTAAATTATATTGAGGCATTGGTTGGTAACAAGTGCTCAGGAGCCTCAGTGTGTAGAAGAATATTAAAAGATACCACATGTCCTCTAATTAAAATCACAACAAAATGGAGTAATGATTGCAGATATGATATTAACAAAGGGTGGGAGGACAACTGGAAAACAGTGCCAAGAAGCCAACAGGGGCTGGAAACCACAGTCTCTGTGGGGAGAAGCATTTCTCCAAATTGCAGTGAAATCCCTGGAAATTAGCAAGAGCCAGAGGGAAAGCTAATGTTCATTGCTGGCATTATAGGAAATGAAAATATTGTTCTATCACACATGATTTGGACAAAGGTTTGGTCTGTTTGTTCATTGCAAAGTGGCAACTGGGAGCAATTAAAAACTGAGCCTGAGCTTGCCGGCAGCTCACACTCAACAATAACAATCAGATGTTTGCAAGCACTTAATGCTTTAGGAATTTTTGGTTGATTGATTGTTTTGTCTTTGTGTATTTGTTTGTTTGCTTTGTAATTTTTTTAGGGGCAGGTTAGTAGGACAAAGCCAGCAAAATGGAAGTTTCCTTCATTCCTAAGAGGGCAGTATTGGGGCTATTCAAGAAAGCTGGCAGAACTTGTACATATGAGTCTTTCCATAAAATTGGCATGAAAAAAAATGTGTAATTAAGAACACGTCCAGCATGTTCCAGGCATTTGTTTCTAAGGAAAAGGAGAGGATCTAATATGATATCAGTGTGAGATTTTTAGATCATGTGTATCCAAATTAGAGAAAGCTGGTTGGAATTAGCATGAGCCATAATGACAAATGAGATAATAGGAAGGCAGTGATACTATTCATTCTTCCCTTCATCAGCCCCATCCCTGTTTATCCTTCATGATCAGATTTCCCTCCTCTGTGGGTGGTACTTCTCGAGTTCTAACCAAAGAATGGGGTGAAACCCAGACCAAGAATACTTTGTAAGCAGAGGATATTCCTATGTATTGCACACGTGCTGCCGCCTCCCATTTGATGCTCACAGAAGACATCTTTAATCCATCACAGCACTCTTCCCCACTGACTCCAGAAGCATGCTCAGAATCCTTCTCATTGCAGAGTTCCAAAAGTCACTATCAATATTCAGAGATGTCATGCAAGATTCTAGCTGCATGTGAGGGACATTCTAAACATTTTGGAGATTCCCCAACACTTCTCATCATCAGTAGAGGAGAATATAGACAGTGAGGTGTAGGAAAGTGTATGGAAGTCCGGGGCTTCTCTTTCCTCTACTGCTTGACACTCTTGTTATTTTGAACAGGTAATGATACTTCTTTGATCCTGAGATGTTTCATCTATAAAACTGAAGTACTGTGCACTGGTAATACTTTGGAAGAGAAAGAACAATAAAATGCAATAGTAGAAGAATATTTTGTGAGCCATGGGAAGATATGAAAGAGAACTCTATTATTGGCATTAAACCCTGGCAATTACTAACTTCATTGTTCAACTCTTTCACAGCTACAGCAGACTTGCTGGCAGAAGTACCTTTGCCCAAACTTCTTTACCTCACTTTACACCACATTACCTGCTTCAGTTGTCCTCACATTTGAATAGCCATCAAAATGGGGAAAGGGCTACTTAAAACATAGATTACTGGGTTCTTCCACCAGGGTTCCTGATCCAGGACAACTGAGGGGGGTAGGGCCCATGAATTTGCAATTATATCAAGTTCCCCAGCAAGTTTTATGTTGCGGATCCATGGACACTCCTTAGGGAATCTCTTGCTTCACCTTAATATATGATTATGTTTAACCCATTTCCCTTATATTCTCTGGTGCATCTGCAACAAACCAAACCCCAAAGATCTCTCATTTCCCAAAAGTGCTACACCACTGAGAGTTTTCTACCCTTCCTATGAGGCTTACCATGTTTATATTTTTAGGAATCTCTTCATTTGTATGTGCCTTGCCTTCCCAGAGAGGCTAGGGAGTTCCTGAGGCTTCAGCTTGATGAATGTTTATATCTTTCTCTATCACTTCTGACCCTGGTCTAAGCACATATAAGTCCCCAAGGTAACCCCCTCAAAATAGCTTCCAGGTGGTTCTTAAAGATCCCGTAAGTCTCTGCCTGAAGGGTGCCAAGGAACAGCTCCCAGGCATCCTTTTCCCATAGCCAGCACACCTGTCACCATATTACTGCTGTCCTAGGCAGATTAATCTTCCACTGGACACAGCTATCCTTTGTTGGTGACCACACTGCTTTGTTACTCTGTCATCAGGAAGGGATTTGCCCCCAACTTCCAGATTCCTTTGTTGGGAGAGTCCTACCTATAGTTATGCCAGCCTTTTCCTTAATTGTCTACAGTAGCAGATATTAGACTATAATGTAATTGGAGATTTTTCTAGAGGTCAATACATCCAGAAAGAAGTAACTGCAGAAATTAATTTACAATTACAGCCCAGGCCCAGACCCATACTACGGTCCTGGCCTTCTGACTTGTTTCCAGTACTTCATATGGCCAGATTCTGCCACTGGCAGTAATCAAGTTTTCTTTGAGGCTTGGAGTCCTAGACCAGAGAGAGAAAGACCGTTTACCCTCACTGCAGTCTTCATCCCACCTCCCGAGTACTTGTATTCTTGCTTCCACCTTTTCTCAGCACTTTTTCAGAGTGGGCACAGCCAATGTCTTCAGGGAAAGCCTTGCCTCTACCCAAAAGGAATAATCATGCTCTCTGGTCCCAGTGCTATAGTCATAGGGTAGCTAAATATCAGTGCGTTCCCATGTATCTACTATTTAGCCTTAAAATTCTTTTTTGTCTTAAATTATCAATGACCTCATTTGTTTTTCATTCTCTGCTTGTCCAGAATCCCCCAAACCTTAGGGTACAATTTCAGCCACAGTCACCTTATTACACGTGTAGAAGTGTATTGGGAATGCATTAATAAGTAAATGCATATTAATTTCACCTCTTTGTATTTATCTAAGGGCCACTGTGACTTGGGAAACACATTAAAATGGCTAAAACAGAGCTCTCGAATTGCCAGTCTCTCCTCTGCTCCTAATGCCATTTCTCTTTCCATTAAGCCCGCCCCCACTGCAGCAAGGTACTTTTGCAGCAGATGAAAGTCCTTGAGCCTATCTGTCCACACAGTAGGCCAACCTTTTTTACATTCTGGCCCCCTCCTGAATAATTCTTTGCTTTGCATCTGCCAGTGTTTTTACCCAGGCGCAACCACAGGTGCTTGCTTGGAAAGCACTGCCTTGAGCAAAAACTGCTGGTTTTGTCCCCATTGCTGATTTGTTAGGATGAGCCCGTCCATCTGTCCATGTGCCACAGACCCTGGGTGGGGAAAAGCAATAAAAGGAAACCATTCTTTGACAGCCCTCCCGGCATAATGCCAGCATGAGCAGAGGTTATTATCTCGTAATGTCACTGCTATTTCCAG
Organism: Catagonus wagneri; assembly: GCA_004024745.2. Lineage (NCBI taxonomy): Eukaryota > Metazoa > Chordata > Mammalia > Artiodactyla > Tayassuidae > Catagonus > Catagonus wagneri. The sequence continues at coordinate 15,419,748 of PVHT021183634.1, forward strand.
TGGGCCCCCAATGGATCTGCTGACTGGTGAGACAAAAGGGGAGACACAGTTAACACAGCCCCTGTGCTTTGTAAGAGGCAGCATTGTGCTGGGCTTTGAGTGGCTTTTACTGCCTATCGATGCATGTATTGACTGCAGTTCAACGCTCCTTCTCCCATGGGAATTGTCACTGCTGTATTTACTTAATAAACCCCAACTTGGGTGATGACCACTGCAGGGCTGACCTGTCTGCTGTGCTTCTTGATGACTAGGGAGAGAAACAGGCTAAAAATGTGAAGGTACAAAATTGCTGTATGACCTTGGATGAATCCCTTCTCTACAGGCACTGAGACCTCCATCTATATCCCAGATTTGACCCAAGAGGAGCCGATAATTCCTCAATCCTTATTTCAAGACTGTCAACTCCCAAAGTTGCATCCTGAACTCTTCAGAAGGCCCCCAAAATAGCAGCAAAGTAATTGCAATGTATATTCTAATAGCAGCAGCTGTAGTAACAGAGCCGCCCCCTCCCCGGGTTTCCTCTTTAGGGGTGATATGCCAGAATGAGAAACAAAATTACTGTGTCTGTTCAGCAAATTCCTCCTGACAAAATCTTTAAGCCTTGACAAGAGTAATATACTGAAAATTAGTTTAGAAGTGTTTCAAGTTTCAAAAATCAATCAAAATCAAATTAGGTTCTGAAGACGCTGTCTGTTGAGTTTTAGGAAAAAATAAAGATTCGCTTCAGCAACTCAGGAAAGTGGCTTTGACCCCCAAAGAGGTGACTCTGGCACAGAAAGCAATTGTCTTTCTTACATCTACCTTTTAGTCCCCCTCCAAGGACCTGGCTGAGTATCCCTTTGTTCTCTTGTCCCAGACATTTGTAAATAAGTTACCAGTTGACCTACATTTTAATCCCATTTCTTTCCCTTTGTCTCCCAACCTCCAAACCCCATCCAGAGCTGAACAAGAGAGAAACATTCTACAAAGTAAAAGAACTAGTCTTACCTCCCAGGGTAGTAAAAAGGCCTGATGGGAAGAAAAAAGAAACTAATAGCCCATGATCTCCCCTCATCTCAATCTGATTGTCAGGTACAAAAGAGTGAATGGTGGAAAAAGAGTCATATTTAGGATATGGGAAGGCATGCTTCTGCAGGGGCACATAAAGTTCCTGCTTTGGCTTCATTCCTTCTCTAGATGCATAGCTCATAAATCAGAGTCTTTTCCAGCTTGGGAGGACAGCAGTTATTGCATTGACATTCATGCTCAAATTACAGTGGGCGCAGTTACAGTGACCCATCCTGATTACCCTCCCTGCTTCTTAATGTTTTTTGGGACTTCTCAGAGGAATTGCCTTGCGTCCACAAACCAGACTGGCAGCCACAGTCACCACAAAGAGGTCCTCTTGTTTTTTTCTCTCCCATTTGTCAATGCTTATTATCTGCAAAGCTGCCATAGCTGACACGCTCCTTGAAAGCCACCAATGCCTGGGTCTAGGGTGTTATTAGCCAGTGTTTCCAAAGTCTCGTATCCTCTGGGTGGAGCTGGACAGTGGCCTCCCTCTGCTTCCTCTGGAGCCCTAGAGTTAACACAGCTTGGACCTAGAATCATTTTGTTCACAAATATTTTGTTAAAACATTCAGTTTCTGGCAAGTGATTGTTTTCATGGTCCGTGCACACATGTCAAAAAAAGGATTTTCCAGCATAACCAGGTGAAGAGAAAGAAGAATTTAGTGAGATAAGAGATGCTGCTGGCACAGCAGCAAGATTTCCTGATAATCAGAAAGAGCCGATCCCAAGCATGTGGTCATGTCTGTTTTTATAACTCAGGGAGAGAGGAGGGGTCTTGTGATATACCTGCTGATCTGCTGATTGGTTGGGGAAAGAGGGGTTTTATGATACATTTATTGGTTGGTTGGGGGTGTATAAAGCCCCTAAAGGGGCAGGGTGAGCAGTGGGCCACATACCTTTCCTAGTCGGGGGTAGGGAGGAATAGTCCAGGTTTGTTCAAGGTTGGGGAGGGAGGACTATGATGAGATGGGTGGGGGGATGATAAGAGTCTGGTAATTCTTGTCTTGGCCAGAGACTGAATTCTATCTCCTTAAAGAGGCCTTGAAGTTCCACCAGCGTGCGTGCGTGTGTGCATGTGTGTGTCTGTGTGTTTTTATATATGTGTGTATTGAGGAATTGGAGTTGATACTCTGGTTTGTCACGACTCCAGCACTCTCAACTAATGTCAAAGCTTATCTTTGAATATATTAGCATGGAATATCTCCCCAAATCTCCCAATGTAATTGGGTGGGGGTAGAATTTGCTCACGTTTGTCATAGTAAGGCTCTTCTGGCTGTAATAACTTAGTACAAGAGGAACAGTCTGCCCTCTGGCCCAAATAAGCTTCTCCAATTTTTAATAGAAAAAAAGAAATGGCAACCATTTGAAGGGATAGATTTCCAAGTTTCAAAATCCCAAAGATCTTAGGGTTTTCAGAGCATATTTTACTTAGTGCCTTTATTATATACAACATTTCTGTGGTGACCTCTTAATTGCCAAATCAGTCATTACTAACCCATTAATTTGGAGCTCTGCACTTATGCACATATACACAAACTCGCCAACACAAGAACTGCACCATCAGCTTGCAATTTTCATCAGACCCATAATTTCAAATAATGATATCTCCACATCCCCTACAGAGTTCAATTTTCTGAAGATTTCAATGACTTTCCAAAGTTAATAACAACTTCTCTTATGTTTCCATCATCCTCACTTTGGGTACTTATCACCATTTTTTGGAATTAAGATGTTGATTTCTTACTACATCAAAGATGTTAGCTTTCACTCTTCCCAACTTTGTCCCAGCTACTCCAGATACATGTGAAGGATTTATCTGTGGGTGCATTCATTCTCTGTTTGGCTAGCTCTGATTTAGACAGATATCTTGAGTCAAATGTCCTTTCTCCTGAGCTTGATGTACTTCCTGCACTCAGCAAAGCCTGGGGCTAGGAATATTCTAAGCTGGTTGATGCTGACTCCCCACTGGAAACTTTGTGGCTGGTAATGCCTAGATAGAAGACTTGCCTGTTTATCTCAGCACCCTAGAAAGAACTTGGCATACATTGTATACTCATTGTTTCTTGATTAGAGGTATAGATGGATGGATGTGTAGATAAGTAGATGTAGAGATGGATGGGTAGAAGAAAGGATGGAAGGGAGGAAGAATAGATGTAAGAAAGAATAGAAAAGTAAATGACAAAATTAATATATATTTTCTGTAAATAATAATGACCCTAATTATGCTAAAAATCATCCCACTAAAAATATAATTTTTTGGAATTCCTATTGTGGATCAGCGGTAGCAAACCTGACTAGTATCCACAAGGATGTGGGTTTGATCCCTGGCCTTGCTCAATGGGTTATGGATGCAGCATTGCTGTGAGCCATGGTGTAGGCTGGAGACTCGGCCTGGATCTGGCATTGCTGTGGCTGAGGTGTAGGCTAGCAGCTGCAGCTCCAATTTGACCCCTAGCCTGGGAACTTGCATAATGCCACAGGTGCAGCCCTAAAAAAAAAAGAGTGTGTGTGTGTGTGTGTGTGTGTGTGTGTGTGTGTTTGTGTATAAAATTTTTTGCCTACTTAATAAATACCTCACAGGCGTTTGGAAAATTCAGTGTAGACTAAACGAAAGTTACAGCTAATTCTCTGTCTGGATAAAGCTGCTGTTAAAATATTGTGTTTCTATATAGCTCTTTTTCTATGCATATAAGACAAACATATTTTCCTTAACAAAATTCTTGTAAGCATATTCTGCAATTTATAACATCTCTTCTTTTTCATATTTGCTATATATACCATAGGAGATTTTACTTCTTTAATATATTCTGAAATGTTCTTATAAGACATGATGTTTAGTGGCTTCACTATATTCCTGGTATAATCAAATATGCTTACTTTTCTATTATTTGGCATTTGTGGATTTAAAAATTTTCTTTAAATTATATATAAATAAATGTGCTACAATAACCTTATATATCTTATGTGTCTATTTTAGGAACTACTGGGTGAGTGCATGTACCATGCAGGTGCCAATTTCAGAGCATTCCCATTTTTCTCATTTTGGGGGTACTTCTTTAAAGCAATAAGGAAAAAAAAGAACACAAAATCTAATAGATTATCATAAATTACTTTAGGATTAAGTTATATAAATAGAATAAGACCACAGTTTTCCTGAGATTAAAAGCCTAGGAACCATTTTGATTCTTCCATCTCCTTTCCTGGCATCAATGAATCATTATCTTGTCCATATTACTTTCATAGTGTGGCCTAAGCCTTTCTTTATCTCCAGCCCTTCTGACACTGTTGTAGTTCAGGTGCCATGCTTACTCTCCTGAGTCATGTAAATTGCTTCTTGTGAAGGCTCATTGCCTGCAATCTCTTTTTTTAATCTAACATTTCCCAGGGTGTTTTCCATGAAACACTGGTGCCAATGGGATGCATGATAAAAGAAGTTCCATGACAAATAAAATGATAAAAACTTTCCTCTTCTTTATTCTCTTGGAGATTCATCAAGCACTTCAGATATTAGATGTTGTAGAAAGTCCCATAGTTAAATCATCAAAACAAGAAAAATCAGTAGCAAAAAGCTTAATTAGCTTGGTTGAACCTAAAATTTACTAACCTTAACTCATTCGTTCTTTCAGCAAATATTTGTTGTATAATTACTATGATTACCATGTGTTTTAGCCGTGTGTGTTTGTAGATATGTGTGTAAGACACCTTTTAATAGCCAGTTGAACTTGTGCCTTAAGAATATACTTTGGGAGATACTTTTATATTGAATCTTTCACACAGCTGGTGAATTAATTTTCTAAAGACTCTCTATAATCATATATACTTTTCAACTATAAAAAAGTAAGAAAATTCAATTCTTTAAAACTCTCAAAAAGAGAGTTCTCTAGTACAATATAAATTCTAGATTACTACCATGGCATTCAAGATTCTTCACAATTTGCCTTAATTACAATCTTCTAGTCTTCAGTTTCTCTCTTGAGTCACCAGAAAGACCAAATGTATCAACGTTCTCTCTCTTATCTGGACATACCATAGATTTTCATCTCTTCCTACCCTGATTTCTGATATTTCTTTTGTTGATCTTAAGGGGTAATAGTCGACTTCATCTCCAACAGTAGGTATCAAAATCTTGCCCAACTTCTCCAATGATCATTTCTTTCTTACCCTTCCATTGGCAATTATAAATGGCCTATCTATGAAGCATTTTCTAAAGTCACAGGAAAAAAATACTCATTTTCTTTCTTCTTTCTTCTTTTTTTTTTTTTTTTTTTTTTTACCTTTTAGGGCCACATGTGCAGCATATGGAAGTTTCCAGGCTATGGGTTGAATCAAAACTACAACCTCTGGCCCACGCCACAGCCACAGCAACATGGGATCCAAGCTGCTTCTGTGACCTACACCAGAGCTTACAGCAATGGTGCATCACTGACTCACTGAGCGAGGCCAGGGATCGAACCTGCATCCTCATGGATACTAGTCGGATTCGTTTCTGTTGCACCACAAAGGGAACTTCCTCCTTCTTTCTTAACAGGCTAGGAGACATTATCCTCATTTTCTAGGTAAGGAAACTGAGGTCCAAAGAGAGATTTGCTAAAATGATGGACTAAGCAGAGAGAAATAAGCAAATTTACCTATTTGCATGGTTGCGAGTTCTCTGGATATACTATAGTCTTTGCTAACCATCTAATAACATGAAAAGCATATCAGAGATTAGAAAGGGGGAGCTGAAGGAAATGAGTATCTAAGGGCTTTCTGGAATCCCAAGGAGGGTGAATGCTTAGCTCAGACTAAAGAGGCCTTAACCCTGAGGTAGTAGATGTCCATCAGAATTGTGCCTGGCATGCTCAGTTCAAATGTTCAGGGATTTAGGTTTTAGCTGACAAAGGACGTTGTATAAACTTAGGGAACAGGGAGGAAAATATAAATCCAGCTAATCATAACCTATCAAGCTCTTGAAAAAGCATTGACTGAGTTTCCATTTGGGGGAGGGGGGCTTAGTTTCAGCTCACTATTCAGTAACTATTGACCTTTTTTTCCTGTCTTTTTAGGGCTGCACCTGCAGCATATAGAAGTTCCCTGGTGAGGGGTCAAATCATAGCTATAAACTGCTGGCCAATGCCACAGCTACAGCAACACCAGATCCTAGTCACATCTGTCATGTACGCTGTAGCTTGTGGCAATCCTGGATCCTTAACACACTGAACAAGGCCAGGGATTGAACCCATGTCCTCATGGATAATAGTTGGGTTTGTTACTGCTGAGCCACAGAGGAATTCCAACTATTGAACTTTTGATCTCCAAATTAGTTGTAAACTAACTCATTTAAGCCAAGAGTTAAAATTTCCAGGCTCTGATGAACTAGGAGGGTCCTGGGGTATACTTGATAAATGCCGTTATTAGCAGCCTATGGTTTCTTGGCAAATCGTAATAATAGATGCAACTGTTTGGCATCTCTCGGTTTATTTGCTAGAACACCCTTCATTCTGACCACTTTAGGGAGTGGTAAACTAAAATGCTGACATGTCAAGTGATTCTCTGAAGTTGACAGGAAGGGGAGTGTTAGGACTCAAACTTATATATTCTAAATTCTAGTGATTCTAAGAGGATCCCCTGAACATGGTTTGACTTAACAAGATCATAAGTCAGCAACTACTTTTCAGTTTTTTGGACTCCCCAGGTATTGAGGGAACAGAGGAATCAATGAGACAGAGGGAGGAGAGGGATAGTCAGGGGAAATGCCCCAACTTACTCTCTTTCTCCTTCTGACTCTTGAATTTTGCATTCTTTTATCAGAAATGATGACAGTAGCTGGTTATCTACATAGCAGTCTAATATCTTTCAGCACCTGGTGCTAAGGTAGATTTGGTTGGAACACATTGGAAAGGGTGTGATAGAAGACTTGAATATTTATTAACTGGGTAGCTGGCTTTGAAAAAACGATGAATATTCTGTATTTCAACTCTTCAATATTTTAACTACTGTCTCCACACATGTATTGCAACCTTACTCTCATCAGACACCATGTACAACTCTGAGGTTTATGAAGAAGTTAAAGCCCTCAGCATTCAAGGAGCACAGAGTATAGCAGACATAGTGATAAGAGAGATCCCTCTCTGAGGGATCCTGGAATTCTTCAGTAAGTAACAGTGGTGGTATTTTTATGTCTTCTCCCACTGATGGGTTGGGGATATCAGCATCTATTGAGACCAAATACTGTCCTCCTAGAAGTCCATAAACCTCAGGTTAAAGTGTTCTAGAACAGAGTATCATTGGATGCACAAATATTTACTGTACTTCTACATTATTCAGGGCACTGTAAATAAAAGTATGATGTTCCGATGACTGTCATCAGCTCACATCACTATTACTCCATTCTAGGTGTCCCTCGCATTGTGGAGAAATCAAAATGTATTTCCCAGAAATCCTTGCCTAGTATGGTTCTAGCTTAGAGTTTGACAGCGGAAAGGAGGAGGGAAAGAGAAGCTCTTATCATCTGGAATAGTTGCAGTCAGATAGGTTGAGGTGTCATGAGATTTATGGTGGCTTGCCAGAAAGCCTTTTACAAACTACATACTCTCATGGCTGCAGACCCACTGAAACAGACAGCAGGAGCTTCCCAGAGATTCCTGTGCACTGCAGTAGGTCGTGGGAAAGTGTTTGAGAACTGCCCACTTTGGTGTTTCAGGATGAGTTCTTCTGTGACAATTCCCTGACCTTTGCTCCCTTAACTTCCCATAGTTGAGTAAGCCCTTAATGTCCACATGCATTCACTCTTACATGGAATATGTAGAATGGCTTCTGTTTTATTGACAGAACCCTGAGACACTTAGTAGGTTCTGGTCTCTCTACTCTCTTCTCTTGGGTACAAACTTTTTTTTTTTTCTGTAAGAAATGAGAAGGCAAAAAATTTTAACTTAGTTGTGTAGTCTGTTGCTATTGCAGCTATTCAGCTTTGCCAGTGTATCACAAAAGCAGCCATATAAATTGTGTATGCAAATGAATGTGATTGTGCTTCAATAAAACTTTATTTACAAAGCCAGGTGACAGGTGGGATTTGGCCCATGGGCTATAATTTGCAAGCCTTTGCTTTGAGGTTTAAGCTAATTATATGTGTCAGTTTATGATTCATGGTCTTCACTAGACCATGCAAGACCGTTTGCTTGATTTCTTTTTGATGTATATAGTTCTTATTTATCTATTTTCATCTTTATGCTGATAGACTGACACATAGATACATAGATATAAAATGGATATATATAAATTCATTTTAATATATTAAATATAGATTTTCCTTTGTGTGTTCTTGCAAAATGTGTACTGTTTTATAGCACATATTTAACTTTAAATGACTAAATTTAAATAAAATTGAATTTTACATCATGTTCTGTTTCTTCATACAATACTATATCTTTAACAGTCTGTCTTATTGTAATGTGTTCATCTAGTTCATTACTTTTAACTGATGAGTATCACTCCACGGTGGGGGTGGTAGATGTTAGCAGTGTTCACCAATATGGGGATTCTTGTTCTGCATCATCAGATGATTAACTATAACCCTGAAGAGTTTGTCTAGACACTCATTGCACTCTGCAGAAGTGAAAAAATACATTTCTCTTAGGGCTCATTTATTACCATGGTGTTACCCAGTTATCCTCATATGTTGACCTAAGTCCTAAATAAGTATGCCATGATATGTATTCATCCCAAATATGACCCTACTAGCAATGAAGCACTGAATAGCTTAGGGAACATAGCACAGTGATTGAAATCAGTTTCTGGAACCCAAGTGCCTGGGTTCAAATTCTGGTGCCACAACATACTAAATATGTAATGTGAGGCAAATGTCTTTACCGTCTTTGCCTCTGATTCTTCACCTATAACATAGAAATACTGCTAATGCATACCTAATAAGACTATCATTATGATTAGATTAGTAGGAGTTCCCGATGTGGCTTAGCAGGTTAAGAATCTGACTAGTATCCATGAGGATGGAGGTTCAATCCCTTGCTCAGTTGGTTAAGGATCCATCTTTGCTATGGCTGTTGGCATAGGCAGGGAGCTGTAGCTCTGATTCAACTCCTAGCCTGGGAACTTCCATATGCCACCATAAAAAGCAAAAAAAAAAAAACAAAAAAAAGGGATTCAATTATCAGGAGTTCAAGTTGTGGTTCACTGGGTTAAGAACCCAGCACAGTGTCTGTGAGGAACTGAGTTCGATCCCTGGCCTCACTCTGTGGGTTAAAGATCCAGCATTGCCACAAGCTGCAGCATAGGTCACAGATGTGGCTCAGATCCAGTGTTGTTATGGTTGTGGCGTAGCGTGCAGCTGCAGTTGCAGCTCCAGTTCAGCCCCTAGCCCTGGAACTTCCATGTGCTGCAGCTGTGGACTTAAACATTAAAGAAAAAAAATTAGGTTAATATAATAGTACCTACTCTATAGCACATGGTACTCTATTCAAAATTCTGTAACAACCTATATGGGAAAAGAATCTGAAAAAGAATGGATGGATATATGAATATGTATAACTGGAACACTTTGCTGTATATCTGAAACCAACACAACCTTGTAAATCAACTATACTCCTATATAAAATTAAAAAATAAATTTAAAAGATTAAATTATTTAACAGTTCTTTAAAAATGTCAAGTATTTTCTCAGCATTAAAAAAAGTATTCCATATGTGTTTTTAAGTAAAAAAGCTAAGCTGCTTGCCACTAAAATGTTTAAATACAGGAGTTAACATTTAAATGCTCCATGCTTGCAAGGGATGAGTAGGGCAGGTATTGTTGCCCCCAATTTGCAGGAAAGGAAAGCAAGACTCAGAAAGATAAAATCAGTTATCTAAGGTCGTGTTGCTCATCATAACAGAGAAATATTCAAACGTCTGTCTTCTGACTCTAAGAGAGTAACTGCTTGTTTTCTTTGGTCCAAAGCAGTAGGGGACTGTATATGGGAAAAGTCATCCAGCATAACCTGTTAGGATGGATAGTAACACAGGAACTCCAAAAGAAACACATGCTGAATTCTCACCAGGCAGTGGTGGAGGTGGGGGAATTGGAGGGAGGAGAGAGTGAAAAGACTGGAGTGTGGAAGGGCAGAAACTGCCAGGGAGGTGAGAAGAGACGTTTCCCCAAGGATAGAGGGAAGGCAGGTTAAAGTCATATTGATCTTGAGTAGGAAACATTCTCCTGACTTTTCATCCTACTTTCAGAGCATCTGGCATCAAAAAAAGGGTCTGTTACTGAGCTCAGCTTTGGAGATTGCACAAGAGACAACAGCCGAACAACCATTTGCTGACATGGAGGGCACCAGAGTTGTTTTTGATGATATGAGCTGAGCTGCAAGGTAGAGGCGATGTTAAATCTGATAAAATGCATCAGTGATGGGCAGGCAGCAGCCAAGCACAGGCATCCTTTCAAAAAATAAGGCATTTCCTGACCTGAGAGGAGGCTGGCTTTCTTTTCAAAAGAAGTTGCAAAACTACCCACATCAAACAAGGGGGTGGAGGGCAACAAAGCATGTTACAATTTCCAAGGTGCTTCCCCAGCAATTACCTTGTAGGATTCTCAAAGCTACCCTATGAGAGTAGACTGGGCTTTGTTTATGATTCTTGTTTTATAGACGATGAAACTGAGGATGAGAAAAGACATGGACACAGCGCCAGAGAAGCAAGGGTAGGAGCCTAGTGTGGCTTCCCTGTAATTGCCCGATTATCTTTGCACCGAAGCACATTATATCTGGCCAAACCAACTTTTCACAAACAGGGTCGATAGTGTCCCTGTATGAATATAATGAACATATTTGAATGCATCTATCCATTTAACTCAATTATATGCACATGTATCTTCATTTCCCATTTATCTTTATCCTCTATCATCTATGATCAATCCCCATTACCTATCAACAATTTTACAATTATTGTATCAGTGTATCCATAATTTATCTATTATCCTCCTGATTGGTTGTCTTTACATGGATACACTAACTGATGTGATGAATGTATGTATAATGACACCATAAGCAAAGGCACACTAGCATCAAAAACATCAATGCATTGTTTATTTACCTTGCGTTCTTGGCATTGTCTCACTGATTTATTTAATCTCCCAGAGCCTCTATTTCGTACTTTGCCAAGCAGAGATAGAAATGCCCACTTCCCAGGCTGGGAAAGATATAGTAAGACAGTGGTTATAAGATGATGAACACAGTGCCTGGATCAGAGTAGTAATTGTTCCTTCCTGCTCACTTTGACCAGAACCTTGCTTTCCCTCCTGATTATCTAGCTTTTGCACAGATTTCATGTGGCCTTAGTTTTTTTTTTTTTTTTAGCTTTGAACTTCAGTGTCATACACCATGTAAGTGGATTATATAAGCATTTGCCACACACCACTGGTTCCAAGGATTATTCATTTTAGATCAGGTGCCATGATTTGGCCATCCAGCTTTAAAATTCTTGAGATAGAGCTTCCCATTTCCATTTTGGAAACCAAGAGGCAGTTCTCAATCCACTCTTCTGAATTATCTGAAGAACTCTGCAAAGGGCTTTGCTCCTAATTGATGCCAAGTAAATATTTGACACATTATATAGAGGAGTTCCCAAGTAGCACTTTTGAGCCAGGGAGAGTTTGGCAGTGGGGTCACACAGGAACTGATTCTCTACATGCATAGAAGAACTGAGATATCAGAGTCCTCTGCAGTTCTAACAGAAATTTTGCTTACTCATTCCTCCAATCTATAGTTAATGAGCAACTAATATATATTGTTAGGTACTGTGAGATATGCTAGAGTACAAAAGTGAGTCATATATGGACATGCAATTTGGCAAAGTAAAGAGACAGTCCCATTCCAAGGAATACAATAGAGAGGTGCATGGGAACTGTGGGAGCCCAGAGATGGTAGATATCTGATACTTGTTTTCCAGTGTTTCTTTGCACCTTCCTCTGCTAATAGCACCCCCTTACTTTGAAGAACTGAGTATCTATCACTCTATGTAGTTCATGGCATTCATGTGACCAGGTCTGGCTAATTATAAACTCCTCTCCTCACCTATAATCATTGAGTCAAATATGGGTATGTGATCCAAGTTGGTTCAGTTAGAATCCTTCCCTGGAAATGTATAAGCAAATACTAATAGAAGATCTGTCTTTACATGACTACACTTGCTTAAAATAATCCAAAAGATGTATGCTATTTGCTGCCTCCACTTCACCCATTGCATAGAAAACCTCTCTGTGTCATAAGAAAAAGAGGCCAAAAAAGAGAATGATGCAGATAAAAGGAATAAAGAAAAAAACAGATTTTGGATAATTTCAAAGTAACTAGCACTCCGTGGGGCCATCTGTACCCCAATTGCATGAGCCAAGAAATTCTCACTTTTTCTCAAAATCTGAACTTTTAATACATACATTTTCATATGACTATAATATTACTCTAAATCTGAACAGACTGTTACACCATTTTAAAACTATTTCATTTATATCATCTTGTGAGACTCTCAGCACAGTATTGTGAGATGGTTGGTACCGTATTATGATTCCACCTGATGAGAAAATTGATATCAGAAAAGGAATGAGGAGGCTGAAGTTGGTCAATTTAATTGTAGTTGAAGCTGAGAGAGAAGTTAAACTTTCTGATATTTAGGGTAGAGTTCTCACTGCATTTGTCCCAAAGTCTTATTGCCAGACCACATATTTAAGTGTTTAGTCCTAACTCTAATTTGCCATTTGAAGACTATTACAATATCCTACTATTCCACATCCAGCAAGGTGGGAATATAGATCTCAACAACGTACTTTAAGGTTTGGTGAATCATTTGCTTCTGGGCAACCCAAACTCTGAATTCCTGAGCATCCTTGAGGCATGTGGTCAGCCCAACCCTGACCTTGGTTGAAAAGAGGCCAATTACCTGACTGCAAATGATGCCAAAGTACTTTTAACTGACCTCAGTCCTGGAAAGAAGCTAGTTGAAAAGCTCATTATTGATCCACTCTTCCAAATATTCTATCTTCAAATCTTTTATTAATTAGACTGTCAGAATCTTGTTAAATTAGAATACTTCCACAGAAATTAATTTAGTCTTTTGCAGTTTTAAAATATGCATATATTTATTAAGATTTTAATGCTATTATCTGTGTCGATGTTATGAGAATGTGAGGGGGAGAATTTGCTGGTGTGTTTGTTAGTTGTGAGGCAAGTGCATAAGAAAGAAACACTCTGAGAGTGATTGATTTTTTTTTTCCGGAAAAAACCTTGTCTAAGACAGCATTTAAAATGCTATTCGTTGACCCTTTTGAACCGTCTACATAATAACATCTATCTAAGTTCGAATACCTGAAACAGCTTGTGTTATCTCAAAAATGGATATACTTCCTTGTGTCAAGTTTTACCTGTTCTTTACCACCTTCCTTGAAGTGAAAGTCCAAATTTAATGCTAAAACATAGGCTTCTTCCCAAACTTATTTCTTCAATACTTACTCTACCAAAAATCACACTCGTTGAATGATAACTTTTTGCTAAATATTTTGCTAATTTCACATGCATCTCCTCCATGGAATTTTTATTTTTGACTTTTTATTCTGCAATTTAGTAAAAATAAATACATGCTGGTGGTTTGGAAAAATTATCAGAAAGCTTTACGATAAATCCCAGCATCATCACATCCTGTTCTCTATTCTTATTGCTCAAAAGGAATCTCATTTCTTAAAATCATTGTTAGCATTATTTCCTAGTATGTAGCAGGATATTTCTAAAGATTATGGCCTTAGCGATATGGCTTGATTTGTCAACTTGAGGCATTTTTCTGCACACTTAATATCTTGCCATAAAACAAACATAATTATAATTTTAATTTTAATAAAATACCAGTGTTAATATTATCTGTTATTACAAACGAAACTGGAATTTGCTTTTTCTTTCTAGAATGTTTTTTGAGTGTGTTTTTAGTGGATTGAATAATTACCTGTCTTTAATTTCATAATAGTCTATGAACTTAACATCACTGTTATGTTGATACATTCTGAATTTTGTTGCTTCTTTATAGATGACCTTCCCCCATCCAAACTGGAAGTTTTTAGAATCTTCTATTTGCCCTTGGTAAAGATTAAGTTATGGAAGTTTATGATTATGTAGCTTTAGGGGTGTTTTTTTTTTAAAATAATTTTATTGGAATATAGTTGACTTGCAAAGTTTTGTTAGTTTCAAGTAAACTGAGTCAGTTATACATATACACATATCCACTCCTTTTCATATTCTTTTCCCACATAGGTTATTACAGAGTATTGAGTAGATTTCCCAGTGCTGTACAGTAAGTCCTTGTTTTTTATCTATTTTATATATAATGGTGTATATATGCTAAGCTAAGCCTCTCGATTTATTCCTCTCCCCCAACATTTCCCCTTGGTAACCATAAGTTTGGTTTTGAAATCTTTGAGTCTGTTTCTGTTTTGTGAATAAGTTCTTTTGTATCATTTTTACTAGATTCCATGTTAGTAATCTCTTATGATACTTGTCTTTCTCTGACTTACTTCACTTAGTATGACAATTTCTAGGTCCATCCATGTTGCTACAGGTGACGTTATTTCATTCATCATTATAGCTGATGAATTTCCCATTATGTATATACATATATATATATGTGTGTGTGTATATATATATATATATATATATATATATATCAATATATACACATCTTTATCCATTTCTTTGTTGATGGCCATTTAGTTTGCTTTTATTTCTCTGCTGTTGTAAATAGTGCTGCAGTGAACTTGGGGTGTTTTTTTTTAGCTTTTAAAAAAATCTGGTCAATTATTGGGAACTTTCAAGCTGGAAACTCTATCTTTTAATTCAAGAAATTTCCTTTATTTAACAAAATAGAATTCCCATCATATGTATATTGTTCTGTATATGGTTCTTTAATGTCTTCATCTTTTGTCTTCTACCATGAACATTAGCAATGAACAATAGACAGAAATAACCGTTTATTTTATTTTATTTTATTTTATTTTATTTTATTTTATTTTATTTTTATTTTATGGCCACCCCGAGGCATATGGAGCTCCAGGCCAGGGATCAGATCTGAGCTGCATATGTGACCTATGCCGCAGCTGCAGCAATGCTGGATCCTTAATCCACTGTGCCGGCAACCAAGGATCGAACCTGCATTCCAGTGCTCCCAAGATGCCACTAATCACATTGCACCACAGCAGGAACTCCAGCAGAGTAATTTTAGTGGGTGGGTGGTTTATTATAAAGTAATTTTAGTGGGTAGGTGGTTTATTAACTACAACATGGCATTTTAGTAATGGGGAACTAGCTAACAAAATGCAGAAACAACTCTAAAGCCTGTCAAAGTAGTAGATGTAAGTAGTGGCCATACCCCTAGCACTGTGATAGAACCCCAAGGAAGAGTCCCCCCCTAGCCCTTGGGTGCGATCTGGTCTCATTAGAGAGGATGTGCCATGGTCTAGGATGAGGGAGAACTTGACTGAGGTGCCTCACCAGCAGGTAATGCTGCCTGTCTGCTGAAAGGCCAGGGGAAGCCCTCCACAGGGAGGCGCTCTATCAAAGAACACATCACAAAATCATACAGGAGGGTTCAGGATGGTCCACGTACTGCTGATGGTCCCTATACTGCTGACGGTCCATATTCTGATAACCCCTGGGCTTTAACTGGCTACCACATTCCACAGGAATCGGGCGCTGCAGCATCTGTGTGCCCACAGGAATCTTGGACAGGAGAAAACTTGGACCTGAAAGAAAAACTCCTTCATTCTCCAGTGTGCCTCCAGTTCCCTCTACTGACAAAGTATAACATTAAGCCTGCTGGCAAAGGAAAAATATTTGTAAGACTCATCTCTCTTATCTCAGAGAAGGCGGTAAAGGATGTGTTTAGAGCTGACAGGCAATACATTGATAAATGGCTCACATAGTTTTGTTTTGTTTTTTAATAAAACTTTTTTAGAGCAGTGTCAGGGTCACAGAAAAATTGAGCAAAAGATACAGAGATTGTTTTCATATATTTCCTGACCCACACATGCCTAGCCTCCCCCTTTAAAACCATCCCTCGGAGTTCCCGTCGTGGCACAGCAGAAACGAGTCTGACTGGGAACCATGACGTTGTGGGTTCAATCCCTGGCCTCACTCAGTGGGTTAAGGATCCTGCTTTACCCTGAGCTGTGGTGTAGGTTGCAGATGCGGCTCGGATCCCGCGTTGCTGTGGCTGTGGCTTAGGCCGGCAGCTGTAGCTCTGATTCGACCCCTAGCCTGGGAACCTCCACATGCCGCGGGTGTGGCGCTAAAATGACAAAAGACAAAAAAAAATTTTAAAAATTAAAAAAAATAAAAACATCCCTCACCAGGGTGGTGCATTTTTTTATATACACTTGATGAATATTTATAAACAGAATTGATGAACAGAATCCATAGTTTACATGAGACTTCACTCTTGGAGCTGTACATTCTATAGGCTTAAGGAAATTCATAGTGACATGTACCTATCATTATAGTATCATACAAAGTGTTATCACTGACCTAAAAATCCTCTGTGTGCCACCTGTTCATCCTTTCTTCCCCCAATCCCTGGCACCACTAATCTTTTCACTGTCTCCATAGTTTCGCCTCTTCCATAATGTCACGTAGTTGGAATCATATAGCATATAGCATTTTTAGATTTTTTTTTCACTCAGTAATATGTATTTAAGTTTTGTCAATGTCTTTTCATGGCTTAGTAGCTCATTTCTTTTTAATGCTGAAAACTATTCCATTGTCTGGATGTTTCATTGTTTATTTATCTACTTATGCCCTGAAGAACATCTTTGTTGCTTCCAAGTTTTGTCACTTATGAATAAAGCTGCTATAAACATTTGTGTGCAAATTTTCCTATAGGTATAAATTTTCAACTGCTTTGGGTAAATACCAGGGAGTGTGATTGCGGATCGGAATGTAGGAATACTTAGTTTTATAAAGAGACCACCAAACTGTTTTCAAAAGTGGCGGTACCATCTTGCATTCCAACCAGCAATGAATAAGAGTTCCTGTCGCTCCACATCCTCACCAGCATTTGGTGTTGCCAGTGTTCTAGATTTGGCCTATTTTAATAGGTGTGTAGTGTTATCTAATTGTTTTAATTTGCATTTCCCTAATAATGTATGATGTGGAGCATCTTTTCATGTGCTTATTTGCTCTCTGTATATTTTCTTTGGTGAAGTCTCTATCAAGGTCTTTGGTCTTTTAAAATCAGGTTCTTTGTTTTCTTATTATTTAATTGTAAGACTTCTTTGCATATTTTGGATAATAGTTCTTTAATATATCTTTTGTGAAATATTTTCTCCTATTCTGTAGCTTTTTTTTCATTTTTTTGACAGTGTCTTGCAGAACAGACTCACACACCCTTTCTCTTTGTCTTTTTCTACTCTGAATTGTTTTCAACTTTATCTTTCAACTCTTTTATTGGAGGTTTACACACAGACATGCATAATTTATGGGACTTATTTCTCATTTCCTATTGTTATTTTTTCATAGCATTCTTTTTTATAGAGACAACATCTAGCTTATATTATTAATAAGCTTTAGTTCCAAAGTTTGATTCTGTTGCCTGCCTTACTTGTTTTCTTCCAGTTTTGTTTTTTTTTCCTTCCTATTTGTCTCCCTTACTTTGGGAATTTTCTGAACTTCAGTTTATTCTTTACTGCCTGTTATTATTCTAGATACATGAAAAAGATATGTTTTGTTTACATGGGAGAAGCTTATCATTGGGCTTTATATCAGAGTGAAGGGGTGCAAGTCACTAATTTACTTATTGATCACAATAACAATATTCCTTTTTTCTAGAATTATTGTTTCCTTCCAATCCCCTGCCTTTGGTCTTTATGCAAAACTGCTATGTGGTTGATGAGAACTCAGGAGCTGGAGTGACATTCAACTCCTTTGTACTCCTTTGTACATAGACATTCAATCACTCTCTCAATTTTTGTCATCCTGAGATATCTGTTATTTTTATGCATTGACTTCTTAGGACAGATTGGTTTGTTTTTCTTCACTGTCTCCCTCTGTGGGCATCTTATCTTGTAGGTTCTGTCCCTTTGTCGAATCCTCCATCTTCACTTTCTAAAATTTATTGAAGTCTTTCAAGCAGTGTCCGTTCTTTTTCTCCAGGTCCCTTGGTTTTTATATGCATTTATATGATTTTTTAATTCCTTTACTTTGACTTGAGGGGGTGTATTTGAAAAGGAAAAGATAAATGTGGTTCCATCAGCCTTATTGAATAATCATTCATTGAAGCCAGAATTATTCTTAGAAACGATCTGGACACAACTGATAAATAAAATTGACCCTTAGACAATTTGAGGAGTCATTGCATTGACACATTGCACAGTCAAAAATCCATGTATGATTTTATAGTCAGCTTTCTTTATCTGCTGTTTTCCTGTGTCCATGGTTCTACATCCACAAATCCAAACACAGGAAGGTTAGTACTGTACATTTACTACTGAAAAAAAATTTGTATAGACCTGCACAATTCAAACCCATGTTGTTCAAGGTCAATTGGTTTTACAAATTCATGTTGAGAAAATAATAGTGTGGGTCAGTGAGAAAGAATAAGTTCATGAGAAAGAAATGGAATAAGTGAATGGGTAACGAAATAAAACAAGTGATTATATTGGTGGACAGCAGGGTGTTGTGGAAAGAACATGAGGCTCATAACTTTCGTCCTAGTTTTGTATCTTATTTGCTGTAAAGGCCCAGGCATGTCATCTCTCCAGCCTTATCTAAATTGCCTCGTTGGCACAGTGGATCAGAGGAGAATGGAACTGGAAATAGGAAGGATCCCTTTCCGACTTAAATATATACATCTCTGCTGCTTATTCTTTATCTTCTTTTAAAAAATTAACAAATTCAAGGATAGGGAAACCCTGCATTTTCTTAGATCACTAGTTTTCAACTATTGGGGTGACACAGAGAACAATAATCAGTCTTTAAAAATTTGTTTTTACAGCAGTATACATAAATAAACACATAATCTGTGTACAGTTTCAAAAGCTCACATGAGGATCTCCATGGAGTAATGTTGATCTCACAAGCTTTGTTTCCCTCCAAGGTACCTCTGGTCTTTGCCTTCTAGAGGGCACTGCTGATGTGTGTTTCCTTGGGAATTTGAGGCTTTCCAGAACACAGCTAGAAAAGAGCAAAGAAGAACATTTCCCTTGCATGCAAACCTTGTCATTCAGGTGAATCAATTTTCTCTTTGTAAATCAGGATATTTGCAAATGTTTCATTAGCTTTGGCCTAGATAGCTCTGTAACAAATGCATTTCCTGTGTGGTGGTGCACATGATGTATCAGCACAAACAGCTCAGTGGGCCTCCATTAATTATACAGAGAGGAAAAAGGGACTGTTTGAATGGAGCCACAGAAATTCCATTTGTGGAGAGGGAAGAGTGTTTGCCTGAGAAAGGAAAGCACTCCCATGTTGTAAGAATCCTATAGGCTTTCTGATCTCTTTCTTTTCAAAAAAGATGACACTGAATCATTCGTTCTTTCATTCATTGACCTAAAATTAATTGAGCACCTGGGAAGATGCTAGATGCTGGAGAGAAAATAATAAACAAAAGCCATAAGCCCCTATCCTTATGGAACTAAGTTGTGGAGGTGACAGTAGTAAAATAATCACAAGTAAGAGTATAAAATTACCTGAATAACCTGGTGGCTCGATGGTTAAGGATTTGTTATTGTCACAGCTGTGGCATGGGTTTGATCTCTGCCCCAGGAACTTTGGCATGCTGCAGCCTCCTCCACCACTCCCTCTCTCTCTCTCTCTCTCTTTCTCTCTTTCTATATATATATATATGTATATATATACACACAGACACACAGACACACACACACATATATATATACACACACATATATATATAATTACTAGAAGTTTCAGGAACCATGAGAACAAATAAAAGAGTGCAAGAGTGTGCTGATCTGTCAAGGAGAGGTCAAAGAAATTTTCCCAAAGGCATTGACTTTAAGGCTCAATTCTGGAGGACGAGTAGAAAGTAAACAAGCTGAATCGGGGGGAGTAAAGAGTAATGATACTCTGGGCTGAGGCATGTGTGCAATACTTACCAAACAGAGCTCTAGAGTGGCAGGAATATAAAAAGATTTTAATTAAAGGAGTCTGCAGAGGTACATGGGTCACCCATGCAGGGCTTGTAACCACTGGAAAACTTCAATTTTTGTTGCAAGAGCAACAATAAGCCTATGGAGAATTGAAGGGGTACCAAAATTAATCGGAAACCTGTGCAAGCAATATCTAACTAAAAGCATTTATTGAATGCTTCCTATGTGTTCCATTAGACCAAGGATAGTTAAACTGTTTTACAAAAGGACAGATAGTAAATGTTTTAGGCTTTGCAAATCTTGGTTGCATTTGTTTTTTTTAACAACCTGTTAAAAAATATAACACTAATCTCAGCTCAAGGACTGTGCAAAAACAGGAGCAGGATTTGGGCCACAGGCTGAGCCATAATTTTCCAACTCCTGCAGTAGACCGTAAGCTCTATGAGGGTACAGACCAAATTTCTCTTATTCATTGTAGACTCTCCAGTGCCTATCACAGTGCCAGGTACATAGTGATTGCTTAAAATACATTTTTTAAATTAAGAAATGCCTGAACTAGGTGTTCTAAATATGTAATTATCTACTCATGACCAAAACCAAGTGAGAAGGTGGTATTGTTATTCATTTTGTCATTGTTGTTACCATTATTATTCATGCTGTTATTATCACCTTAATGCAGTTAAGGAAAACACAGTTAAATTTGCCCAAGTTCATGTATCTATTAAGTGAGAAGAGTCAGGATTTAAACCAGGTCTGTAAAATGTGTCAGCCCATTCTATCCCTTCTAATCATTCTCTTTTGTAAACAACACACAACAACTAGGTGTAATATAGCTAACCAGCAAATGAAAGAAGCATAGCCTACTGTTATGGGGAGACATGCCTTCAAAATAGGAGACAGAAAACCTGCATCAGTCTCCCCTCTGTCTCAGCCAGCTTGGGCTTCCATAACATATCTCCATCACCTGGATGGCTTAGACAACAAATATTTATTTCTCACAGTTGTGGAGCTTGGGAGTCCAAATGGTAAGATCAGAGAGCCAGCAGGGTTGGGTTCTCAATGAGGGCCCTCTTCCTGGATACATCCTCAAAGGGCCTGTCCTTGGTGTACACACAGAGGGAAAGAATCCATGTCTCTTCTTCCTTTGATAAGGGCATTAATCCCATCATGAAGCCTCCACCCTCTGACCTAATCGAACCTTAATTACCTCCCGCAAACCTCACCTCCAAATACCATCGTATTGGAGGTTACTGTCACATATGGATTGTGGGGGCCTTAAGCATTCAACCCATAACAACTTCCTTTGATAATGAATGCAAAGGAGTATCTGAAGGCAAAAATCTAAAATTACAAAGTAAGAGAGAGAGAGATTGAGAGAACAAGAGAGGAAAGAAGGACGGGAGGGAGGAAGGAAAAAATGAGTAGAGGCACCACGGATGAGAGAAATTAATCACTTTTTAGAATCAGATGAGACTGTTGACTAAAAAACAAAGCAAGAAAACCGTATTCTAGGGCACACATGCAAGAGACTTTTGCTGAAGAAGGGATCAAACTGCCCAGTAGGTTACAGATATGAATTCCCCTCACGATCTCCTACCAGTGGGTGTTCCTGCAACTTCTGTGTCTTCTGTCAGGGAAGAAATCTGTCAGTCTTCCCTTGCAGGCATTCCAAATCTGTATGAGTTATTTACCTGGGCTGGGGTTGGAGGATTTTTTTTTTCCTTGCCTTCTTAAGATTTTCCTTTTCCTTAGTAAGAGAAAAAAAATTTATCAAGAAGATAACACCTTTCACAAGTCCAGCAATGACTCAGGTGACTCTGATGACCCCCAACTCCCTTTACCTACCCTAGTCCTCTTCTAATGTAGACTTACGAATAAGAAGGAGAAATGTTGGTGTCTATGATGATAGGATTGATTGTTGCTTCCTGTAAAGACCTAGGGGTCAGTGGAGGAGTGTGGCTCCAAAGTTGGTGAGTCTTAGGTTTCTCTTTAGAATATGAGTTACGTAGAATATTTTAACTTCAGCTTTCAGATTTAGATACAACTTAGAGACAATACATGACTGTTTCATCAAATATCTTATGATAGAAATATTCAGTCTGGTCTGGAAAACAGCACAGAACATTTCAGGAAGAAGTTCCCTGAGAGATATTGATGGTGTGGTTGATTTGATAGGCACTGTATAGTGTAACAGCAAACTGGGAAAAACTCAAAGACACAATGAAGAGACAGAACATAAGAAAAAATGAAAATAATCAGAAATTGTAGAAATAAACACATAAACCAAAAACTAAGAGTAACATGTTTCACATGAAGCTAACTAAAGCATGACCTGGTTTTGAGCTTTTTCTTTTTTTTCAGATGAAAGAAGAGTCTACATTTGTACTGGTCTTAAGGACATCCTCTTTTTTAGTTTTATTGAATTATAGTTGATTTGTAATGTGATAATGTCTGCTGTACAACAAACTGATTCAGTTATACATATACACATATCCATTTTTTTCAGATAACTTTCCCATATAGATGAGAATATTAGGTAGAGTACCCTGTGGTATATGGCATGTCCCTGTTGACCATCCCACCCCCTTTTTTTTTTTTTTTGTCTTTTTGCCTTTTCTAGGGCTGCACCACGGCATATGGAGGTACCCAGGCTCGGGGTTGAATCTCGAATTGGAGCTGTAGCCACCAGCCTACACCACAGCCACAGCAACACAGGATCCTAGCCGCATCTGCAACCTACAGTACAGCTCACAGCAACACCGGATCCTTAACCCACTGAGCGAGGCCAAGGATTGAACCCGCAACCTCATGGTTCCTAGTCAGATTCGTTAGCCACTGAGCCACAATGGGAACTCCAACCATCCTTTTCATTTACAATAGTATACAAATGCCATCCTCTTTGAAATAACCTGATGATGGTCAATGATGTCATAACCAATGTGAAGATATAGTCTGAACATATTCTCTGGCTCCACATTAATTCAGTTTTCAATCAATTGTTATAATCAATTCAGAAACACATCACAAGAGAACTAAACTAGGAAGCACTCATTCTCACTGTCCTAAGAATGCAAGTTCAGCACTTGCTCTACTTTGCCTCCTTAAATTTTGCTCCCTCATTGCCTTGCTTGCCTGGCCCTAGTTTCGTTCCTGTTTCTACATTTCTAACCTCTGCATTACTACTTTTCTATCATTGCCAAGGTTAGCTGACTGGCATACCCTGGGCTTGCTGCTCAAAGAGTGGTCCAAGTGCCAGCAGGGTAAGCTTCATTTTGGAAACACGTTTGAAATGCAGAATCTCAGGTCCTGCCCTAGACCTACTAGATCAATATCTGCATTTTAACAAAATCCCTAGATGAATTGTATGTTTATCCAAATTACAAATCACTGCTCCTGTCCTTTTTCCTTCCTTACTAAGGACCTTCCCACTTAGCAGTCTATTAAAATTAGTCATTGTTGTTTTAAAGCAGTGGCTATAGAATACAGGAAAGTCTCATGGGACCAGAACTGCAGAGGAAGAAAAATATGGAGGTTAAGATCACACAATTTAAAGGAGGACAGAGCTGTCTGCAAGTTTCAGCTTCACTACTTGATACTAGGCATTTCCTTAACCCCTTAACTTCATTGTCTTCAGATGGTATGTTAGTTGATATAGGCTAGGCTACACTGTGTAACAAGAGATCCACAAATCTCATGATTCTGTTCTATGTATGTATGCATGGTTATGACTCTTCTCTGAATTGTCTTTACTTTGAGGTCCAGGTAGACTGGGCAGCCTCAATCTGGGACATTGCAGGTCTAACGGCAAAGAAGGAAGATGACAAAACAGACTCAGAATCTTCAGCTTCTGCTTAAAAATGACACCTGCCACTTCCACACACCTTCCTCATTGCTAAGTCAGCCTTCAGTGAACACGAAGCACACAGGGAGAGATACTGCAGTGGGGTAAACAGGGAAGAACAGTAATGGACTTGACAAAGGAAAGAATAGTAGTAGCCACCTCATGTTATTGTTTGAGATTTGAATGAGTTAAAGCATGGGACATCCTTGATCCTTTGCTGGGTAGCCACGTGGAAACTTTACCTTTCTGAACTTCAGTTTGCTTATCTGTAAAATGGGGACAACAACACGAGCACTTAATTAAACTTGAAAAGGGTGGCACAGAGTAGGCACTTTAATGGAAAGAGACCATGAACACAATAAGAATAATGCCTTATTTCTTTACTCTCTCGGGGGGTAGAAACTATCTAATCTGCATAGAAAACCCTGAATTAGACATACTGGGGGAGGCAAAAACAGCCATGAGTTGCTTCATTCTGTTTCCTCTGGGTCTTCATCCTTCCTTGCAGTAGTTTAACAGGAAGCCTGTGCTCCTTTGAAGGCATAAGATGGAAGAGAGTGTGTGTGTTCTCAGAGATAACATGGGGCGAGTTCAGGGGTTACTAATTGAGTTTCTGCTTACTTTTCATATTCATTCAGAATCCCAACTGGAACAGGGGTTAGTTACAGCAATCTCCCTCACTCTCTCTCCAACTCCGCCCTCATCTGCTGACGGCACTCCTGTCTCTTGCAAAGTTTCTTCCTCACTTAAATTGTAACCCAAATCAGAAACTGATGTGAAGGCAATACTGAGAAAAGAGGAACATGTGGTCTAGGAGAGTACTCTGAGATCGGCTCTGCTAGCATGGTAAATATGGTAAATGCTCATGCAAGGAATTTTAAATTCTATCCCAGAAATGGAATATGCCAGAGCTCAGGCCCTCTATGTGGTCTGTGTAGATACAACTTGTGGTTTGACACTGTTTCAGAGAATCCAGAATATAATGTAAAATTGTAGAGTTTACCAGTTGCTTCAATGTGATGTGGCTTCTTTAACCTTTCCAGAACTTTCAGGAAATGAACATGGCTATCTTGGCCCCACTCCAGAGATGAGAACAAGAGAGGTCAGCAAAGTGTGCCATGCCTGTGAGGGCAGAGTTAGATAGTGAGGTGGTGAAGTTTGGACTAACGTCCGTATCTTCCACCCCCTTGCCTTATACTCATTTACTATACCATGGTTTCTCCAAAGTCCCATTACCCTGTGTTGTACAGGCAGAGTAAGTTACTGGAGCTACCAAAGTGAGAGTTCAGGCTTTGGAAAGCAGTGACCTGGAGTTCTTGTTGTGGCTCAGCAGTAACAAACCCAACTAGTATCCATAAGGACGCAGATTTGAAACTTGGCCTTGCTCAGTGAGTTAAGGATCTGGATCTGGCATTGCCCTGAGCTGTGATGTAGGTCACAGACATGGCTTGGATCCCAGTTGCCGTGGCTGTGGCATAGGCTGGCAGCTACAGCTCTGATTCAACTCCTAGCCTGGGAACTTACATATGCCATGGGTGCAACCCTAAAAAAAAGAGAAGAAACTTTCAGGTGCAGATCTGACCATGTCACTTCTTCCTTAGATCCCTTCCAAAGTCTGCCCTCAGAATAGGGACTTTTTTGACATGGCCTGTGATAGCTAATATGCTATGCTACCCTCTCTCTAGCGTGAACTTTTATATTTCTCCCTTCTCACGTTTGTGGCCAAGCCAGATTGAACTACTTCCAGAAATTGCTTGAGCCCACATTTCTTCTTCCTCTGCATCTTGCAAATGTTGTTTTCCTATCCAGTTACCACTCGCTTGTAGCGAGACATTTAAAGAAGTGTCTCCTCATCAGAGCAGATGTTCTGATAGCACCCTGTGTCCACGCTAACTCAGTACTTCTTGCTGCACTAGAAATGTTTCTCTTTCCCCTCTCTATCACACCAACTAGACTAGAATTTCTTTGAAGACAGACGCTTTCTTATCTGTTTCCATAGCCGTGGCTCCTAGTGCAGGGTGAAGCCTGCAGAGACAGCACAAGAAATGAATAAATGTTTACATGAGAAGACCTAGAGCCAAGGGCATTTGTTTTTCTAAGTGTCACACTCACTACTACACCTACGGAAATGAGAGGACATATCTGAAGTCATCTCTCCTCTCACTTTTTGAAGTGAACTGGAACTAGAGGTTTCAGAGCTGAGAACTGGAGAATCCCTTAGTATATGGCAGGAAGCTTGAGAGAGGTTGAAGATAAAATTTAGACCACTTAGTCTCATTCACTCACTGGGTGCAAAGCAAGGGGAGAGACACTGAGCCTCTTCCCTTTGAGAAACTCTCTAAAGATCCTAAACCTGTTCTGCTATCAATGATAGTGACATCCGTTCATCCAGCTATGTGACACTCAGCACATGATTGACCTCTCTGATTCTTAAGTTTTTCACCTATTATATGAAGTGAAAACAATACTGAAATCTTTCAGACTACTGCAGGGTAAAAAAGGCTTAGGAAACATTGGTCAACTCAATGTGTGGACTTTGGCCTGATTTGAACAGGAAGACCATAAAAAAAGACATCTTTGAGGCACTTGAGGGGATTTCAATATGAAGTGAACCTTAGATACTAAGGAGTTGTTGATTTTGTCAGATGCAATTACAGTATGGTGATAGGCAGATAGATAGATAGAATATTATATACACATCCATTAGAGAGATGCATACTTCATACTAAAATATTCATAGATAAAATGACAGGATGTCCTGGATTTGTCTTAAAATATTCCAGAAAAATAAGTAGAAATCCATGGATAAAATAAGAGAGGCAAAATGTTGATAATTGCTGAGGATAGGAAACGGGGACAAGGAGATTCATTATAAGTTATAAATTCTGTCTAAAAATATTTCTACAATAAAATGTAAAAATATGGTACCCTCTCAGAGTTATGAGAAATTAACATTTACAAAATGTATAGAAAAGTGAGTCCCAAATACTATTATTAAGGTATATTATATGCATATGCCTCAATTTTTGGCACTCAATTCATTCACTTTTACAGACTTAGTCATACTCCTTTTTTTTTTTTTTTTGCTTATGCACAAAGATGTGCAGTGATAACAAACAATGACAGCTAATATTTTTAATAACAAATAATGACAGCTAATATTAAGTGGGCATATGCTCTAAGCCAGAAATGTAGTAGTTCCATTACTTTCTTTCTACCTTCACAGAAACCGCAGGAAGTAGATATTATTTTAAACTCCACTTTTAGAGAAGAGGAAGTTGAGGTACTGAGGGATGGCATCATTTGCTCAAGATCGCCAAGTCAGTCAAAATTAAACTGGAGCAATCTAGCCTTGTCTGGCTCCAAAGCCAAGACTAGCATAATCAAAATGAAGGTCACTGTATGAATGAGAGCAAAACTGGATTTAAATTAAAGTTTAAAGAGACTTTCCTCAGTCCTCTCCTTGTCTTAGTCTAGTAGTACCTGTGAAACCCAACTACTTAGTAAGTTTATAAGAGAAATTCTTAACACCCCCTCCCACTCTCTTTTAACCCGATCACCTGAAGGTGAACTGATGTTAAATAAATAAATGTTTGGGGTTAGTAATGCAAACTATTGTATTTAGAGTGGATAATCAATGAAGACTTACTATATAGCACAGGGAACTACATTCAATCTCTTGGGATAGACCATGATGGATAATATAAGAAAGGAAATATACATATATATATATATAGAGAGAGAGAGAGAGAGAGAGAATCTCTACATATAACCTGGTTTCTTCACTGTATAGCAAAAATTGTTGCAACATTGTATATCAACTATACTTTAATAAAAAATGTAAAAAAAAAAAACCCTAAACTTTAAATAAATAAATAGCCCCTAGTCTCAGGTAACCTTCAAAATTTTGTGTCAAGTTTTGTCTGATCAAAACTCTTAGGATAGTAGATCCCTCTACTTAGTACGTATTATAGGAATATAGAACATGAGGGTGTTTCAGTCATTATGTCACTCCCCCACTTTGAGTCATCCAGATTGCCTTGACTTTAAGGTCCAAGATGATTTATGCACAAGCCAGACAGTCTAGCTTAATCTTCATCTCTCCCTGTTTATCTGATTCTTCCTCTATCTGAATAAAAGGGACACGTGAATACCCTTAGTGCTTCTTCTCCTATCTGTAACTGCTATATCTCTAGAGCATGAAACAGTGTTTTTCAACCCTGACTGCATATTACAGTCTCCTACGAGGTTTTTAAGACATGCTGATGCCAGGGCCCTACCTTCTGTTAATTAAATAGAGTTAGTTAAACGGGCCGGGGATTCAGTTATTATTTTTAAGTGCAGTAGGTTATTCTCATGTGCAGCCAGGATTGATAAACACTGGCATGGAATAATACCTGGCATAGAATAGGTATTTAATAAGCATTTGCTGAAAGAATGAGTAAATGAATGAATAAACATCTTAAGAAGCACTTACTAATGTGCATTCCTTATCAGTCCCAAACCCCAAGCATACATGCAAGTGAGCTGTATAAGGCTGCACATTCTGTTTTACTTACTTTTGATTCTTTCACTTCTAGCGTGTAAACTCAGTGTTTATTAACTGAATATGCTGTCATATATACCCAAGACAAGGAGCATGAAGATCTATTAGACAGATGGAGAAGAGTAATATAAATGAGGATATGGAAGGAACATACTTTAGGAATCAGGTGGAGCTGAATTTGAATTCCAGCATCATTACCTACTAACTCTCTGAACTCTGGGCAAGTTTCCTCATTTGTAAATTGTTTAAATGACCTCTGTCAGCATTACTGTGCAGCTTAAATGGAAAGACAAGCAGGAAAGTATTTAGCTTAGTGCCTAGTATATTAAAAGCACTTAAATAATGTCACTTTCTCTTCTTATTCCTTTATCTTCCCCTTGACAGAGGTCCAGCTGGACTGATTAGGTTAGACCTTTTGGAGTTGACTAGAGAAGAGGGGGGGAGGGAGAGAATGAGAGGTAATGAGCAAAAAGTAGAAACGACGGAGGGAAATGTGATAATGATTATAGAATAGAGAAATACTTATTAGCCACAGCCAAAGAAAGCAACATCTTCAAATCTTGCATTTGTCATTCTTTTCCCTCTGTCCAGTTCAGACATGTGACACTGCTATAAATTACTATCCTTGGGCATAAGCACTGGATAGTAAGTGCCATGAACACTAATAACGATATTTATCACTAAAGTAAGCAGCTCCATATTGAAGTAGCTTAGGCCAAGCATCTAACTATTTGGAAAAGCTCCAAACAGTATGTCTCATGCCTTCTTTCCTAGCCTTTCTTGGAAGGAGAGACATGGTAGAGTTGAAACATCCTTGGCTAGGGAATTTGAAGAAGCTGGGTTCTAATTCAGTTTGAATGGGATCACAAATGTATTCACCTGAAAGACGGGGGTAAGGACTCAAAGAAATCATATCTTGATGCCAAGTCTAACATTCCATAAATCTCGTGGGAGTCTCCCTTATCCCATCTCAGCATTTGGTGATACAGTCAATGAACCATACTCCTCCTTAAGAAATTTTGCTTAGTTGTATTTTTGGTAATACTAAAATTGGTCCAGTTTATTTTGTAATGGATTGATCTACAATCTTGGGTAGAAATAAGGTTCTTTATCTTTAATTATTGTAGTAATTTCCATATGTTCTCACTGCCTTAATAGTATAAATTCTAGTTTCTACCTCTTGAGACTTTTCTCGTTCTCTGATTTGATGAACAACTACAAGGTTGTTCATGTCTCCCAAAAAAGAGAGTTAGACCAAGATATTAGATGGCCCCAGAGTTGCTTCCAAGGAGTTATTGTCTATTAACTTTAACCTTGGAGGCTTGGGATAAATATCTTTCTCTATGATTGTAGGAGCAAATGTTGTCTCTCTCATCTACTCTATTTCTCCTCCTTTCCATTTTTTCTCTATCCCTTTTCCTTAAAATGTCTGTAGTTGAAATTACCCAATCCTCACCTACCTGAAAACTAGACAGAATCAGAGAAATCCTGAGAAATCCCATATGTTGACAAGTTAGCTAAGCACTCAGTCTTAGGGATAAAGTATTTTATTGCTCATATATTCTTCCTTGATTTTCTCTTTGGACTTGATTTTCTCATCACAGTGATTGCACCCTTGGCCTGGTTTAGCCCACCCTAGAACCACTGTGGAGTTTTGGAGAAAGAATATGGAAAGGAGTACACTTTGCTCCTTCTCTGTCCTCTAGGAAGCTATCTTTTTCTTAATGCTCTCATGAGCATTGGTTGGGTCATCAAGATCAAATTTGAGCATTATAGGACCCTGATTCACATCGATTGCCATCACTCTCACCACAATTTACAGGCACTGGAGAATAAACAGTGTAAGTGACAGGAATTTAGAAATTCAGTTTATGTCCAATACCTTTCTAAAGGAATTTATTTTGCCCTATCTGACAAAGAATGGTCCATGAGTCTTCAGTTTCAGGGTTATTTGTTTGTTTTTTCCCCATTGCAATGCATTGTATCTCGTATATCTGGTAAGGCTTGCAATATCTTCACAGTCTCTGGCTTCTGTCTTTTTCTGCAAACTCATCTCCCATCCCTCTTCCCTTGCTCACTCCACTCCACCCATACATGTCTCCATAGCTGACAAGTGCTCCAAGATCTTTCCCACACTAGGGCCTTCAAGAATGCTTTTCTCACTGTCATGGAATGTTTTAATAAAGCTGCTTATGCCTCCCCACAAACACACACTAATTTTTGTCTGGATGTTTCATTCCAGAATGCAGGTATTCCTGTCTGCTCTGTTATTGTTCTATCACTGGTATTTAGAACAGCTTTTGGTACATAGTGGGCACTACATAAATATTTGTTGAATTGATGAATGGTAGCACATTTCTAGTCTCTATTTAGAAAAGGAAGCAATCAGGCGATTGGACAGAAAGAAAATTATAAATTCAATAATAAGCAGAGGCAGCTGGCAAAGGGCAGGCAAAGAGACAAGCTCAGAGGTCTGCTGGCCAGAAAAAAAGGCCACTGTTGGGAGTGGAAGCTCCTCCCAATAGTATGGAAGCAGTCGGAGTACGACTCTTCTCCTCACAAGCAGCAAATTCATTTGCAAATGAAAATAAATAAAACTTTATTGAAATATGAAATTGCAAATGGGAATGGCTGGTTGGAGCCCTTTGCAGCGATTATGCAAAAAGACATTCATTCGCTTGTTATTACATACAAATGAAAAAGATTCTTTATTTTCACAATTTATTTACTTAGGGAAGCTTAGCAGGGCTCAGAGATTTGTGTCAATCTTAGCAGCTTGGGTCATTGGATTTTCCAATCAGCTAGAAGGGCAATGTGGTTTCATCAAGCACCAGGATTCTTCCATCGTCGGAAGTAGCTGACTCTTTCACTTTGATCTCATGACACCTGTGGATTCCTTAGATTTGATGAATCTCTTAATCAGTTACCGACATAGGATCTCCTCCATGCCACTGGACTGAATATATTGATGCAATGGTAACAGAAGCCTGCATGTCCGTTAACTTCTGACCTTGTTGCCCCCAAACTGATTCATCCTAGTAAGTTCAGGCAACATATCAATAGCCATGTATGTCTTAAAAGATGGGATTTGAATCTTAGTATTGGGTATAAGGTGACAATGTTGGCTATTAGTGGTGGCTGTAGCTGGATATGTTTGTGGCTGAGATAATTATTCCTGGAATCAGACAGACCTGGGTTTGAATTCCAGTTCTGCTTCTTGCTCACCACAAGCTTTGGGCACATTACTCACCCACCTAAATCTCAGTCTCCTCATTGGTGAAAATGGGCACAACAGTAATAAGATGTATATGCAGTGTCTGGCATATGGTAAACTCTACACCAGTGGTCGCAGCAAAGAGTAAGGATAGAAGCTTAGCAGTGATACCTGGAAGGAGCAGAGTAAGTCCTGACAGACCCTGCTTAGAATCCCAGAAGCTGCTTGATCTTGGACAAGTCACTCCATCTCCCTGAATTTA
This sequence comes from Catagonus wagneri, assembly GCA_004024745.2. Classification (NCBI taxonomy): domain Eukaryota; kingdom Metazoa; phylum Chordata; class Mammalia; order Artiodactyla; family Tayassuidae; genus Catagonus; species Catagonus wagneri. The sequence goes on from PVHT021183634.1 coordinate 15,451,765, forward strand.
CATTTTCCCATTTGTAAAATAAAGATAATATCTAGCTTTATCACACTGTTTTTGAAATTAGCTTTGTGTGCTTTGGTGCTTGTAAAGTTTCCTACCTGGAGCTTGATGCACAGAAGCTGCAAAAACTAAAAGGCAGTTGTTGTTGTTGTTACTATCACTTTTACTTATCAGTCTCTTTGTGCCTTAGTTCCCTTACTGATAAAATACAACAATGATGAAAATCCTATTCCAGTACTGCAGTTTGTCCACTCTGTGATTCATTCTGCCCAGATGTACCTTCACTGCTGGGAGCACTGGCCTTCAGCCCAGACTCTCAGCTCCTGTTTCACCTTCTTCCCCTGTGCTCTCATTAACTACTACTCTTTACAATTAAATTGTGCAATGAATGTCAAGTACCTGGGTTGAAAGAATTCTAGCTTACCACTCTGAGTATAAATTTCCACCAACAGTCTTTCTGGTTGAATCATAATTCAGGGGCCATTAATCACCTACCTGGGCTCCAGGACCCAGCAAAGGCAGAGGAGTTAATAAAGACCTCATAGAGAAAAGAAAAAGCACTACACCCAGGGCTGGGAGATGTGTTGATAATCATGGAGTGGGCTGCAGATTGCTAGAGAAAGCCCTGGATAATTAGAGGGCTAGGTGTAGTATTGTTTCTACCAGGTGTAACAGAGGTTGCTGTCTTATATGGAGGCATAGACAATATCTGCCTATATGGTCTAGTTAAGAACTGTTTGGCAAGAAAACCTTCTCCTAGCTAGAAATCTGCCCCCACTCCCCGACTACTTATTGTAACAACATTCTACCAATAGAGATTAGTTTCTCTGAATCATTACTATTAGCAATTTCAATTGTGATGACATCAATCCTGCATGATGTTTTAAAGTACTTGATAGTTTACAAACTGCTTTCAGTTTATCATATTTAACTGTCATATCGGGTAGGTAGGAGATAAATTGTTTTATCATTTTATAAAGAAAGAAATTTAGGCACTGAATGTTTAAGTGGTTTTCCAAAGGTCTCACAGTCATGAAAAGGAAGATCAGAGATTCCAAGCCACACTGCTGGATAGCACATCTACTACTTTTTCAGCATGTAACACATTGTTCAGACCTTGGAGGAATTTTCAGATATAAAGGTAGTTAAGCACTGACAACAACCCCAGGAGGCTGAAGGAGAGTGTTAAAACACACAGAGTAGATGTTGATCTCTTAGAAGGAAATTAGCTGCAGCTTTCTCTGGAGACAGAGAAATAGTGTAAATGTTTTTTGTGCCATGTTTTGTTGATTGTTTCATGAGCGAATTCATGGTAAATTGGAAAAAGAATAGGTCCTAGTTTTGACAGACTTGGTTTGCTCCTCAACTCTGTCTTTTCCTTGAGCTGTTGAACCTGTTTCCTCTGCAAAAAATCAGTGTATAGTACCAACCTTGCTGCATATGATGAAACTTAAAAGAAATAGTCACCGTGAGGCAACTGGCACATAGTAGGTGTTCAACTAATGATAGATATGATTTATTTTACTAGACTTTGCTCTTCGCTAGTCATGGTTCCATACAATTGTAATAGTAAGGATATTTTCAGCTCAAGTGAGAAAACCCTGACTCAAATGAGGTTAAGTAAATTTAAAAAAATTTGTTGACAAAACTAAAACTTTCAGATACCACTAGATTCCAGTGTTCATCTGAAGTTATTCTCAGGATGGTTAAGAATTCATGTGTTATAACAAAGAATCCCTAGATAGCTCTGCGGTTTAACATTCAAAGATTTATTTTTTTGGCTTATGGTACATATATGTGATAGTTTAAATTATTTTTCAATAAGTATTCACTTCCCTTCTCCTACCACTGTGACTGAGTGTATTCCCTATCATGAAAATTGGGCTTAATCAATTTGCTTTGGCCAATGGAACATTGACAGATATCATATAAGCAGAGGCCCCACGTTTAGTTATCTAGCTCAGCTTGGACTCCCACACTCTTGTGACATATTGTGAAAAGAATATGGCCCAGGTAGCTTTTGCCCATCCACCTGGCCGCTAGTAGGGACACATCAAGCAGACCTCATGGCCTGGATAGCTGTTACTCCAAAGCGAGTAAGAATCACATGGAACAGAACTGAAGCCGACTTTTAGCCTAGATCTTGGGGTCCCACATAGCCCAGCCAGGTTGTAATCCATCCATAAACCTGTAAATGTGTAAATAAGTTGTCAAAGTTTAAACAACAGGAGTGTGGTATGATTTATTATGCAGCACTATTACAGTAAGACTCATATCCAAAATGGGTTAGTTGTTGGTGAGAGGGGTCCTTTGCCTGACCAGGGACTCAAATCAAGACAGGCTCTATCTTCCTTGTGTTTAAGGCCTTTATTGCAACATAAATGGCTTACAATAAACTGTACAACTGATAAATGCTGACATATGCATTATGGCAATCACCCGTCGCCACAATCAAGAAAATAAACATATCCATCACTTCCTAAAGTCTAATCACAACCGTTTGTATTCCCTCCCTAACTCAATCCTTGCCTTTTACCTCTGTCCGCAGGCGAACATTGACCTACTTTCTATTACTGTTGATTGCTTTACATTTTCTAGAAGTTTTTATAAATGGAATCGTTTGTCTTGTATTCTTTTTTGCCTGGCTTCTTTAACTTGGCATAATTATTTTGAGATTCACCCCTGTTGTGTATGTCAATAATTATTCCTTTAAATTGCTGAGTAGAATTCCATTTTATAAATAAATTGTAGTATTTTAAATCCATTCACCTAATTGGTAAAGATTTGGGTTACTTCCAGTTTGGGGCTGTTACGAAAAAAGGGGCTATGAATATTTGCATAAAAGTCTCTTGGTTAATACTTAAGATTCAAATGGCTGAGTCGCGTGGTAGGTGGTGTTTAACTTTTAGCCACCTCCCTTTATAGATATATGACTCATCACTTCCTTGGAGGGTCTGTCATTTCTACTCACAGAGCCTTGACATGACCTTGCCACACTGCTCTGCCTCACTGCAGGAGGCTGAGGAATGTGGAGCAGCCCTGTCTCCTCCTCATCAGACTTTTGTCTCTCAGCCTCTTGGTTCCAATTTTCTTTCCGGCAGCTTCACTTTACCTGGCAGGCTTTTGTAACAAGTTGGCCGAAAGGTCACTACTATGTTAGACTAGTATCTCACTAGATCAGCAACTTAAGGGAAAAGACGGTACCTCCTTTATACACATATAAACCATAAGTCCACTGTTCTCTCTTATTTGACTGGGTGGGGCACCATGCTCATTCATGAAGGATGGCTAGCGAGACGAAATAAGCCAATTATTACGCTGGGGCCATGGGGTTGAATCAGTCTTCCTAGACAGCATTTTCAGAGAGTTAAGGAAGGATGGTTCTCCAAAGAAAAAGCAAGGGTCTTCTGCCAAAATAAAGCAGAGATAGGCAAACAAACACTTAAATAAATGAAAAATTCTGCTACAGTGGTAATGGTGGAATCACTTCAATATTTATATCTTTGCTTTCTACCAAGGGCCTCTCAATGCCAAATTGAATTATGCTACTTTACTCAATCTCTTCTCCTCTTCCTTTCCTTCAGTGGACTAGGATGCCTATTATTATGTTAAGATAATATCAGACTTTAAATTCATCCATCCTAAAATACCAGTACCATATAAAAGAAAACTAAGGCAGTGGGGTGGCAGGAGCTGGTGGAAAGAGTTGCAAAAAGAAAAAATCCAAACAATAAAGGTTAAACCCTAAAGTACCATCCACCTCTACAAGCCTTTTTGTCTATGATTCTATAAGTCTTGTCATATTATTGTAAGATTCCCTGAATTAAGATTTCAGCAGGCCTTGATTCTTGAGGCAGCCCGTGTTCTTGAGCAGTCCACACTCTTAATCTTGTTACTGAGTTCAGATCATGAGGTTGATACACCCCTGAGGACAGATTGACATTTTGATGTTCCTAGTTAGCAAAACCATGAAGTGGGGAAGCTGCATTAACAAGCAAATAAATTTATGGTAAGCCAGTGCTAAAACGAATCTTGCCGCTTGTCTGCAGCTTTTAAGAGGTGAAATATGTATGTAACCAATAGAACTGAGGGAGCTCTCTGCTCAAAAATATCTTTCTTCTCCCTTTCCCTAAGATGCAGAGAGAAGGAAGAGAATGTGGCAGATATCGTGAAGCCACTGGATTATTAATGAGATATCACTTTGGGGAATTGAAGGGATCTTTTATTATCTTCTTTGCTCTTGATTCAGTTTCTGTAGCACAGACTGTATAACCCTTTGTTCTTCCTATAGACCCCAAAGGTTTCAATCTTGTTCCTTCTCCTTGCACTGACCAGTTCATACTAAATCTCTTGGGATTTCTTTTCTGAAAGAGGGTAATATCTGGAAGGTCTTTGCTTTTCTGAGAAGTGGCATTGTAATGGGAATAGAGGGCATTGGTGATGAGAGACCTAAGTTTAAATCTGTGATCTGACACTAGCTAGCCGAGCCCTTGGGCAAGTGGTAGCAAGCCTAGATATGCTCATCCATAACAGCATCACTGAGAAGATTTAGTGAGCCATCAGATGTGGGATATCGGAGAGAGAAGAAGAGTATGATAAATGATAATTCTCTCCCACCACTCTTTAATGTACCCAAAGGATTTAAACAAGTTCCCTAAGGGATTCAGACATTCTTTAAAGAATTCCAGTGCAGAGAACAGAAAGTAGATGAGTAGACAAACAATGTAGGCATGTTTTAATATTTAAACAATACCTCAGTATCCTCAGACTGCTTGATTTTGGTTGACACAGAATTAAGTGGAGCCTTCCTGCCAGAGCATGGTAATTAAGCCAACTAGATTTTCTGGGACAAACTTAATTTCAGATATCTATTATTTTATCTAATAAACCAATATAATATCCCTGAAAAATCCAGGATTTCAAAATCTAAACTATAACCAGAACTCAAACATTGAAGTAGTTCATACATCTTTTTTTTTTTTTTTTGAGGATTTGGAGTTCAGGAAATATGATCTCCTCTAGACTTTCTTGATGCTTGATGCAAAAATGTCACCAAAGTCTCGTAATATTGGCCACTACTAACCATTTCTAGATTGTCATATTGACTTTTCAGTAACTCTAAAACATAACAAGAGCAAAAATGTTCTCTATTTTATGAATGAGGCTGAAATGGATGGAACAATTTACCCTAGGTCAATCATATAGTAGGATGTGTTGCTAGGGGAAGCAAAAAGGGAGAAAGAGTTATTAAAGAACCCCGGAAACTGGAAAAAACCCATGCATTTGTTTTATTAGTTATTACCATAGATGATAATTATTTTGATTGGTACAAGAATTTAGGTAAGATAACAAAGAAATACCCCTTCCCCAGTGTAGTTGATTGAAAAGTATGGCCACAAAGTCCTCTATGCATAGACCTTTGCAACAACGATCTTGCCCATATTCCCATCAGAAGGTGGAGTCTATTTCTCTACCCCTTGGGTATGTTAAACACCTTTAAATGTGTGCTAGCCTGTGATATACTTGGTCTGAGAGACTAGATGTGTGATTTCTCAAGAAGGCTTGCAGCTGCCTCTCACAACCTCTTAGAACCCAACTATCATGTGAGGAAGCCTAAGCTAGTCCTGTGGGAATGTTTCATGGAGGACAGTCAAGGTACCTAGATCAACAGCCCAAAAGAACTGCCAGACACATGAGTGAGGTCATTAAAGACCCTCCAGCCAACCAACAACCAATGCACTAGTCAAGAAAATATGTATGTGAGGGTCCATGAAGCTCATAAGAATAGGCCATTTCTTACTTCTTTTTAGACAGCTCCTCAAGTTTTATTATCTACGATATCATTAGCAGTTGCTAAATTAAATTCATGTAATAACAGAATCATAGAATTGGAAGACTCTGAGAAATCACTAAGTGTGTGTATAGTATGTCTACTGTCCTCACAAAATTATTCATTTGGCTTTCTCTCATCTCAAAAGGATTCCAGTTTGGGTAACGTATGACCACTTTATCTATGGAGACTCTCATCTGTAGCATCTTTGGTAACCTTCTGCCTTATTATTTCCAGGCACAGGATCCTCATGACTTCAGAAACCTATCCATTGTATCATGGAATAGGTACTCCATGTATTTCCTTATACGAAGAAAAGACTTGCTTTTTCATACCTCCCACTTATCAGTCTTTGATATTTGAAGATATCTATCGTGACTCAACTAATTTCCTATTGCTAAAATCATACAACCTCCCATAAGAATACACACACACACACACACACACACACACACAAACCAGTCTTCTTTTCCCTGAGTTAACAATCCTAAATCCTTCAAAATTTCCTCAGATGCAAGAGATGAAGGATTCTTGGTTATCCATTGCCACCTTCTTCTCTGAATATAAACTTGGAATAAAATTTGAGGGTTAACCATTGGATAGAGATGGTAGGCCATTCTCTCTGAATCACTCATCACCCAGAAATCCCCCATGTCATGGAATTCTTAGCAAGACTTTCAAGTTCTTTGGCAGCCACATTCAAGTATCATGGATTTTATTTATAGGAATATTGAATAGGAAAATTTTAACTACAGAGAATGGAATAAGAGAAAATGAACTAGTTCACTTCTTCATTAATATAGCAAAACCTTGCTTGGAGCTCAGAGCTTTTGGGTGCAATGGAACTTATTGAGGCTTTAAAGAGTGTATGCTCCAGCTGTATAGCACTGAGAACTATGTATAATCACTTGTGACGAGTCCATATATGTATGTGTAACTGGGTCACCACGCTGTGCAGCTGGAAAATTGACAGAAATCTGTAAACCAGCTATAATGGAAAAATTTAAAAAATAAAATAAAAAAAGAAAGTACAAAAACAAAATAAAATAAAATAAAAGAACATGTTCAGGGTATATGCCCAAAAGGGGAAAAAAAAAAAAGAAAAGATTGTATGAGCCATGAGTCATTGATGAGGAACATAGGCTCCAGAGTTTTATAGAACTGAGTCTAATCTAGGCTCTACCATCTATTCTTGTTTTTAAAATTTATTTTACTGAAATATGGTTAATTTACAATGTAGAGTTAATTTCTACTGTACAGAATATCGATATATATTATTTTCCATTATGGTTTACTACTGGATATTGAATATAGCTCCCTGTGCTGTAGAATAGAACCTCTAAACTTCCAGTTCATTACTGCTCCACCCTGCCCCTTCCCCTTGGCAACCACAAGTCTGTTCTCTATGTCTGTGGGTCTGTTCCTGTTTCATAGATACACTTGCGTCATATTTTAGATTCTACGTGTACGTGATACCACATGGTACTTTTCTTTCTCTTTCTGAATTACTTCACTTAGTACTGTATTCTCTAGGTCCATCCATGTTTCTGCATCCAGCATCTACTCTTTGTGTGTCTTTATGTGAGTTCTTTAACCACTTGGAATTCATGCTGCTGTGTCTTTAACAAATGGATTTTGATAGTACATTTATAGTATATGCACAATTATAAGCCTGTGCTGTATTTGTGGTACCTAAAAGTTCTTAATGAATGTTTGCTTTTATTATTAATGATTCAATGTAAGTGGAATCAAGATTTAGGCCTTTTCTAATAGCTAGTATAATTTGAATAGGCTTCCTAAACTCTTTGAACATTATTTTCTTATTTGTATGATCTGATTAATACAACTTAACCTCATAGGGATGTCTAATTAGGAGAGGTACAAGTTGACAAAGCATAGGAAAGAGTTCTGTAAACTAGGAAAACATATAATTTTGATGTAATTCTTCAACAGGTACAGTTCTTGCAGGCATGGATTACTATTTGTCACAGGAAATGGCCAATTTTTTTCACTTTAATAAGAGCTATAATGGGAAAGAACGGAGTACTTTGGGATCCTAACAAGGGGTGTCTCATCCAAACTTAGAAGGTGTTCAGGTAGGATCTCCCAGAGGAAATGATGTCCAAACTTAAATGGGACAGATGAATAAATGAAAACCAGATGAAGGGATGTGGTGGGGGGTGAGGAGGAGGAAGCAACAATGGAGGAGTGTAAAACGCCTTGGCACCTCAAGGATTCTAATGAATGTAAGAATTAAAGGAAGTGCATTATGGCTAGGACTACAAGTATATGCCAGAAACTGTTTGAAGCACCTTAAAATTATTATCATTGGAGTACCCATTGTAACTCAGCAGGTTAAGGACCCAACATGTCTCTGTGGGGATGTGGGTTCAATCCTTGGCCTCGCTCATCTGGAGTTGCCACAAGCTCTGGTGTAGGTTGCAGTTGTAGCTCAGATCTGGTGTTTCCATGGCTGTGGCACATGCCTGTCACTGTAGTTCCAAATCAACTCCTAGCCCAGGAACTTCCATATGCTGCACGTGTGGCTGTAAAATATAGATAGATAGATAGATAGATAGATAGATAGATAGATAGATAGATAGATAGATAGATAGCCAGTCTGTAGTCCTATGAATAAATGCCATAATTTCTATTTCTGGGATGAGAAAAATGAATCCCAATGAAAGGGGTAAGGTTTAAATAAAAGAAAGAGCCCTAATTGAAACTTGGGTATTTGACTCCTAAGACAGTGTTGTTTCCTTTGACCAAGCGCTCAGAAAGAGAAGAAAACTTTGAGGATTCAATACTCTTGACATCAGTGTTTCTAACCAGCAGTCCTAAGGGACAGGGTGGGCAGCTAATCATGTGCCCTTGATGCATCTTTGTTGAGGCTGGCCTGATGGAGACAGGTGTAGCCAGCGTTGTCCTCCCCAGGGATCACTTATACCTTAATCCTTCTTGGAGAAAAACTGTCTTTGGCAAGCATGTTTCTCAGATGGTCCAGGTGCTAAGGAAACTATAAAGAAACTGTGAGAATAGAACAGGAAGGCTGCACAGTGAGAAACATGTCTTCACACAGGGTCCTGAACATTATAGACCTGATCGGCAACTGCAGTCTCACTGAGAATTTGCATCCCACTGTGAGCGATTACAGCTTTCTGTAAGCATGAGTGGCCTTTCTGATAAAATTCAGCTCCAAGGAATTAAGGAAGAGCCCTCATTTGGTTATTTATCAAGCCCTTCCCTATCTCAGGCCAACAGCTTTATTGTTCTATGGCTTCTTCAAAGGACCCTCTCTGGAAAGACACATACATTTTCTCCCTGAGCCTTATCGGCCTCCCTCAGACCAGCTCATTTGCCTAATGGCATATGCACTAAGGTAACAGAAGCTCCATATCTGAGCTGAGCAACTTCTCACTTTTGGCCAGCTGCAGGAAGTCCTGGCCTCTATGTTGGATGCTTACAACTCACCAGGTATCCCATTTCTCCAAATCTTGACCTGGCTGCAGTTAGCTGAAGACCTGAGAACTTCTTGGGACCAGACATTTAAGACCCACTGGGTTCTCCAATATGTCATGTTCTCTAATATTCATGGGCTGGCTTTGCACCTAGTGATGCTGTGGACTTCCTGGAGTTTCTCTTCTATGTCGAACATTGATAAGGGATCAGGGAATAGAGACAATATTGTGTGATGGATAATGGATTTCAGACAAATCTAAGGAATCTTATGATAATTAGATATTTGACTTTATACGATACTTAAGTTTTCAAAGCTTCATTCCCATTTATAAAATAGGAATAATAAAACCTACTTTTTTGGGGGGAGGGTAGGATTATTAGGTAATGTTATGCCAGGAAAAATGCAAGGAAATCACTTATTTAATTGAGATTTTTTTTAGTTACTCTCAAATATGATTTTTTCTCTGAATAAGAGGAGACAGAGAGATACCATGAAGAATGAAAACTATGGTTTATTCATCTTCTCCACACTATCAACATTTGAGAAAGCAAATGTTTGAGAAATGTTTCTGTAATTGGAACTAAAAATCTACAGAAGACCTTGGAACTACAGAGAAAGAAACTAGAGTCAGAATACAAGGGTTTATTTTATATAAACTGCATTTATTTTATTTTAGGAGTCTGGATTGGAGTCTAGCACTTTGCAACAACATTTGACATTAAGCAGATTTCTTCACTTCTTTAAGTGCCAGTTAGTCCTGCAAAATGGGTGTGATGATGCTTTCAGATATCTGGAAATGATCAGTTGGAAGCCCTCTACAAAAGAGAGTATTTTCAAGTCACTAATGAAGAACATATAGAGATTAGATTAAGTTATTTTATTTCTCCTGTTTTAGGCACTCCACTTATATTCTTTCTGACTCCATAACCAAAAGACTTAGTACCTTTACTGCAGAGGTGAAGAGACTAAAAATGAGAAAAGTTGTGTCTTGCCAAATGTCGTGCAATGGTACTCCATCCTTCCAGTTACTTAAGTCAATAAGGGAGACACCCCTGGTAGCTTTTCTTTCTCATCTTCGTATATCAAGTCCTTCTAAAAATTATTGTTAGTTCTACCTTCAGATTACACCCAGCATCTGATCACATTCTATCTTTTAAGTCCCATCATCTCATGCCTAGCTTTCTGTGTGGTCTCTCTAACCACATTATCTTCTCCAGAATGAGTCTTTTGAAACTTCAGTCAACACAAGTCTTCAAGTCAAAACATCCTTGTATTTTCCATCACAGTCAGAACAGAAGCTGAAGTCTAAGCATTGGTCTCAGATGCCTTGTGTGTTTGGATTATTTTCTACCTCTAAAACCTCAAGTCCTGTTTCACTCTTCGCTTTCCCACATCTCTCAACCTTACCAGATTTGCGCTTTGCCTTTCCTTAATTAGGTCACATATGCCACTACCTCAGGACCTTTGCACTTGCTTTTCCCTAGGTCTGGAATGCTTTTCCTCACATGGCTCACATTTTTAATTCATTGAGGGCTTCTCAAATATCATTTTATCAGAGTAGCCTTCTCTGATCATTCCACATAAAGAAGCAACTCTCCCTCCCCTGTTATCTACTAAGCCATTAAACCACTTTGATTTTCATTTTAACACCTCTTGAATGCTATATGCTATAATATTAGGTAAGTTTTAAATTTTCTTACTTTTTGTCAACCTAGAACAAAACTCTAGGTGGGCTTGGAATAAATCTCTCTTCTCCCCAACATTATGGAATTACACTTTACATGAAATTAAGTGTATTCATTTTAATGTATAGCTTGATGAGTTTGACAAATATTCTATAATCAGAGAACATTTTTGTTACACGAAAAAGATCTCTGTGTCCCACTCCTCATCCTAGGCAACAGGCTCATCTGATTTTTAGAACTATAGATTAGCATGTATACCCTCTTTTAGAGTTCATAGACATGGAGTCACACGGTAGATACCCTTTTGCATCTGCCTCCTTTTGCCAGATCCACAATGTTGTCGAGGTCCATAAATATTCTCTGAATATCAGTATTTTCTTTTTATTAGTAAAGAGTTTTTTACTGTAGGACTTCTCATCGTGGCACAGTGGAAACGAATCGACTAGGAACCATGAGGTTGCAGGTTTGATCTTCACTCAGTATGTTAAGGATCCAGTGTTTCCATGAGCTGTGTAGGTCACAGATGTGGCTTAGATCCAGCATTGCTGTGGCTGTAGCATAGGCCAGCAGCTGTAGCTCTGATTAGACCCCTAGGCTGGAAACCTCCATATGCCGCAGGTGCAGCCCTAAAAAGACAAAAAAACAAAACAAAAGTTTTACATTGTAATGAATATACGATAATTTGTGTACCTATTGATGATTTTTTTTTCTTTTTTTGGTTTTTAAGGCCACACCCATTGCATATGGAAGTTCCCAGACTTGGGGTTGAAATGGAGCTACGGTTGCCTGCTACAGCCACAGCAATACGGGATCCAAGCCACGTTTGCAACCTACCCCACAACTCATGGCAACACTGGATTCCCAACCCACTGAGCAAGGCCAGGGATCAAACCTGCATCCCCGTGGATACTAGTTGAATTCTTTTCCACTGCACCACAGTTGGTACTCTTTGATGAATATTTAGATTGTTTCCAACCCCAGTTTCCAAATGGGAATATTATGAGTGAAGCGACCATGACCATTTGTGTACAAGTATTTTGTGAACATGTTTTCCTTTTCTTAGGTAAATATTTAGAAGGAGGATTGCCAGTCCTAGGCTAAGTGTATGTTTAACTTGGCTCTAAATCTTTATTTTTCACTACCTAGAACAAGTGTCTGGCATGTATTAAGAACTCAGTTAAGTGTTGACTAATTGAAAACTTGAATAACAATAGTTAGCATGGTTATAAGTCCAGATCTTCTAGAGGACCAAGTTAGAATTCTGTCTACTGATTCAAACTGACTGACCAGGGGAATATTATTGATGCATAGGATACATTCCAGATTTGTGTGGTCAGTGCCTGTGTGAACCACCCCGTGAGACCCTCAGTGAAACTATTCACTATGGAGCATAAGTGGAGACAACCCTGACATGAGGCAGTGTTTCTCTGGCCTTTTTGTTTAACAGACTTTGCCTGGCTGTTTCCTTCCCACCTGGGAGTTGCTGTTATAATCCCCAGAGTTTTTTTTCTCTCACTCTCCTCTCGCAATCCCATTATCCTGCTGCCTGGAGAGACAAGTTCCTCTGACAACACTGCCAACACAGAGACTCAAGTGGATGTATTGAATTCACCACCTGGTGACTACAATTAAAATTCCTCTCCTTTGATTTATTTTGGTTGGGGGAAGGAAATCATTTAAGTTCTTGGAGATGCAGATAAGAGATGATATATGTCCCATCCATTTCCCTGATAGCAACACTTCCAGCTGCTAACACAGATGGAAAAGAGACTTCAATCACACCCACACTTGACTACCTGAATCAAAGGAAAGGTGAGGTAGTGGAGGGAGAAAAAGGGAAGAGAAGAGAGAGAACAGTCCAGAGGAAGGAGATAATGAGAAACATGCATGCTATTTCTGGGAAGAGGATTTAAACCAAAGAAAGATGTACTTCTGCTTGATTCAGAGTTGTCTTTTCCACTGAGAATGCAGTCCCTCTTTTCAATCAATTGAATAGAGACAGAAATCATGTTGAAGACAGTGTGCAGTTTTCCCTGGGCATCCACGAGGGACTGGTTCCAGATCCCCCACTGATACCAAAATTTGAGGATGCTCAACTCCTCTACAGAAAATGGCATAGTGTTTGCATATAACCTATGCACATTCTCCTGTATAGTTTAAATCATCTCTAGATGATTTATAATACCTAATACAAGGTAAATGCTATGTAAATAGTTGGTAATGCATGGAAAAATCAAGTTTTGCTTTTGGAGACTTTCTGAAATTATTTTTTCAAATAGTTTTGATCTGTGGTTGGTTAATCTTCATAGATATGGGGAGCCAAATATAATCTATAAGTTCTTACCCTGGGGTTGGGAGGGATCAACAAGATAAGAAACATACTCAAATCCATATTACTGAAACAGACTCACAGACATAGAGAACAGACTTATGGTCACGAAGGGGGAAAGAGGAGGGAGTGGGCTGGACTGGAAGTTTGGGATTAGTAGATGCAAACTATTATATTCAGAATAGATAAGCAACGAGGTCCTGCTGTATAGCATAGGGAACTATATCCAGTCTCTTAGATATTGGATATAGTCACTGTGCTATATAGCAGAAATTGGCACAATATTGTAAAACAACTATACTTTAATAAAAACAGTCCTATTACTGATCATGTTTATGTCAGAGTGAAAAATACCACCCAGGTCTTCTGACTCCCATATTCGATCTATTTCTTCTTGCTCTTCATCCACACACCTGCCAGTAGGAGGTGGCAAGATTTGGTCTGTATTCCAATCAGACCACTATAACAGCTCCTGAAGGTGGACAAGAAAGGTGTAACTGATGCCATTTGACAGATGAGGAAAAGGAGCTGAGAGTAACAGTCAACTTATTTCTTCAAGATGTACTTAAGTAGGCCTCAACTTGTGTGGCTTCAGACATCATAATCCTAAACCCTCCTTCTGACAGCAGATTCTTTTACCCCCATCTCCAGACCTACACGTGAGTGTGCAGTGTGTCACTTACGCTGGGCCAGAGTATGCCCCTGTTGGTGACTGTGATTCACTTAAGTGATGGACACATGAACCAAGCTAAACCTCCTCTGGAATTTTTTAAAACTGAAGTTGGAAGTGGGCTCTGTTTCTCCCTGTTAAGAGACTGAGAACGAGACTTCAGATGAAATGGGAGCTACACAGAGAGGGCTGTGAGAGTAAGCACTACTCAGCAAGGATGAGGAGAAAAGGACAAAGCCAAAAAACAGTGTTCTGACATCAGTCCCTCGGTTTTTCCTCCCCAAGGTTCAGGTTTGCACCACTCTCTTATCTGTGAGCTAGCCGTGTATGCTCTTAATAATTCCTTTTTCTGAGGAGAAGAAACAGAGGAAAGTGGTTTAGATCAAACTGTTTCCAGCTAGATATTCCATTTGTAACTGAGTGTGTCTAAATGTGAGGCAGGTGACTTTGTCCTTTGGAATTGGTCTTTTTGAGAAAGTCTTTGATACCATTTTAAACAACTTACTTGCTTTCAGTGCCAGAATGGAGCAGGAAAGAAGATGCCTGGGGTGGGGAGGAGCAGGTAGCCATACCACTGAACGTGGAAATCCCAGTGGAAGAGCCATTTCCTGTTCTAATTTCGATGGCACAAGGAGGTTTTCTCCATCTCCTTTTCCTCTCTCACTCTCTCTCTCATTTTCTTCTAATATTCTTTTCCTCCCTCTGTCACCTTTTAATATCTGTGGAGTTCTGATGCCCGCTGCTGCTGGCTACGGGCTTCTTGCTGGCTACAAGAACCTCACATTTCCCTAGTTGCTGGCATCTCTCATTCTTGGTTGCCTCTGCCTCTGTGTCATCTGCACCAGTTCTTTCTTCTCTCATTGTGTGTTTCTCCTGTGTTATCTAAGTGACTGCCTCTTTTCTGGCCGTCTCTCTCTTTGCTACTTGTATCTTGTTCCTCACATCATTGTTTCAGCATCTTTCTCTCCACCTACTTTCTCAGAGTCAGTTTCTCATTATGTTCTTTCTGCCTCAGTCTATACCCGCATCCATATTTCTGATTTCCTGGGTTCTTGTATCTTGGTCTGCTTCACTGGCTCAGTTTCTGTCACACACCCTCACCCACTTGTTGGTGGAATGTTACTTTTACACACCAAACTTTCCTCTGACTGTCCTAAGAAAATTTAACCAGGAGGTAGTCAGTCTTAGTGAACAGCTGAGGTGAGTAGCTCTTTGCACAGAAGTTTCCTCTGAGAAGTAAATCTTTTTCACTAGGCTCCAGAAAGTTCAACTTCGATTCCTTCTGCGGTCTTTACCACAGCTTGCTTTGTGAGACTGGGCGGGTTATTCACCTGAGCTGTAGGTTTTAAAAACTTGTGCCTGGTGGTGGCTCACAGTGGGGAGAGAGTAAGTGTCAGAAGACTCCAGGCTATCTTCTAGATAAGAGGAGGGAACTATGGTTCTCAGTCTTCCTGTAAGAGAGTAAGTAGTTCGTGTCCTGTCACATCTGTGTCTCTGCAGCTCTCTGTGTGAGGTGCCTGCTTAGGAGGTCATGCTGACGGGTAGATTCTTTGGTTGACAAATGAGACTAATATTCCAAGAACCCCACTGGCCTAAGTTTGTTTTTCTGCCAAAGTGAGCTATCATTAGCATTTGAGACAAACACCCAAACAACCTAACCGAAGTGTATCACCATCCATCTGGGTTCACAGAAGGGGACTATCAGTGGTCTAATAAAACTGTGAATGACTGAGGCTGATTTCCCAGCCATCCCTGACTCCTTCCTCTGCTCAGCTTTTCATAATTAGTCATCTTCCTTTTGTTTGTCCTCCCAACCTATCCTCTCCCCTTTAATTCTTTTGCCTGGACTAAGCTTGTTGTTTATGAAAGCATACACATGTCTGTGAATTCTACATCAGTGAGTTTATCTGATGGCAAAGTCTATGTCATAATCAACTTTTGATTTTCCTTGATGCTTAACAGCTTGTCATTTTAAAGGCAGTAGACACTGTTTTTGTTTTTGTTTTCTGAAGGTCAAATAGAGTGGGGAAAAAACAGTTACAAAAGAGAAAAGAAGAGGAAATTATAAAAGAAAGAAAGGAAAGAAAGGGAAATATTTTAAAAGTGCTTTTTTAATCATATTACAAGGCTCATTTAAGACATGAAGTGCACTTTATTGTTGGTTTACTTTTTGCATTTAAGCACTGATTACAGAGACGGAGGACCGATATTTGGAAAGGTAAAAAACTCAGAGTCAACTGAATACAAAACTAAGAATGACATTTTTATATTTCTCAAATTAGAAAGTAGCACAGTAAGAAAGCAGCATTTGCTTTATAGGGTTACACCTTCAAAAACAACTTTTTTCAGGGCACGTTTATCCTGCAAAGCAAGATGCCTTCATAGCCCAAATACACTCCTTCCGCCAGCTTCAGGGAAACCACTCAGCGTGTGGTAGCCCCTGGTAGTGCTGTTCCCACCATTATCATCACTTTCCCCACAGTACAGCCTCCCCAGGACAGATGCTGGAAATCAATACCAAACACCTCACACTTAAATCCATCAATGAAAAGGCTGTTACAATAACAGCAGCTATTTTATGTGGCTACTGATTTCTTTGGGGCCTCCCCGGCCCAAAGGTAGAAAATAATAACTGGTCATTTTTTATCAAGACAGACAATACAGGAAGACAGTTGGAGCAGAGGTGCTTCCTGTGAACTGTACCGCCCATGCAAGTGCTGCCTGGAGAGAAGATAAAAACCCACCTCCTGGTAGATTTTTAATGCTCATGTTGATGAAGAGCAGCAATAGGCATCCTTGAGGCAGCACGGTCCTACATTCCTGGTCAGACCCATCCCTTTGGTTTCACGTAAGCCTCCGGACAAGGCTGTGTGACTGTGAAAGGTCAGCCGTCATCCTTATTTCACTAATGGGTAAACACAGACAGGAAAGGGGCTTATTAAGTTGCAGAACTAAGGCGAGAACACAGAGCTTCTTTCCGTTCACCTGTTTTTTGTCTGTTTGTTTCTTTTTTTTTTCTCCTCAAAATGAATAGCAAGAAAATGGTCTAGTCATACAGATCTAGACATTGATTAAGTCACACCCAAATTGGTGGTTTTGAAGAATATTTAATCACCAGGGGCATGTTTATGGTTAAAGTTAAGTAAAAGAAGAACTATGTATATATTATAATCCTGATTTTTAGAAATGTTATACAGATACATCACACATTATATATCAACCAAATAAATCTCTGGATGTTGATATAATGTGCGACTTTAGCATCTTCCTTATGCTTCCCTGTGTGTTATACATTTCTTATGCATGTATTCCTAATATTTTTAAAAAGTGAATTTGAATATATCATTTGAATAAATAATGTATATTTTTACACACAAATACAACTCAAAATAGATAACCCCAAGAGGAAAATCCTCTTTCTACTTTCTCTTGTTTTTCCCCATGGAGGCAATAAAATCAGGTAGCAGCAGAATTCAATCGCTGTTCTAAACCACATCCCCCATCAACTCCATGGACTAAGTCAAATACTTTCTCTCTCTCAGCCTCACAATCTTCACCAATCAAAAAAGGCATATTTCTATTTCTTGCCTAATTTATATGACTTTTGAAAGACAAATGAAGAAGCAATCTTTTATGCATGTAGCCCAAGTGTGCAGGCAGACAGGAGGGGATGTGATGCAAAAGGGGTTCCCTGCTCTTGAAACCAAGAATTTACTCAGAATTTCCTTCTGTCTTCACCAAACTGTAGGCTGTAGCAGCCCCCGTGATTATCTCTTCACAATCAAATGGGTGCAAATCTAGGGCAGCAGATGTAGCTCCAATGGAGGGGGTGGGAGCCTCTAATTGCAGGATTTACATGAGAGGAGATTTCCCCAGAGGCAGAGAAACTGACTGCATTGGAGACAGGAGGAGCTATTTTCCCAAACTGAGCAAGGCAGGGAGGCTTTGAGAAGATGCTGCCTTGCTTGTGGCCCTCAGTGTCCTTAGAGGAAGGCAAGGAAGAGAAAACTGAGACTGGGTGGTAAGCAATTGAATGAAATTTAAGGAAACTTTATTGAATAGCTACTTTCTGCTAGGCGCTATGGGACTATGATGTGAATAATGCCATGGCCAAGAAACGAGAGTTGAAAAATATTTTTCTGGTGCCTTCTGTGTGTCAGGGATCCTGTTACACTCTTTATTTAAATTGTTATATTTATTTGTTATGGTCAATTTATGAGGTAGAGACAAGTCTGGATAACTGCCTCAGTGCATCAAGTGTTCATTCAACATCTGCATCTGCAGGTCTGCACACACACCAGCTTCTGCACTTGGCTTCCTTTTCAGAGACTGTTCCTTTTACCTAGGAAGACTTTCTCACCATCCCCATTTGAACTAATACTCCTTCAAGAATTAGTTCAACTGCCATCTTTTCCAAGAAGTCTTTTTTCACCCACCTAGTCTCAAGCTAACTGAGAAGGCCAACCATTTCGTGTAATTACTTGCTTATCTGTAAGCACATAATTTGTTTTGTCTGTATCCCTCACTGCACCACATATATTTTTTTCTGTTAGAATCTCTGGTGCCCAATAGTAAACCAGACAAAAGCAGGTGCTCAATAAATGTTTGTTTTCTAAGACCCTTGGAAAGAAAGAAAAAAGATAAACGGATGTCTAAATGGATGGGTAAATAAATGAGTATGCGAATTAAATCATCAATGAAAAACAGCATGACTGTTTCTGATACAGTTCTGAAGGCTGCTGATGTAGATGGTGAAAAGAGGTAAAAATGACTGGAACACAGCAGAGTCAACAAAAACAGGTCACAAATACTAACATTCAAAACAATGCCACATCCAGGAAAACTGTGGCTATTTTTAGCTTGCTGTTTCTCAAAAGTAATTTCAGATTTCTTGCAATTGACCTGTGCATTTTGAAAACATTCAGCTATCCTGCCAGTTTCTTATCTGGTGCATCCTTTAAGGCTCATGTAAAAGCTTCAGACCTCGAAGCTGGATGGGGGCAAATAACTGCTTCAAGCCTTCTGACTTGACTCAGACTGTGCGTTTATGTAACTTACCAGCTGATTCTGATAGTCATGTTTAGGGTCTTCTACTGTAGTAGAAATTTTTGTGCTGGAAATGAAGGTATAGCAAATAGTTTTTATACACCATTAAATCTGGCTTATTAAGGTTTCAGAGTGATACAGCCACCAATTATTAAAATGTATTCTATTTTTTAAAAAGTCTTGACATTGACAAAGGGTTAACATTACATGTATTTTCTGTTTACTCTTCATTATACCCTTAGTGTGGAAGGTAAGATCCCCTTTCTTGGAGAGGTAAGGAAACTGAAACAAAGTGAGATTACTTACTTTTCTTTTGTCTTAGCCCTTCACAAACATTATGGGTTTCCTTTCCTTTCCCATTCTCTTTCCTCCAGTATGAGAAACTATTGGCACATATCTGATCCTCCTGTCTTACTGGATACATCGAAGGACCACCCTTCTTAGCTCTTTATAATTAGGAAGGGCCATGTGACTACTCCTGGCCAATGTACTGTAAACAGAAGTGCATATGTCATTTGGTGACGTAAAGCATTTTAACTGGTGCAAAATCCTTCATCACCCCATATCCCTGTCAATGTCTCATGCTCCCTTCTCTCCCTATTGAAGCCTCATGTTGATAAAATAGACACAAGACTAGAGCCACCTGTATAGCTTAGCCACTGCCCTGAGGAGAGGCATGGACTTTATATAAGTGAGAATTAAACTTTATCTGTGTTAATCCTAAAACCATTGAAGTTTGTCTCCTAACCCATTTTCACCTGATAAATGGAGATGCTCCTATGAAGAATAGCAAACCTAACTTCTGCCTTCTAAGCTGCCCACCCCTCCACTAGATCAGAGTTACCGTGCCCACACTTTCCAGAGGTTTTTCCTGTTCTCCATACATAGTGCTCCCCTGGTGAGCTACAGACCATTAATCATGACCCTGTAATCATCTCTGGAAGTGCACTTAAATTCAGTCCCTGATCAATATTCCTCCCCCAACTGTCCCACTTCAATTCCCTTCTCCTACATCACTGAAATAAACAAGCTTGGTTCTCCCCAGGTGACCTACACTCCAGGCAGCTTTACTGGCCAGATTCCCATCTGCACATTCTAAACCCATCAACCTAGGAGTTACAAAAAGATCACAGAGTCAAAAGATCCTTTGCAAATGTGAACTCCTTAGGAGCTGGAAGAAGGCATCCAGTGATAGAATTAAGAATATGAGGAGTGGAATCTACCTAGTGCTTGCATGCCCTCTGCAGCAGAGCTGCAAGGAAATATTATTTCCCACACATAACACCTCTAGTGGCAAGCTATTCACTAAGCTCACATGACATCTTCTTTAATATTTGGGAACCTCTGACTCTTCAGATGGTTCTTTATTTTCTTGTAACTGTATTTCATCCAAGGCCCTGAGTGTGCCACTTTTAGAGTCAAACAGAGGAATGTGTTCTTCCACACAACAAGTCTTTAGGAATTTGAGAAAAGTTGCAGGGTCTTCCACATTTGGCCACAGTACCCCCTCTCCTTTGAATTTAAGACTTCTCATTTATACATAAGGAAAATAAACCCCAGAAAGAGAGAGAGGCACTTAATCAAGATCACATTGCTCGCAATCCAGTGCTCTTTGTATTTATTTATCTCTTTATTCAACAAATATTTTTAAAGTGCATAGTAGCTATTATGTGGTAATCAATTTGAATATGATTCAATCCCTGCCATAGAGGAGAAAAAATTCAAGTAAGAAATATGGACAGTTGAAACTACTGTAGTTAGAAGGAGGTGGGGGAAATTATATTTATCAAATGTCTTCTAATTATCAGGCCTTGTCTGGTACCTTTCATATACTGTTTCACCTAATTTTTCAACTGCAAGGCTGGCGATATTGCCCAATCTGGCTTACTGAAAAACTTTAATACTGTTCCAATTGTCTATTGCTATAGAACAGACCACCCCTAATAGCGGTTTAAAACCGTTTTATAAGGAGGAAGCTCATACCCATCCTCCTTAAGCTTTTCCAAACAGTTGAAGAAGAAGGAACACTCCCAAAGACATTCTATGATGCCAACATCACCTTAATTCCAAAACCAGACAAAGATACCACAAAAAAAGAGAACTATAGGCCAATATCTTTGATGAATATAGATGCAAAAATTCTCAACAAAATTTTAGCCAACTGAATCCAACAGC
>PVHT021183634.1:15473956-15602713 GCA_004024745.2 Catagonus wagneri
CTGGAGTCTAAAACACTGCACAAATGAACATCTCAACAGAAAAGAAAATCACGAACTTGGGGAACAGACTTGTGGTTGCCAAGGGGGCGGGGGAGGGGTGGGGGAGGGGTGGGAGGGAGTGGGGATAACTAGTGCTTTAATGATGGAATAGCAAGGAGCTCCAACTGTAATGCACGGGGAACTATATCTAATTACATGTAACAAATCCATATATGTACATGTAATCGGGTCACCACATGGTGCAGTTGGAAAATCTGACAGAAATCTGTAAACCAGCTATAATGCAAAAATAAAAAAATAAAAAAATAACCGTTTTATTCTGCTCATGGATTCTGTGGGTCAGGAAGTAGGACACGCTATTGAAGTCATAGCTTGTCTCTAGACAAGGTCTGTAAGCCTGAGCTGGGATGAGCTGAGACTGAGCTCAGATAGGATTCTCTCTCAGAGACACCCACCACGTGGCCTCTCCATTTGGTGTGGGCTTCTGGTGGCAGCTGTGCTCTACTGACTTAGTATCAGAAGTCATGCAGTGTCACATCTATTGGTGTCTATAAGGCAAGTGAGGATTAGTTTAGAAATTGGACTGCAGTTTGTAATGTGGAAATGGCAAAGTCACCCTGCAGAAGAGGCTGTGGGATGGAAGATATTGTCACCATGACATACACTCAAGGTTTCAATTGCATGGGTGGCACATGGTAGAGGCAGGGTGTGAACCCAGCGCAATGGAACTCTGGAAGATTTTGCTGTAAGATTTCGGAACATGGGTAGATCCTTATGCTATTAGAGGTGTCTCCATGGAGAAGATGCTATTTGGAATGGGCTTGGAAAGAAGGGGTAGATCGGCACCTAGAGATAATATGAGTTCTAGATTTGGAACAAAGGATGACTAAAATCACAAAGACAGCCATCATGTACTTCTTTTACCATCTTCGGGCCATTTTCTATTCTCAGAAAGGAGACATGGATAATAATCCTTCACCAACAGTGGCCAGGAACACCAGCCATTGGTAAGTTCTTGCAACTAAAAATTGGCACTGTTTGCCACATGGCAGGGTTCCCGATTGGTCACTGCCCATTAAACAAGCAACTGAGCTTTTGATACAGCCCAGCTACAGAGAGAGGGCAAGGCTAAATTGAAGAAAAGAAAAAAAAAAAAGAATAGCTCAATTTGGGAGGCTCAGAGCAGGCTGAAATGCTCTATGACAAGGTAAAGTGTGATGGCAACTAGAGCCCATTGCCAGTGGCAATAACCTCTTAGCCTATGTGTAGCCAAAATGAGCTCAAGAGCATTTGGCATGAGAATCTTAGGAAATTTTGTGGGCTAATGGTGTACCCCATACTTAGTAAGATAAAAGCCCTGTTTAATCCTAAATTATAGAGGAAAAGACTTTCATGAAGATTTTAGAAGCACCAAAACTGTAACAATTTTCAACATTTGCTTTCAGCAACCCTATCATCTACCCAACACATTCCCATAGCTGCTGACACCAGTATCAGAACCAATTATATAATACATGTACTTTATTACTTGTTTATTGACCATTAAATCCATGAGAACATGAGTTCTATGTAGAGAGTCTCTTGATTCTGTATCCTTAGCACCAAGGGAGATGCCTGTGTGTGCTAGTTACTCAATGTTTGTAAAATAAAATCAGTCTCCAGGGAGGGGAAAAGGGAGCCAAGAATCTTGCGGCTACAGTCTTGCTCCTTAGTCTTGGGAGGGTACATATGACCACGTAATGTTGTCAATAAGCCAACTTTGGTTTTCTTCTCACCCACACCCACATTCTAAATTTTGTGTGGGAAACGAATTCAGACATATTTGGAAGGCAACTTCAGATCTTCTACTTAGTGTCTCTGTAATCTTGGCCCCACATTTAACTTTTTTTTTCCATTTAGCTTTTCTGAGCTTTAACTTTCTCAAAAATATTTTCATCAGAAGGTTGATGTGAAGAGCATATCAGAAAGGTGTTCTTCAGGTGAGGATGAGGCA
Organism: Catagonus wagneri; assembly: GCA_004024745.2. Taxonomy (NCBI): domain Eukaryota; kingdom Metazoa; phylum Chordata; class Mammalia; order Artiodactyla; family Tayassuidae; genus Catagonus; species Catagonus wagneri. The sequence goes on from PVHT021183634.1 coordinate 15,475,950, forward strand.
GAGGCCTCAGTCATCTGGTCCAGCCAACCCCAAGTTACTTCCTGTCAGGCTTGGATAATGTTAAGAAAAGGACAAGCAGAAAAGAGAAGAAGCAAAGAAGGGGAAAAAAGGAAGAAACAAACAGGAGGAACAGAAAGATGAGGAAGAGAAAGAGGCCAGGAAATAGAAAACAGAAACACAAAAAAATTTAAAAAAAAAAGCGTATAAGATGCAAAAAGGAGAGAATTGGGAAGGAGATGAAACATGAGGACAGGACGAAGGAGGTAAAGAAAATAGAGATGCTCCATATGTTGTGGGTGTGGCCCTAAAAAAGACAAAAGACAAATGAAAAAAGGAAAAGAAAGAAAACAGGGAGAAAAGGGATAGGAGGAGAGAGGGAGGCTGAAGAGAGGTGTGAGGAAGAGAGAGAAGTAGATGAGAAATGGAAAAGGGGGGCAAATCAGGCTCTTAGGCAGAAACCAAAGAGGGGAAAGAGAAGGGAAAGAAAAATGGAAAGAAAAGAAAACATTGGAAAAGATTGGAGAGGGGAAAAAATTAGGAGAAAGGGGGGGAGGAAGAAATGGAGATGTCCCTCAGAGAAGAATGCCAGGATTATCACAGTGATGTCAGGGCTCAGTGGTCACTCACTGGCCCCAGAGCTCAGGCTTTGGACTCCCCCTGCAGAACTGCCTCTGGCTATCCCTGTCTCAGAAATCCCTCCCATTGAGGAGCTCTAGCTAGGCAGGAGGCAGAGCTAGGGTCCCCAGAGAGGCTGGGGGCTCATCCCCCCAGAACTAATCCTTTATTTCATGCTCCCCAGCCCCTCTGATTAGCTCTGACAATTATCACAGCCTTGGCTTCCTGTTGAGGCCATGATGTGGTCTCCAGCAGACACCATTAGCCCTGACTCTATGGGGATTTATTCAGACTATTACCATGACTCATATTTTAGTAATGAGTTCTCTCTTCCCAGGGCTCAGTGCTTTGCTGTTAGCATCCCTCCCCCTGCCTTCCCACAGTGGCTCCATTTCCATCTTTCCCCTGAAAATTTCCTGGCTTCCTTCCTGGTCTCCACTACTATTGAGGGGTAGAGAAGAGAGAGCGGTTTCTATAACTTCCATCTTGCAAAGAATCAGAGCCTCAGAGAGACATTCAGCTAGACCAAGTCTAGAAACAAGCGGTGAGAAAACACGCAGTATGAAGAGTTGGGGCTTTTTCCTAGAGACAGAAGGGAGGTCATGGACCTGATACCAAGAACCCAGTGTTTGTATCACTTTACCCTGCTTAATGTAATTTAGAATGTCAGAGGAGAAATAGACTTGGAAACAAACATCTCAGTGCACAGGTGGGGAAACTAAGGTTCAGGGTGGGGAGAAGTCTTGCCCAAGATCTCACAGTGAGTGGTAGTTAGATCTTGAACGTGAAACTTCTGACTCCTCTTTCCTCCCTATTCTTTCAGCTTAATAAGTCATGAATCTATTCAAGCAAACACTTGAATAAAGGATCAAGGGCCAGCTCTGTTCTGAAGCCTGCAGGACAGTTGGGGCTGGCTTGGTCATACCTCCCCTTTGTACCTCCTGAACCCTGAACATATATATCAAAGTTTTGGACTTCAGTGTGGCACTTATAATCTTTTATCTCAGTGTCTCCTCCTTTAGACCAGAATCTTCAGGATGGAGCCCTGATCTTATCCAAAAGAAGTGTTGCCCTGTTACTGGTACAAGGCCTGGAACACAATAAATGCTGAGTCAATGTTTAATGAATGAATGAATGAATGAATGAATGAACAAGCTTCAATCTTCTGATCACCTGCCAAGTTTCAGAAAACCTTTTCAATTCAGGAGATTAGCTTTGTCCCACCTGCCTCCTAGATTATGGTCCTGACCCTTTTGTGGGAAGACATCACACATCACCCTTTCTCTCGTCCTCTTGATTCTTGATTTTCCTAAACTACCTGGAGAGGATTTACCACCTCCCTCTCATGAGACCAGTTAGTGCTGACTTAGAAGTTTATGGAGATATTTTGCATTGTGGTGCAGAAGAAATGAATCCAACTAGTATCCATGGGGATACAGGCCTCTCTCAGTGTGTTGGGGATTCGGCCTTGCAAAGTGTTGTGGTATAGGTTGCAGATGAGGCATTGCTGTGGCTGTGACGTAGGCCGGTGGCTACAGCTCCAATTCAACCCCTAGCCTGGGAACTTCCACATGCTACAGGTGCAGCCCTAAAAAGCCAAAAAAAAAAATTTTTTTTTCTGAGATTTATTTGAATTTGAAGGGGAAGCAAGAAGCCCTTGATTCCCCAGAGGCTGACGTGACCATTTTCAAGGTTCAAAGTTCTCTTTTCCTACTTTAGTGAATCACTGAGTGCTTTTCTAAGTAAATTGAACCAAATAACAGCTTTTGAAAGAAACAAAGCTGGGTTATAAAATTCCGGGAGAAAAAAAAGAGGGAGGGGAGAGTAGGAGGGATGTTTAACTCACTAGGAATCTGATTTGGAGGTTCTCAGTTCAATGTGGGGAGATGACTCCGGGGGAAAATATCCCACTCCCAAAACAAAGACCCATGGTGGGCTATGAGTAGGCCAGATACAAACAGGCAGCCATTTCCACCAGGTAGGCTATAAATCCAACCTTTACTACCTTTTATTATGTTGTTTCAACAGACTCCTAAAGACAGCACAACAGTCGGTTGATAGCTGCACTAAATCTCTTTCATTTTCTCCCCATATTACTTTTCGCCTCCTGGATTTTTTTCCCTCTCTTTCTCTCTCTTCATGAGTCAAATTTTATTGGTCCTCTCTAGAGGATAGCAGTAGAATAGAAACATTGTTTATGATTAGGAAACAAAACCCAACAACTCCCAAACCCCAAAACTGAGCAGGCAATGAATGTGTGTGTAACCTATATGTGTATACATTTTATTTGTGGAAAGCAGAAGAGAAACAAAATGGCAAAATAGGGATGGGGGGTTGGCAAGAATGAATTTAATAGTGATTTACTGCTAAGGTATCAAAAGTCTAAATTAGAATGAAAATAAACTAAGGGTCACAATTTCTGAAAGTGCTGCTTAAGGAAGAGAATTCTATTAAGGACTAAAAAGTAGTTCTAAGAATACTGTGAAGAGGTGAAGTGAGGTAGAGAGAAGAGAAATGAGAAAATGAACAGGATACAGGGAAAAGTAAAGTCTGGCATCTTTCTGCCTGAACTCTAAAGTAAGGCTCAGAAATGCTTTCACTGCATTTGATGAAAGAGTGATTAAGCAGGTATTGAAAGAATATCTTCAACCAATGTTCCTTTTCTTTGTTAATCAATTATTGGTGCCTCCTGGGGGACTGACCACTAGATGCCCATTTCCTTAATGCCCATCCTTAATTATAACTCACATACAAACCCACACCCCCAGCAGACAGTCATCTTTTTTGAAGACCTTTGACCTATCATCCACATATTCTTTTTTTTTAACTTAATGGATTTTATTTCAATTATAGGTGTACATAAATCATCACAAGTCAATTTGATAGATTTTGTGTCCCAAACCCACAGATTGTCTTATTTGAAAAACCAAGGTTTTCCAAAGTCTGTGAGTCATTGTCTGTTCTGCAAAGAAGTTCATTGTGTCTTTTTAGTTTCCAGATGTAAGTGGTAGCATTGGGTGTTGCTGTCTAATTGTCTGACCAATTTCACTTTGCATGATAATTTCTAGGTCCATCCGTGTTGCTATAAATGTTGGTAATCCGTTCCTTTTAATGGCTGAGTAATATTCCATTGTGTCTATGTACCATATCTTCCCTATCCACTCCTCTGTCGATGGGCATTTAGGTTGTTTCCATGACATGGCTATTGCATAGAGTGCTGCAATGAACACTGGAGTACAAGTGTCTTTTCGAGTCATGGTTTTCTCTGGATAGATGCCCAGGAGTCATCCACTTATTCTTAGAGTCAACTGTTTCAACCCATTCTTGAAACTGCCCCCATAACTCTGGTCCTCCTCTGAGCCCCTTGCCCTTAGTTCTCACTGTCCCATGATATTTTTGGTCTACCAGACCTGGAAGACCTTTTTCACCATAGTGCTATTCATTTTTTTTAACTCAATGAATTTTATTAAATTTATAGTTGTACAACAGTCCTCACAACCCAGTTTTATAGTATTTCCATCCCAAACCCAAGCCTATCCCCCAACCTCCCCAACCTGTCTCATTTGGAAACCATAAGTTTTTCAAAGTTTGTGAGTCAGTATCTGTTATGCAAAGAAATTCATTATGTCCATTTTTTAGATTACACATGTAGGTGGTAGCATATGCCTTTGGTGTCTCACTATCTGACTAACTTCACTTAGCATGATAACTTCACTTAGGTCCATCCATGTTTGCTGCAAATGCCATTATTTCATTCCTTTTAATGGCTGAGTAATATTCCATTGTGTATATGTACCACATCTTCTTTATCCACTCCTCTGTCAGTGGACATTTAGGTTGCTTCCATGTCTTGGCTATTGTATATAGTTCTGCAACGAACATTGGTGTACAGGTATCTTTTTGTGTCATGGTTTTCTCTGGATAGATGCCTAGGAGTAGGATTGCTGGATCAAATAGTAATTATATTTTCAGTTTTTTGAGGAATATCTGTATTGTTTTCCATTGTGGTTGCATCAGTTTACATTCCCACCAACAGTGTAATGTCCCTTTTCTCCACACCCTCTCCAGCATTTATGGTTTGTAGACTTTGTTGATGATGGCCATTCTGGTGGTGTAAGGTGGTATCTCATAGTGGTTTTTTAAATTTTATGATTTTTATTTTTTCCATTATAATTGATTTACGATGCTCTGTCAATTTCTACTGTACAACAGTGACCCAGATATAGATAGATAGATAGATGATAGATAGATAGATAGATAGATAGATAGATAGATAATTCTTTTTCTCACATTACCCTCCATCATGTTCCATTTCAAGTGACTCGATATAGTTAGATCTAATTGTTAGCTCCTTGAGTACTGGAATCATGTTCACCCTTGATTTAGGCTGCCTGTTTACAGCGTGGCTCAACCATTTACTGGCTGTGTGATCTTACGCAAGTTACAATCCCCTGAGAACCTCTGTTTCTTCATCTGTTGAATGAGAGAAATACTACCATCTACATCATAGGGTTGTAATAAGGATAAAACAAGACAACAGATGAAAAGCCACTTTATGGCTAGGAGGCAATAGGCTCTGTAGTTGGCTTTATTCATAAGAAAAATAAACATAATGGCCAAGTCTTTAGAACATCATGAGCTCATATAACACAGTGGTTCTAAGCTCAGACTCTGAAGCCAGACCTTATAGATTCTCTCACAAGCTATGCCACTTACAGTGGTACGACTTTGGGCAAGTTGCTTAACCTCTTTTGCCTTCATTTCTTCATTTGTTAAAGATACAAGCAATACCTACTGTACGGGGCTCTTGTGGAAATTAAATGAACTAATTCAAGCAAAGTGCTTAAGTAGTTCCTGATGCACGGAAAAGATGTAATACGTTAACCAGTATTATTGTGATTGAATAAAATGATACACAATAAGGCACACAGTAGGAACTCAACCCACAATCTCTGTTCAGAAGGTAAAGTGTTTCCACTCCTAGGACTAAAGTGTGTTAACTCAGAAAATGCGTGATAAAGAGATGGGATTTTTATTTCCTATTGTCAAGGTAAATGATATATCCCGTCATTACCAGGCATTTGCTTTTCCTTTGTCTTCCTTATGCTTCAATATTTTGTTCAGGTAAAGCCACCCTGCACAGTTGGTGTCCAGAACTTGTGTATTTACCAAATAGGAAACTTTAGTTGTTTCTAATGAGGAAACCAATTTTTAAAGCCTTGTTAGAATTGCCAAACAGGGTTTCCTGCTGGGCAGTTTCATTTACTTGGCATCTCCTACTGAGAGACACCAGTACCATTCACAGGATGGAGAACAGAGGAGATAGACAACTGAATGAGAAATACCAACTGAAATTTGTCAACACCTTCCAGAGAATAAGAACAGACTGTTTTTTAACAAAATGAATGTTAGAAGTTAGACAAACTCATTACATTTATATACTTTGAAAATGTCAGAGTTAAACAATGAAATCTGAGAAATCATCTAATCCTGCACTGGCCAAGTTCTAGTTGAAGGTTGATAGCAGCTGCTGGGAGCAGTAAGGAAAATATGATTCTGAGGCTACTTCCTAGCTCAGTGGGAAAGTGTTCTTTTCCATTAGTGATGTCTGCCATGGGTAAGGAGTTGAGTAGTGTTGGAACAACTTGCCATGTTCTTTCTACTCCTGATCTAGTTCAACTTCCTAATTTTACAGATTGGAAAACTAAGGCCTACTATTCTGCTGATGGTTTCAAATCCCCTATGTTGGGAAAAGAAAGGTTTAGACTATGTTCATTTTTAAGTGCCATTTTAGACCATGCAAATTTACTACGAATCAAAAACTGAACATAAATAAGATTGATTTGTGTATTCTTGGCAAGCAGTTAAACAGAAACAGCTAATTAGATTTTATGTGTTCTTGAATAATGTCTGATTTCTTGAATAGTTTAAACGATCTTTTTCCCGCCCCCATTGATCACTTTGTTTTCCATCTTTATTGCCTAGAAACCTATTAAAAACTGTCTGGTATTTGTTAAAATCTTTACTGATTCCAAAATATTAAGATGTACAAATAAATTATACTTTACTAGGAATTTAGGAATAAGCATAACAAGAAAAGTGTATTTATATCTGTAGTCAGTCTTCTAAGAGCTTTAACTTAAAGAGAAATTTTCAAGTAGTTCATGGATTCATGGATTTTTTTCGTAGTTTTTATTGTTGCCCTAACAGTTATTCTAACTATAGGATTTGGATTTTTTAAAAGCTACTCTCCCTTATAGTATCCCATTTGATCCTCACATTAGCTCTGTGAAAGAGGCATAAAAAGTAGTTTTATTCACATTCATTTACCACAGGAGGAATGAGCTTCAGAGAGAATTGGTTGAAAGTACCTATTAAACAATTTTTCCTCTTTCCCCCTGTAGAACTGCCTCCCCCCTCCCTATCCCTCTCCCTCTCTCCCTCTCCCTCTCCCTCTCCCTCTCTTTTTCTCTCTCTCACTGTCTTCCTCTCTCTTCCTCCCTTCCTCTTAAGAAGAAAATCACAGATTGAAAAAAATGTCACTGATTTGATCCTAAATTTTAGCTTCCTCCTATATCTCTCCCATCAACCCCAATACTGCTGGACAATAAACAAGTGTAAGTCAAGTTGCAAAACCAGAAATGCTAAATGAAAGGCACAGGAGTCTAGAATCATGTAATGAAGAAAGTTACTACCAGAGGTGGATTCAGAGAAGGATTCATGGATTAGAGGGACTGAATTTGATTCTCAAAATGATCTAAAATGAAGAAAAGGAGATGGGAATGGAAGACATATCAGAGAAGTTTCAAAAAAGTGTGATAAAATCCTTATCTTAAAATTAATAGGAAAAAAGATACTACACAGTCTTCTTGGAATTAAACAAATGAAATACTGTTTCCAATTACTCCTGTTTCTTGATTGTTATTTTTGAAGCTGACATGCAGGCACAAGTTCTACCGTACGCCCTGACCTTGCTCAAACATATGTATAGTTTATAATAACAGGTAAACCCCTTTCTGATTGTGTTCTTTGCCATTTGCTGCATACGTGACCTCAATGGTATGATTTCACTCCTTTTTCCCCACCCCCTACTTTTGCTTAATCTGCCTGAAAGGAATAATGATGTCTATCCTCTGGTGTTGGCATGAGGATCATTATTGACATACAAATAGCACATGTTCCATGCATTGGTTTTACTCTTCGTCTCTGTCAGGAGTACCTATCTGACTCAAGAGGAAAGAAAATATTTGATTTCCACTAAGTAAAACCAAATCTGTAGATGAGAGTATCAGTGCTGATATTGAACTTTGTGTGTACATGTGACATGAGGTAGAACATTTCATCAATTTCCAGCACTGTTCAGCTAGGGATTTGGGATAGATCTACAGGAAAGCAAAGAAGTGACTAAATTAAATCAACCTGGTGAATTGTTCGAGGATTGTGATGCTTTTCCATAAAAAAAAAATGAAAACTTTAAGTCCTAGCAGTTTCCAGTTTGATCAAGCAGAAATCATTCTTTAGAAATGTTGCTAAATATTTATTTGATGAATGTGAGACACATGACACTATATAACATATATGAGAACAGGTGATGCATGTTGTAATAGATTCCATTTCATAGAACAAGGCTTAGACCATATGAAGTCAGTGGAGCGAGGTAGCAAGCTGTTTGGACTCAGAAGCAACCCACTTCCTCCCAGCCCCAAACGCTAACAATTGAGTAGAGAGAGCGGTGTTCAGCTCTGAGTTACTCATTCACTGACCTTAGGCAAGTCCTTGCTCAGAAGTCTCTCCTCCTGTGGGCCACCAATTCACTCTTACCTCTCACTTTCTTTTTCCTAAAAGTGTTGCCCTCTTGCTGTTCTTTTAATGTGCCAGTCTCCTGGGGAATTAAAGCTCTGAGCTGTCTTTGATAATGCTGAGCATATCAGTTCCTTCCTGACAGAGGCAGGTTAGAAGGTTCCTTGGTTACGATGCTAAATGCTCTGACGTGACCTTGGTTTCCTTCTGACCCAGGTCAGGACAGGGATGTGATGTGACTGACACATCTTACCCCACACGTGGCCTCTGGTGACTGGAGGTTGACACTTTCCCCAGCTCTCCCCCCAGGGTACCCAGTCATCTCTCCCTGTGGAGCTGATGGCACATTGGCATTGCTGACAAATGACTCATTTCCAGCCACATAAAATGGCTTCAATCTTATCTCTGCGACATCTCACAGATTACCTCCTCCGCCTCCTGCTTTTCTGACAGCTTCATTCCAGCAGTGCATTATGTTAAAAATCACACTTATTATGCCAAAGTGGGTCTGGCACGATTAGAGTTTAGTTTTAATCACAGATGTAGATGTGCTATAATGCTGGGGTTGATGCTCCTGTGGAACCTGTGACTTGCACACTGCAGGCCATGGGACTCACTGTTCCCCTTCTTGACCATACAGCCTCGCCTCAGGGGACTGGGAAGAGACTGACCTTTCTTTGTCATTCTCTTACTTTTATTTGACTGTGAAGTGTCTCCATGAACTGTCAGCCAAGTCAGAAACCAAGATACTGACTTGGAGCCCTTCTGCATCTTTGTTCCTCTTGGCCAGTCAGCCACCCAGTTTCCTTCTTGCTTTGGTTTTCTCTGATACCCACTGTCCTGCCTTTGGATCATACGACCATTACTTTTTTTCTTAGAATATTATAAATTCCTCCACATTAGTCTCTCTGCCTCCAGCCCTCTCCTTTCCAAAACAGTCCCCAAAGTATTTGTTCTAAAATGCAGATCCAGCTCATCTGATTCATTGTTCTCAATCCTTTGATAGCTCCTCAGTGACCTTGTGATAAAATCTTTACCTTGGAATCCAAGGTTCTATCTTACTTCTTCCCTTGCCTCTCTAACCCAGGCCACCTTCATCTGAATACTGTTATGCTCCTAAGGCACCAAGTTACTTGGAGGTCTTCCCATACATTCTACTCTTGAGTTCCTTCCCTTCTTTGCTCAAGCTCAGTTTTGAAAAACCTGGTTTTCCTCTTCATTAACCTTACTAATGCCTTCTCATCCTGCAGGGCTCATTTCACATCCAAGAAATACTTCAAGACATGTCAGTCATCCCGAAGGAATTAAGGGCCCCTTTCTGAGGTTCAAACACTCTGTGCCTCCCTCTATCCTGCCATAAATCTCATTAACATTTTGGTTCCTTTGCTTGTTTTTCATTCCACTGAACTCTGAACTCTTTGAGGACACAAGTGCCTTAGTTGACTCTGGATACTCAGAGACACACACAGTGAAAGGCAACTGAGTAGAGTGTGCATCCTTTCTGCCTGCAGCTCTACTTTAATAATGGTTAGTGGATACATTCTAGTCCTCCCCCCAGGACACATTTCAGCATCCCTCGTCCCATCTAATCTTCACAACAAATCTATGAAGAAGTCATTTTAACCAATTTTACAAAGGAGAAAAATGAGGCTCAGGGAGGTTTAGTAACTTGTTTGTTTTCATTCCATTAATACCAGGTAGTGAAGTACCTGAGTACTTGCTGTTAGAAATCTACATTGTATTTGGGTATAAAACATTTATGGCTAGACCATAAAGGGTCAGAAGGAATTTGTCAGTTGAAGTGGAATGATTGGGATGTTCGTTCCAAGCAAAACAAAAACGTGTCCCTACACATTGACATTAATATGGTCACAGGGCTGGAAAAGAGGAGGGTAGTTAAGAAAAAGTCCTAGTCTGAGTACATCTCTACTAATTACTAGTTGTGTGATCTAAGCCAGTTTCCTCACGTCAACTTCCTCATGCATATAATGGGAATAGTAAAACTCCAGAGTCCTTAGATGATGGTGATGATACAATGAAATAATGTATGTGCATTCCTAAGAATATTCTCTGACAAACAGCCATGGCTTAATACACTGTAGCTGTTTCTAACACTACTGTTCCAGTTATTTATTATCGGATAAGAAACTACTCCAAAACTTAGTCCTGTCAACCATTTGACTTTGAGCATCAGGATTTTAGGAAGAGCTCACTGATTGTGTATCCACTTCTAGGATAGCCTCTTCACTCACTTGTCTAGCATCTGGGCTGGGTTGTCATTTGCATAGGAAAAGGATTCTATTGGTCAGCTGGATGCTTAGCTACAAAAACCAAATAGACCAAAGTTGTCTCCCCAGGGGTGTGAACTTTTCACAGAGCTGCAGCTTTTTTCCAGAAGAGGAAAAGCATCTGAGCAAAGGCCAGGAAGTCCTCATGAGGAATCTTCAGACATGCAGAAAGTCACTTCTGACACATTCTCTTGTTCAAAGAAGTCACCAAGACCAGTCCCAATTCAGAAGGAGGTAGTTAAACTCCACCTTTCAATGGCCTACCATATAGCTAGCACTACTGGTAGGATCATAATATTTAGAAGCTATCACAGAGACTACACTGCTAGAAACATTTAGAGAGTGAAAAAGGGACGATTGGGAGCATGGAGCTGCTGAGAAATTATTCCATCAGTGTGGCAGAGTAGGAGCAAGCACACTATTCCAACCTCTCTGGCCTACCCAGCAAAGCCCATGAGAACTAAGCCAGTGGATTTCCCAGCCCCAGGGGATGCATGTATAAACCAGGGACTCCGGGGTAGCACTCTCTGAAAAGGACAGAGAATACCAAGAGCTTCCCTGGGATTTCTTTTCTGAAATGAAGCTGCCAACTCTCTCCAGCCTCTTTCTGTCTCTTACATGATGGAGGTCATGCTGAGCTATTTTTCCCAAACTGTTGAGGTAAGAGGATAAAAGGTCTCAGCTATCTTGGCCATCGCAAGCTGGAGTTACTCATGGGGAACAAGGCAGGAGGCATACAGAGGACGTAGCAAAGTGAATGTTGTACATGAAAGACACTCTCTAACACATTGTAGTTCACATTTCTTCTCCCTGACAGTACCTTTTTTTCTTTTTTTTAACCATGTGGGTTTTTGTCACCGCAAGATGTGTATGGCCTCTTTTCTCAGGTCATTGATCGGTCTTTTTTTTTTTTTTCTTTTAATAACCCATCTCTTTGTGGCTGACCTGCTTTTACCTGTTAATTTCATTAATGCTTCTGTGATAAGTCTCTGAGAAAGACCTAAATAATGTAATGACTTCTACTGTTCTGTTATCTTTATGAATTCCTAACACCAGCAACACACAGAAAATCAAATACACACAAATGTCCATTCAGAGACATACTTTTACACACACGCACACACATACCCAGGCGTGTCAAAATATTCTGGATTGCCTGGGCCAGTCATAGATCTCCTCTGTTTTGCAGGTATAATTATCATCGAGCATACATAAATATTTCACTCTCAAATATGTCCCATATGTATGATAAATTATTATCCTCAACTTTCCAACACACATGGTGCACACCCCAAAAAACATACAAACACATGCCTACACACTGAGTTCCTCTTCTCTCCACAAACACATGCAAAAGACAGTGAACCATTCTAAAACAAACATTTTCAAATCTTTGTCTAAATCATCCTTTCCACATTAAGAACACATAGACCTTCACACAGACATTAAGACTCTTAGAGCCACAAACATGCAAAACAGAAATCTAGGAAAACAATATGCAAATAGAAATGAAAATAAAATACATATAGACATGGATACTAACATATCCCTCAAAGTTCCTTACATAGATGAGCACCTTCCAGGAGGCTATAAACACCTCAGGCACACAAAAAATTACCATGCTCAAAAAAAATACAAAAACGAAAAACAGAAAAGCCCCACAAAACCAAAAAACCCTCACACACACACACGCACGCACACACACACACACACACACACACACACACACACACACACGCTACAGGAAAATCCAAGCATGTACTCTCGAAACTAATTGTAGTGGAATCAAGCATCTACATTTAAATATAAAACCACATTTAGGATACAAAAAAAATGAGACACATTCATTTATAGTGATGCGTGCAACATAACACATACTCACACACACACATTCCGACAACAAATCTTTCCTCCCATGAACACTTCCCCTCGTTTCATCTTGAGCCCAGACCTCATGCCAATGAACATCATCACAGAAATCTCAGCAACACAAGTCCTCTCCTAAGGCAGATAATCTCTTTGCTGGAGATGCATCTTACCTGCCCTGGCCACCAGCGTAGACTCCAGATACAGTTTTGCTAACCTTTATTTGGTTCCAATCTAGACAAATTAATAGCTCTGTTCATCTCAGAGGACAACGAAATTCCATGTAGGAAGATTGACCATGAATAACAAACACAAAGAACTGGTGCTAAGGGAAACCATGGAATCCAAATTTAAGAATTCAGTTATAGGCTTACCTCTGCTACAGACTTGCCGGAGAACCTGGGGCAAGTTCCTGTCACTTGCAGGCCCCAATCCCTCCACCTGTGAAATTAGAGATTTGATCTTGACAGTCTACTTTATAAGATCCCTAAAGCTATGATTCAAGGTCTGTGGATATTTCTGAGCGAGAAACTGTTAGCAGGTAGCAACTCTTATTTTGATTAAATAAGGGCACTGAATTCTTCTGCCTGAGCATTATAGGGAAAGCTGTGCACAATTTGGAACTGAAAAACTTCAGTTCAAATCTTTGTCCTGTCAAATTAATTAAGTGAATCTATAATTATTTATTTAGTAGCTACCATGTGTCAGGTGCTATTCCGAGTATGGGACAAGAGGCTCATCTGAAACAACCTCCATCTTCACAGTTTAGATGGAAAGAATGATAAATCATTATGTTGCTCAAAAGCAACCTAAATGCTTCATCAGCAGAGGATTGCATAAGAAAGATATAATACACATATGCAATGGAATATTACTCAGCCGTGAACAAGAATGAAATAATGCCATTTGCAGTAACGTGGATGGCCCTAGAAATTATCATACAAAGTGAAGTAAGTCAGAGAAAGGTAAATATCATATGAGATCGCTAATATGTGGAGTCTAATACAAATGATACAAAAGAACTTACAAAATAGAAACAGACTCAAAGATTTTGAAACCAAATTCATGGTTACCCAAGAAGAAATGTGGGGCAGAAGGGATAAATTAGGGGATTGGGTTTGACATATACACACTACTATATATAAAATAGGCAGCAAGGACCTATGTATAGCACAGGGTAATCTAGTCAATATTGTGTAATAACCAATGTGGGAAAAGAATCTGAAAAAGAATGGATATATGTATATGTATAATTGATTTACTTTGCTGCACACCTGAAATTCACCTCCGTCTTTTTTCTGTATTTTCCCATTTTTTTTGCTTACACACATCTCAACCTCTGAAGAGCTCAAGGCAAGCTTCAAAGTGTATTCCCAGTTCATCCATGTTCTGGCATTTAATCCCTATTTCTCATATGGCAGGAAGGGCTGAGCAGCCTATAACCCATTCTTGAAGTTGTGCAGCATTGTCCAGCACTGATATTTAATTTCATTACTTTTATTCATCCAGACTTGGGTTCTTCAGCTTGTTGGGTTCCAGCCGCGATTAATTGGTAGATCTCCCACTGGCTCCTGATTAGCTGCTTTTGATTAGGGCCTAATGACTTCATTTGTTCCCTAATTCAGGGGGATGAGTTGCAAAACTGCCAACAAACTGCTCAAACAGAATTACATTTTCCCAAGCCCTGAAGATATCACTTAGGCGCTGTGTACACCACATTCTCCCACCCTCGTTCCTCTTTCTCATTGCCTCCCAACCTCGCTGCACAGAAGCAAGGGAGAAAGGAAGCTTGTGACCCAGCTCCTGGCTGCTAGAGCAGATGTCACAAGGAAAAAAACCCTACTCCGAGGAAGAAGTCACCCTCCACCCCCACCCCACAACAGCACCGGCACCGGCTCCCACGTTGTGCCCTAAGGGAAGGCTTGATGTATAAGAACTTTGCTGAAATCTTCACCTTCTACACCTGCTGCTTGCCTTCTTCAGGAATAAGAGACAGCCCTGAACTTTGACCTGATCTCTTGCCACAAACATTTGAAAGCTTTCACCCATTGCAAAGGTCAAAAGACAGAGAAAACTGTCTCTACCCAAGATCCAAATTGACTGCAACTGGCTCTGGTCCCAAGTGCTGGCTCTGACCCCCCAGACCACAGCCCCTGACATTCTACACTAGGGAGAAGATGGTAAGAGAGACACATTTCTGCCTAAGGGTATGAAGCCCCTTGGGGTGCATCTTTAATATACAGATTCCCAAGGCCCACTTCAGAAGGTCTTTGTCTATTCAATATGTCATTCTGCAGATTTATATTTTTTTCATTATTTTATTTTTTAATTTTATTTATTGAGGTTTGATTTATAGTATATTATTTTAAGAAAAAGAACATAGTGATTCAGTATTTTTACAGACTATATTAAAAGTTATTACAAGGTAATGGCTATAAATTCTGTGTAATGCCATATGGCTTGTTGCTTATCTATTTTATATGTAGTAGTTTATATCTCTTAATCCTATACCCCTATCTTGCCCGTTCCTTCTCCCCATTGGTAACCATTAGTTTGTTTTCTATATCTCCAAGACTATTGCTGTTTTGCTATATACATTCCGTTGTTTTATTTTTTAGATTCCACATATAAAATGATATCATGCAGTATATGACTTTGTCTGACTTATTTTATGAAGCATGATACTCTCTAGGTCCATCCATATTGTAGAAGATGGCAAAATTATATTTTTATGGCTAATATTCCATTGTACAAAAACACAATGGAATATTAGCAATAAAAATATAATACATTTTTATGTATATATGTGTGTGTGTATATATATATATGTATACACACACACACACACACACACACACACACACACACCACATAATCTCTGTCCATTCATTTGTTTATAGTCACATGGGTTGCTTCCATATCTTGGCTATTTAAAATAGAGCTGCTATAAACATTGGTGTTCATGTATCTTATTCAGTTAGTATTTTTTTTTTCTGGTTATAACATCCAGGAGTAGAATTGCTGGATCATATGGTAGTTCTATTTTTAGTTTTTTTTAAAGAGCTCCCATACTGTTTTCCATAGCAGCTGCACTAATTTACATTCCTACCAGTGTTGTACAAGGGTTCCCTCTTCACCCCATCCTTACTAACATTATTTATTTGTGGACTTTTTGATGATAACCATTCTGACAAGTGTGAGGCAACATCTCGTTGTTTTGATTTGCATTTCTCTCATGATTAGTGATGCTGAGCATCTTTTCATGTGCCTGTTACCATCTGTATGTTTTCTTTGGAAAAAATGTCTATTTAGGACTTCTTCCCATCTTTTGATTGGGTTGTTTGTTTGTTTTTATATTAAGTTGTGTGAGCTGTTTATATATTTTGGGTATTAACCACTTGTTGGTCACATCATTTGCAATGATTTTTCCCATTCTTTAGGCTGTCTTCTCTTTGTACCAGTGGATTCCTTTGCTGTGCAAAAGCTTTTAAGTTTAATTTGATCCCAATTGTTTATTTTTGCCCTTATTTCTTTTACCTATCAAAGTACTTGTGATATATTTTATAGAACTAGAAAAAATAATCATAAAATTCATATGAAACCAGAAAAGATCTCAAATTTCCAAAGCAATCTGGAGAAAAAAGAACAAAGCTGGAGGTATCACCATCCAAGACTTCAGACTATACTACAAAGTTACAGTAATTAAAGCAACATGGCAAAACACAAAAATACACAGATAGCGGAATAAAACAGAATAGAGAGCCCCGAGACAAAGCTGGGTGCCTATTAATATCCATCAGAGGAGGCAAGAATATACAATGGAGAAAAGACAATCTCTTCAAAAATGGTGCTAGAAAAACTGAAAAAAAACATTTCTCACAACATATAGAAAAGTAAACTCAGTATGGATTAAACACCTAAATATAAGGCTCCAAACTATAAAATTCCTAGAAGGAAACATATGCAGATATGCAGAACACCCTTTGACATAAATTGTAGCAATTTTTGATCTGTCTCTTAAGACAAAGTAAATATAGTTATATATTTAATAAGGAATTTCATAAAAATTTATTGAACACTTACCACGTGCCAAATTCCATGTTAAGACTCTAGGGAAACTCAGGTGACCAAGACTCCATCCCTGTCCTGTACGAGTCAGTGTCTTCTGGGGAAACAAGTTCTTTTATGGACAAATCAACACAGTACTGTAAGTGTCTCTAACATAATAGGTGGTAAGTGTAATATGATCTAAAATACACACACACACACATACACACAAGAATATACTAAAATGCAAAGCATTTAAAATGCAATAAATAAAGTAATTCTTCATTACCCCAGTCCTCAAGGTACTTACCCAAGAATCAACTGCTATTAGTAGTCACTTGTGTTCTCTTCAGACATTTTGTATTCATATGCATTCATTTTAAAATAAAAAAGTGAAATTCAGGGAAAAGACAAAATGGTGACTTGATGAAAGTCACAG
Organism: Catagonus wagneri; assembly: GCA_004024745.2. Lineage (NCBI taxonomy): Eukaryota > Metazoa > Chordata > Mammalia > Artiodactyla > Tayassuidae > Catagonus > Catagonus wagneri. The sequence continues at coordinate 15,493,005 of PVHT021183634.1, forward strand.
ACTAAGATGACAATGACGGAGGCTATGTTTTCCCTACTCTCATGCCTTTTTTCAAGAAAACCCTAATGACCTTTCCTGGCTCAAGAGACTGGTCCAGTCATCTTAAAGATGTTAGATGTGGGCTCAAGAGCACTGCCCCTTGCAAAGTAACAAAGAGCTAAGAAAAGGGTGTGGGAAGGACAGAGGGAGGTAGGAGGTAGAGCACAGAACTTTAAAAGAGCTCTTACAACTAGAGGAGACTATCCACACAAATTCTTCCAGAACTTCCATGCATCCTCCCAGATTTATGTCCACTTCCTTCTTACCAAGGTTTATCCAGGCATCCAGCTGATCTTCAGAGTCTGGATACTACCCCTATCTGACCCTGGCTTCTGCATCTGACTACAGGCCATCCATCCATGATGTTGGTTCTCCCCAGCAATTGGTTGATGATGTTTCATTCATGCCCCCTATATATTCCAAAACTCCAGGCTGTGTTTTGAATTCTTTGTGTGTATCTGGGCTCTTACACCTCACAAAGATCCTCTAAGTCAAATGCTTGTCATAGCAAAAGGACAGCTCTACAGTGAATAAAATAGCACAGTGAGAAAAGCATGAGCTTTAGAAACATACAGATTTGGCCTCTAATTCTAATTTTGCCTAATGGATAAACATTAGGAAAATTACAGGGCTTCTATAAAATTCAATTTATTTGTTTAAAAAGAGAATTGTCACATCTAATTTTCAAATTCCTTTGAGTATCACGTAGCAAAGGGAATTTGTAATGGGTCTAATGCATAGTGGATACTTCATAAATAGTAAATATTTTAATATTTTATTTATTAATGTCTATCACACCTAGTAAAACATTAGGTCCCAAGACCAGGAACTACAGTGTTTAATGAACTTGTGTACATCCAGCATCAAACACTGCACCTGGCACATAGTATATGTTTAATAAGCATCCACTAAAAGCAAGAATGAACGGAAGAATAATTTCTAATTGTCAGTTCAACCTGAACTAAAAGAATAAGTCTTGATTCTGGTTTTGGAGAATGGCTAAAAGCATTTGAAGCTAGGGGAAATATACAAGCCAAAGCAAGTTAGTATGTGGAATCAAGGCATTTTAAGGGCTTGGAGAAGAATAGAAGATACACCTCACTCATGAGTGAGATGTTGCCTGTGATACATCCCATACAGAGCAGGTCCTTAATATGTATTTGATAAACGATGCTGAGAAGAAACACACACTAAACTGATGAGAAAGTGTGAGATCACCACAGCAACTTTGTAGAATTCATCCAAACTACTCAGGTGGGAAGCCACAAAATGGGTTCACTTTGTGTCATCTCCTAGGACCCCAAGATGCTGACACAGTGCTATGGATAAATGAATGGGAGCCACGCATGCCAGGCAATGATGGGATAAATAGAGGGGCAGTGACTGCTGCTGAAATTAGCAAGGAATAAGTGTGCATTTGGGCCCTGTGCAATCTAAAAGATGCTATAGCTTGCTCTTTATGTCTTTACCTCTCCTTCTCTGCACAAATTGAGCAATTGAGGTGGCAATAAATTGATGAAGTGTGCCAAATTGCCTTTTCTTCCGTGTGCTGAATTAAAGTTTCTCTCTCAACAAATGAAACTAAGGGGATTTCAAACAGACACTATCCCTGGGGGAATTAGTGATGCGCTCTTAGCAAATCGGAGGCTGAACATGGGTATTTTTCATGACGTTTGGAGACAGGTTGGCATGAGGGAGGCAGATGCATTGGAAGGATGAGAGAAGATAGAAAGGGTTGCAGCAAATAAGCTGGCTTTTGCCAAACCCCTGCTGTGATTCTGCTATGACTCATGTCTTCTTCAATAGCATTATTATAATTATACCTGTCATTTACGGAACACTCGCCAAGTGCCAGAAATTGCACTAAGCACTTCACACACATTATTTAACTTAATCTCCATAACTACCCTATGAGGAATACATAATTGCCTTCAGGTAACAGATAAACTTTAAATCAGAGAGGCCAATTAACTTGCCTGGTGTCACACTGCAAACTGGTGACAAACTGGGATTCTAACATGGGTCCTTATGATTCTAAAGCCTGAGTCCCAACCCTATCACTCTACTGCCTTCCACTGCAAGGTTTGGTGTGAGGTCTTGCTTTAGGGCAGAGTGAAGGTGTTTGATCAATGAGAAAACAAACGGACTACAGTGAGGAATTATATGTTTGTCTATATCCTACCTATTAACCCAGCAAATTTGAGACAGTTTTCAAAATTACTGCTGAGAAATTGGAAGGCACAAATATAAGAAAAATAGAAGGACCAAGCCAATGTAAAAAATACTGGAACTAGATATGTGGTATTTAGCATATAAATGTTATTAAATTTAAGCAGTAAATTCAGCTTGAGCATCCTATCTGATGAAGCAAAAAGGGAAACACGATTGTTTGCTTGATGTCTAATATTTGTAAAGGAAATGCATACCAATTCTTTACAGAAAATTTGCCGATAAAATTTTATCACCCAGGAAAAGTTGATAGTATAGTAGTCAACAGGCATGCATTGCGAGTATACTGTGTGTCACTCACAGAGGTAGGGTCTAGGAATATACTTAGGAACTAAACAAGCATGATACCTGCCTCTTAGACCCTTCAGTCTAGTTGGTAGCTAGTTCTAAAATAAACATAATAGCATTTTCAACTATTCAAAGAGGCGTTGAAGCAACAGGATTATCTAATTCAATCTGAGAGAAGTATGAAAGATTTCCTGGTAGAAGTGATATTTAACTAGAGGCAGAAATAGTGTTAAGCAGAATGGAAGAATGAATATTTAAATTTTTTTATTATAGTTGATTTACCGTGTCTTGTCAGTTTCTGCTATACAGCAAAGTGACCCAGTCATCATGTTCTATCACAAGTGATTGGATATGGTCCCCTGTGCTATATAGCAGGACCTCATTTCTTATCCATTCTAAACGTAATAGTTTGCATCTACTAACACCAAATTCCTAGTCCAGCCCACTCCCCCTCCTCTTTGGCAACAACAAGTTTGTCCTCTATGTCTGTGAGTCTGTTTCTGTTTCGTAGATAGGTTCATTTGTGTCATATTTTATATTCCACATGAAAGTGATATCATATGGTATTTCTCTTTCTGACTTACTTCGCTTAGTATGAGACTCTCTAGTTGCATCATGTTGCTGCAAATTGGATTATTTCATTCTTTTATATAGCTGAGTAGTATTTCATTGTGTATGTGTTCCATGTCTTAATCCATTCATCTGTCGATGGACATTTTGGTTGAGTCCATGTCTTGGCTATTGTAAACAGTGCTGCAATAAACATTGTGGTATATGCATCTTTTTGAATTATGTTTTTCTCCAGATATGTGGCCAGGATTGGTATTGCTGGATCATATGGTAGTTCTATATTTAGTTTTATACGGAACCTCCTTACTACTTTCCATAGTGGTTGTACCAATTTGTATTCCCACAAACAGATACAAAGTAAGGGCTCAGGGCTTTGGACAGGGGGAATGTGACAGGTGGAGGAATAGTATTTGCAAATGCTCAGAGGTATGGGAAAGCGTATCATGTTCAAGAGTCAGAGAAGTCCAGTGGCTAGAGCTGAGTAAGAGAGAGAATGAGAGAAGACACACGAACACATAAAATCAGTGTATGCTGGGGCAAGAGTCTGTTGTACCTATTCCATCTAGGGTAGTTGTTTGAAATCATCCATAGTAGGAATATTTATACAATTGAAATTGATAAACACTATGCATACAGGACTCTTTATTTCCTTCACAGGCATTTAACAGCTCACTACTGCATAAAATCGTATTTCAAGTTGGTAGTCCTACCAAGAAAGCACCTTGAAGGGAGAACCACCTGAAACTGAAGGGATGGGAGATGGCTTCTTGAAAGAGACAGAATTTGGGCTAATGACAACAGTGCGCAAAAATCCAGTCTAGCAGGTTGGAACCTTAAATTCAGAGAGTTATTCAGCATCCAACAGATGGTGGGAAAGCACAGATTATCAACCTTAGAGAGAGGCGATGTGCAGAGATATTGTGTCCTCTTGCAGTGAGGGTGTTCAAAGAGGGGTCAGCTTGGAGACACCTACTAAGCAATTATTACCAGTCAGTCTATAGTCCAGTGTTCCGGAAAAGAAAAAGAGAAGGCAAGACCATGAGACACCAAGCAGAAAGCAGACTTGCAGTGATATCAAGCTGTGCAGGTGGTTTAGACAGGGACACAAGGATAATATCTGGGGTCCATGATGCAGATCTCCCTCTTAGGAAAATGCAGGAGTCCAAAAGCTAGGTCATAGGGGGATAATCATATAACCTAGTGGGATGCAGAATGACCTAACCTTCATTTTGCATCTGTTTGTGTTGCATCAAATAGGTTGGGACTGAAGCTGCAGGAAAGCCTCTGGGAGACCCACGTGTGTGGAGAGAAAGACAAAGCAGGAGTCAGCTGGGATTTGGTGATCTGGGCATAGGCAGGACTGGGTGAACAAAGTGGCAAAAGCAGGGAAGAGCAGGGGAAATAATCAGTCTCTCCTCAAGAAGTATGGCAGTTCTAGTGGCTAAAGTTAGAAAGGTTCATTAGAGTCAAGATGTTAAGTGCCTTAAATGCTTGGCAAAGATCTCTTTCCTTCATTCAGTGGGCAGTGGAGGGAGAAGTGGTGAAAATGATATTGTCCAAGTAGGGCCAGCAGTGACGTGTGCAGATCCATTCTTTGAGACTAATCTGGTACTAAAGTGCATCTGTGGGACTGGACAGGAGGAAAGTAGGGGCTTGTATTCCTGCAGAACTCAAGCAGCACCATATAACAATACACTCCTAACAAGTGGTAAGGAAAAGGCATTTGAGCCTAGTATGCACCATTTCTCACCTTTGGAAACGTTTTGCTCTTCTCATGTATCCCCTTCCTGTCCCAACCCACCCGTCAGTCTACTGAAATCCTTCCTCAATCAAGAGATTGTTATATAAGAAGCAAGTATCCTAGAAAATCTGACTATCTCATAGTTTGTCCCCAAATTTTGTTTTACTCTGTCTAAATGTGACCATGGTCTCTTCCAAAATGCACTTACCATTTTTTCTGTGTTTTTCTTTCTTAATCTGAGACCAAGTGTTACAGGTAATGTTGCCAATTTGATGAGGAACCCTTTTATTCCTGCTAAAGTGCCACAAGGCATGTCCTATTACAATTTCACTTTAATCACTTGTAAGCAACTTGACCTCACAGCTCCATCCTTGGCAAACTTAGATGGCATCACTATGAAGATAAATACTCTTATAAAATTAAGCATTGATGGGTATAGAAATATTCCTGCATTTGAGTCAGAAGATCTGGATTTGAATGTTGGCTCTGCCATTTCATAATTGTGTGACATTAGGCAAGTCCCACAGCCACCCTGAACCTCACTCTGCCCCTCTGTGAAATGGGGTAATTATCTCTGTCTTCCCTGAGAGGATTATTGTAAGGCTCAAATGAGATAATGCACAAGAGAGCTAATTAAAAAAAAAAAAAAAAAAACGCAAATTCCTTCTCTGATAATGAGCAATTTCCTCATCCATGGCTCCTTTTCCTTGGGGGTTTCCATGTGCTTCCCAGCCTAAATGAGAAGCCTCATGCTGTACAGTGTATGTTCGGATAAATTGGAGGGGCTGGCTGACCTTCTTGTTGACTACAGGGAAGCCATAATTGCTCTTTCATCCTGGCAGAGCCTCTTTTTTCACTTAAAAGGTGAGTTTCAAAGGAGAGAGGAGGATAGTGGCCTCAGACGGTAAACCCCACTCCTCCCCAATCATCTGACTCTGAATCATAGAGAGCTGAGAAGGGGCTAGTACCCGGCTCTGGAAGCTCTTCCCTCAGCCACTGTTGGCTCTGCTTATTTTAGCAAAACTCCATCTTGAAGGCTGAGGGGAAGAGGATGACACAGCCTTGGATCCTCCTGCCTGGCTGGATCTAGGAGGGCCATTGTACGCTTTTCTCCCAGGACCAGGCATCTCTGTCCTAAGATCTGAGGGGACATTTATCTTCCTGAAACACATACTAATCTGTCAGTCACAGATGAGGATAAGGGGATAATGATCAGGAAAGGAAGGGGAAGTGGCCATTTTGATGGGCAGGGAGCACAGTCTTGGGGTCATGCCTCCTCCTCATGCTTAGACTGGGAAGTGCTGCAGTACACATGGGAAAGAGAGAAAGCCTGAATTCAAATCTCAGTCCAGACGTTTCTCAGCTGGGTGACTTTTCTCCTCCTCTGTAGAATGGGTGTCCTCCTAGTAGTGATGTTACTTTCCTAATATCACAGACTGGCCTGACAATACCATGATATATAAAATGTGGGAAAACACCCTCTGCTGTGCTCCCCTATGCCACCATCATCATGTACCCCTGACCAGTATTCCACTCTTTCCATCAAATCTGACCCATTATTCTGGTCAATAAATCTGCTAACTCCATCTCTTAGTATGTTGGTGCAAATAGTTACTATTTCTCCCTTCTAATGAAACAGGGTTTCCCATTTTCAACAGCTTTGTGCTATCTTGATACTTTTGTTCTTAAACTAAAAAGGATTCTCCAGAATCCCTGCAAGCCTACCTAGGATAAGAGACAGGACAAGGGAAACAGAATGGGCAGACTCCATGAGTCTGACTTCCCTTCAACTAGAGTAGACCCTGTGATGTTTTACATATGCAATTTCTGAGCAAGATGTATTCTGAATAGAGTAACAGTGCTGCAAGGGGAAAACACAGTAATAACAATAGTTGAAAACCTATGTTAGAAATGCAGTGGCAGTAGGGGAAACCCTCTCCAGAAATTCATCCAGGGCTTAGCTATCAAACATCAACAGGTTACAAGTAGATAGATGGATGAGTGCATGTTTTAAACAGAGCCTGCATCCCAAGATGGAGGCAGGAAAGCTCAGATGTTACTGGGTCATCATGCATACGCTTCACCTATTTCTCTCACTCTTCCAGATGTCACTACTGCTGTCATGCACACATGGGCTTCCAGCCTCCCCACAGCTGGTGATGGACTGGAAAGCTAAAGCACCAGCACTTTCACTTTATGCCGAAGGTCTCCTCAGTGAAGGCCCATTTTTCAGGTTTTCTCTTCTGAGAGCATCAGAGTATCTGTGATTCCCTAGGGGACACAGAGGCTCATCAGCAATGCTATCCATCTGGGTCCAAACCCACCTTCACAAATGAGCTGTAATAAGAATACCTGCCACAGCAATAGTGTGCTGAGACCTGTGCTAAGAACTTAGAAGCATGTTCCCTTTTCCCATGATGACTCTGCAAGATAGGTATCAGAACCTCTTTCTTATGAAGGAGAACGGTGAAGCTCCGAGCAGTTAAGTATCTTGTCCAGAGTCAGATCGCTCCCAAGTAGCACTGCTAACATTCACTCTCAGGTTTTTCTTTCTCTCCCCAAACTAACTTTTTATATTATGCTAAGCTGAGTTGCTCCTTAAATACAGCCTTAGACCTTCAAACAACCCTGGATGAACTCCTCTCTGGGAGATGCAGTGTTCGGCAGATTTTAGGCCACTGCATCAGCTTCCTCTAGCCATTTTCACTAACTCAAACAGGCACATGCATGCAGGAGTCCTTATATTTCTGCAACAATTCTAGTCAGCTTACTACACATAGAGTCTCCTTGGGATCAAACAATTCAAGACTGAAAATGGGATAAGAAAGTGAGTGAATGCTTGAAGAAATGCATGGATTAGTGAGTGAAGGAAAAATTAAGTGAATGAATGAATGAGGCATCCTGTAAAACACTGAAATACAGCTGTTAAAGTCAGTGAGTCATACCATATAGCTGAGGCCAGGGTGTCAAACAGATAGGAGATAATTATACAGGGAGTGGGAGGGAGCAGTTCTAGAAGGGAAGCATAGAAATTCTCACAAAGATATCTGAAAGCTGAGAATACAGCCTGTGTTACAGGACAGGGAGACAACTGCAGAGATCAGGGCTGGGGCTGCTTCTAATGCAAGTGGCAGATAAACACAGGCAGAGCTTTCAGTGGTGGTGAAAAGAAGGAAGAGAGAACAGATATGACATCTTGCTTGGTGCGTTTGGCACAAGTCTCACTGTAGGCTTTGCTCCAACCTGTGTCATCAGGAACAGGACTCAGGTGATAGGAGAACAACAGGACCTGGGAAGATCAAAGCCATGCTTTTAAGCCTCAATTAAGGTTCTACTTGTAAGACTTTTAAACACAATGTAGCCTTTCTCTTCTGGGCTGGGCCAAGCACAAAGACATGTGTTGGGTCTTTTTGGAACACAGAGCCCAGGAGCATCTATAATTAAGTTCTCTCTGCTAAAGGGAATAAGGCTTCGGTACACAACATAGCTTGTGTGTAAGAATGCAAACTACAATTCACAGGATGCTGAGTGGGCTGTCTGCCCAGGACTGCCTGTCAAAGCCTGATAAGGCTTCAAGGCACAAAAAGTTTGAGGTAAGGAATTAGGAGATAGAGGTACCCAGGAAGAGAGAGGAAGAGGGGTTGGTGCAAGAAGGATGGCAATTCACCATATGTGGAAAAAACATCCACTCAAGAGTCGGAAAACCTGCATTTGTTGTGTTCTGGCTTCACCACTTTCTGTGTTGCCTTGGGAATTCATAGAGATCCTTAAATCCCACTTTCTTATGACAAGACTGCCCTCCAGGACTGTTGAATTAAATCTATATTCCTTTTCCAAGGAAGTTTATTTCAGTATGTTCTTCCAGGCTCATACCGATTCACTGATAAACTTACTACGAAACCCTGAATAAGTATTGTTCTTGCAAACCAAAGAGTGTCCTGAAGCAGAGTACTTACATTTCCTTTATAACCCAGTATGATCTCCTGAATAGCTTTGGACGTCCTAGGGGTGAACCCTGCTCCTAAAATCAAGAACTGGGCACCATATAGACAGGGATGACTTGGAACAAATTTGGTTTATAAAAGTACCCATAAGAATATTAAGGCAGTTATACCAAGGAAGGGAATTGCAAGTACTGGAGCAAAGGAAAGAACTGGAGACCATGCACAGTGTAAAATCTCAGCCTTTGTGCTAGAAAGAACCAGCATAAACAGGAGTGAGCAGAAGCACAAGATGCAAAGCAAAGGTCCACTTTTTGTGTTGAGGGAAAAGGCTGGATGACTGCTCTGTGTCAGGCATCTTCTCAAAGTTAAGTGACTGCAGAAAATTCAGGCCCACCCACCTGGCTGGTTGCAGAGCCGGCATTTTCACTGTTCTCATGGCTGTATTCTCTACCTCCTCTCCTACTGTATGGAAAAACTGCTCATTCAGCCAGAGGCCACCAGGCCTGGGGGGAAAAATGGGGGGGGGGGGTTGCAGAGAAATGTGGAGCTACTCTCCTTTTTTGAACCATCCTAACTCTACACGTTTCTGTATGTTTTTCCCCTCCCCAGTCAGACCCCTAAGTAAAAGGATATCACTGAGTTTTGAGAAACAGAAAAAAAAAATATATATATATATATATATATATATATATATATATATGTGTGTGTGTGTGTGTGTGTGTGTATATATGTGTATATACACATATATATATATACACACACACACATATATATATATATCTCCCAAAGAAAATCTTTCAATGCTCTCACTTGAAACAGCCCATTCATCCCCCAATGGCCAGTGAGAACTCCAGGAGTCATAATGTTTCCTCTGTAAATAAAGGGATGGAAACCGTGCACACAGGAACACCCACCAAAGTCTTCTTCCTTTTATTCTGGCTATAAACGCAGGCGAGCTCTGCAGGGGCAGCAGGCACGTGTGAGCCGCCCAGGCCTCCTTGCAAAGCCTAGTTCCTTTCTCTGGTGCAGAGCCAGGGGAACCCAGCCTTTCAAAGCCCCCTTTTGAAAGCGGCCGGCGACTTAAAAGGCGGCTCAGATGTAATTTGCTCGTTGGCGCCGGCTGCACAATAGGCTCTGCGCCAGCCCTGGCCTGCTGGCAGACCGACCCCGGGAGCATGTGATCCCCGCAGCCCCGCGCAGCAGCCCCTGGGCGCCGGGCAGACTCAAAGCCTGGAGTCCTAGCGTGGCCCGCCTGCGTGGCGCTGGCGAGAACAGCCTGCACAAAGGAGTTCCGTGCAGAGTGGTTACTGTGGCAAGGTTGCCCACGGGACTTCGGGGCATCCGGCTGTTTTCAGTTCCTTTTAGCTCTCTTACTTCAAAGTTCTCCATTTGAAGCTGTTGAGAAAGTCTGATAGACGCAAAAGAAGAAAGAAACAGCAAGATTTAAAAAGTAATTTAAAAAAAAAACCTGAAAAAAACTTTAAAGGAACAAAAGATAATTTTTAAAAAGTAGCTTAAGCAACAGAGAAGAAAATCATGAAGGCGTTAAGAGCAGCCCTCGCCCACACCTATCCCTGACTCACTACATTCTAGCTACAGTGAGGTAGACTCAGTGAGGTAGAACTTTTGGGTTTACCAGGAATTGAGGCAAACCCAATCCAGGCGAATTAAGAGAAGAAGTCACAAACAGGAATTGTGGTGGCTTTTTAGTCTAAACCACATATTACTTCTTTGGTAGTTTTGCAGATCAGCAAGTAAATGTGAACATTCTCCACCCTTCAAAGAAGGCTCCCCTGTTAATCACATTCCCACTATTATTGACCAGTCTTCAGATTTAGGTTTTACTTTGCTTCCCACACAGACCAAGCACCAAAGCTCAGAGAGGCTAGGTAATGTACCCAAATTAACACAGTCTATAGTGTCAGAGACCTGAATTCAAACACGGCCCCTGTGTGTTGTTTGTTTGTTTTCCCATATGTTATTCTGACTGCAAATAAATAATGCAATAGATAAATAAGTAAACAAAGGAAATAAAATTAAAAAAATAGGAACAAGTCAGCTGAAGTGGATTCCAATCCACTACTCTAAAGAGACTAGATATCAGTGCAGATACCCAATGTATAAACAGCATCTCTCCAGTGCAGAAGTCATGTGAGACTCAGTGGAAGAAGTAATCAGAAATCAAACAGTCTCATTGCTCTGGGGATTCATTGTGCACTGAAAGAGAGGGAAAATAGGAACTAACATTTACTGGGGAAAAAATTGACTTGATGATAACACACAAAGGATGGTCAGTGTTTGTGAAGCAGAGGCTAATAGGGATCAAGAATGTTGGCTCAGAATCCTGGTGCTACTGCCTCCTCACTGTGTGACCTTAGGCAGATCACTTAACCTCTTTCTTCCTTAGTATCATATTCAACAATAGAGATATTATGAATCTTAAAATAGTGAACATGTGCAAAATGCATAGAATAATGCTTGGTATGTTTTAAGTGCTAAATAAATATGTGTTTTTTGTCAAACTCTGTTATAAGCATTTTGCATTTATAATCTCATTGTCTTCATGGCAGTAACAGCCGTGTGTGAATATATCCCTAGACAATAAATGAGGAAACTGAGGCACTGAGAGTTTCTGCCACCTGCCCAGGTTACCTCATGTAGGAAATAAGGAACCAAGCTGTAGACTCACGGTTAGTCTAATTCAGGTTTATTCTCTTCAGAACTGTGCATTGCTTCCCAGTACTCATATCAGAAGAACACATTTAAATTTGACTCAGTCAAAAGCTTTTCAAACATGTCTCAAGTATTTTCTCTGTATGGAGCTTCTGCTAGATATTGGGGATGCAGAGAGAACCAACCTAGTTCCTAGTTCCAAATTCCAAAGAGAGCATTTTATCTATCATATTCCTGTGGCAATTGAAGATTAAAAAAAAAAAAAAAAGGGTATTCCAACCTTAGCTGCCTTAGCTCTCCATTGCTAGCTTTTACTTCAAGCAGATATCTATCTGGGGTTTAATTCTCCCTCCCTGGATCTACCCCTGCTATGTTGTCTTTAAGACTGAAAATTTTAAAGTAAGCCAAAGATATCAGTAAAGCAAGACCTTAAGGAGGAGCAGCTACCTATCCGAGATGATTTTAATTAAACTCCCATCGAATACAAAGATTTCTGTACAACATTCGCAGTGGTTCTTGAAAACCTCCAATGACGAGCGACTGACTACATTTGAGGGAACATCCATTTCCTTATGCACACAGTTCAAGTCCCAACAATTTCTTCTTCTCTTAAACTGTAAGTACCATCCACAATTCTAATCTGTCCATTGTAATATACAAAAATAAGTCAACTCCTTTGTTCTGATTTTTTTATCACACCCCTCCCTTCCCTCCACCTTCATTTTTTCTCTGAATTCAACATCTCTGTGAATCCTCTGATGCTTCCTGCTTCCTCAGAGAATGTGAGTTTCAAGCATGTCAACATCCTCAGTTGCTCTCCTCAGTAAGGTCTAGAGCTTGTCAGTGTGAATCTTAAAGTAAAGATGCCAGAGAGAGACAAACCTGGGTCCAGCCAGAGCCTTATAGCTAACCTTCTGTCTGGGCATTCAACTTTTTCACAAATGCTGTCTGAGTTTGCACTAGCTTCCTTCCACCTTGGGAAGGGAGGATTAGGTGCCAGCAGCAATGTTGTTAGTTCATCTGCATCTCTGTTGGGGACAGAAGGAGCAGGTAATTAATTGTTTCTCTTCTGCACCAGGCAGCCGGCTTTCTTTGGAAAAGTTGAGCATCCCTCATCCAGCAATGGTTTCTGCAATTAAAACTATCTACAGCCAGGAGTTTGATTAATAGCTGGGAGGTTTCTCCTTTGCTGACAAATGAGAAAAAGAGAAATCAGATAGGGAGAAGCTGAATGCATTTGCTTAGCACAGGGCCTCGCTAATGTTCTTTCCAAAGAAAGAACTGCAGCAATTTTCTAGGGACCGAGAGTGGGGCAAATCCCTTAAAAGTTTGCAAAGTAATGGATCTAAAAAACAGATGTGCCAGTTTCTCAGGAGCAGAGCAGAAAGGGCTGTAATCAGATGTCTCTGAAGCTAGAGAAGATTACTAGTCACATGGCACAGATGGGAAAATAAAGAACAGTAAAGGGGACTGGTTTTCCCAAGGTCACACAACTTTCCAAGAGAAACAAGGCAGCTAGCTTGCTGCCAAATTTTAAATTTCCCAAAGGCATAGAGGCACTTTATTCTGGAAGAAAGGATGAGACCAATGGGCATGACTGTCACACTTGAGGAGACTAAAGTCCTAAATCCAGAACCTTAGACCCAGGATCTAGCCCTCTCCAGCACATGACTGCTGCCTGTCGCAGAATGTGTATTTAGCAACCTAGAATGATTTCTGTAAGAGAGAAATCTGCCACTGTAGAAATTCCACTCACCGTTCCTAGTTTTCCTTTCCAGGACTGTCCTGAATAATTAACATCTCCTGCTTCCTTGGAGATGAGAAGACAGTGAACCTCTGCTAGGAGCACTGGAGCACTCTTCTCTCCCTACTGAGCTTCCCAAACTCCTAGAACCTTTCCTAAAAGCGCCTGGAGGGGATGGGGGTTGTGAGGATAGAGGGCCAGTGAAGGAAGTCTCTGTGTCGTGTGGCTCAACTATCTGCACCAAGACAGGCCCCCAAAGGCAGGGAGGGAAGCAAAGGCTGGACAGGTGGATGGATGGTGCCCAGAATGCTCAGGGCTGTTCTGGGGCACAGCCAGAGCCAGCAGACCATGAATGCAAACACAGTAAAGAGTAGTCAATGCAAAGAGCAACTCAGAAATTAGGACCATCGGTGGTTACCAGGAGCCTGAGGAGCCAGGGAGGCACAGGCCATCCCCAGTGAATTCTGGTAGATATTGGACCACTGCTGTGGGATGACTCTTGAAAGTCCCAGGCCCTGTTCCTACAGTTGTGCTTCTGTTAGGTTTGATAGCCCAGTTCTCTGAGAATAGGATGTGACAGAATCCTGTGGGTGCAGAAATTCACAGGCTGGGGTGACAACTGAAAGAAAAGCCATACTGTGTCTCTTAAGACTCAGACAGATCCTGTATTTGAATGTCAACTGTTATAAAGCTACATCACCTTGAGCAACTCAATCTCCTATTGCTTGTTTTCCTCATCTGTGAAGTGGGGTTTAGTGATGATTAAATAAGATGATATATTTATAATAATATAATGTTTGACACATAATGATAAAAATCATAGCAAATTGTATTCATAATATTTAATACTATATTAATAACAGTAATAGCAATGAACAGGTTAGAATAATGAGTTACTAGTGTGGAATGCATTGTTTGTAGCATAGATTAAGTGAGGAATTACAATTATGGCCTATGGGACAAACCTTGCTTACCACCTATTTCTGAGGAGCCTGGGAACTAAGAATAGTTTTTACAATTTTTAAGTGATTGGAAAAAAATCAAAAGAAGAAAATGATTTCATGACACACATGAGAAAAGTATTCAAAATTCAGGTTTCAGTGTCCATAAATAAAATTATATTGGAATCACTCTGTCCATTCATTTATATTGTCTGTGGCTGCTTTTGAGCTGCAAAGTCAGAGCTGAATGAATAGTTGCAATGAGATAGTATGGCTCCTAAAGTTTAAAATATTTTCCGTTTGGTCCTTTATAAGGAAAGTTTCCCTGCCTCTTGATTAGATCCTTCTCCCTTGCCTCTTGCTTGCCATGTCTTTTAAGCTCAATAGAGGCCCGGCCTCCTGGCTCTAACAGGCTGTACACAGGGGATTTTGAGTGCTGGACCTGGGCATACACTGTAAATCCCAGGTACGGTGACTGCATCCTCTGACACAGACATGGTGATAATTCTCCTTGTGAAGGTGGGCTGATAGACTCCCACGGGGAGTTGAAATAACTGTTTTCCCTAAAGTGTATCTTCCTCCTCCCCTGTGCAAATGCACGTGCTCTTTGCAAAGTCCTAACAATTCAAGTCATAATGGAAGGGAATCTCACCCATTTTATTGCCATAGTTACCAAGATTGCAAGTTTAGATGCTGTATTAGCAGTAAGTGCACAGTAATAATAGAAGTCAGGAGGGAGGGGACGAAAAGGATTCTGGCTCCTGTTTCTCCCTACAGCATCCTTCAGGGCAAATATACCAGAGACAGTCTGCATTAAATTGCATAGTTGGCGGTTTTCTTTTTTTAAAAAAAAAATCCAAATAATTGCCTTAAAATCTCCTGTCTCCTTCTGACTGGTTAACCCTCATGTAGCTCACCTCATCCTGAAACAATGAAAAGGAGGTTAAAAGAAAAATAAGTGGCCAGAGTTACCATGGAAACCAAAGTGGAAGGCAAGTGAAAGTCAATTTAAGGTTTAAATGCATATGAAGTAGATGTATGTGTGCGGACATATTTGCATATAGATATCCATCTCCCCTTCTCTCTGCTATCCATAATGTGTTTTTCCTTCTGAGCTCATCTCAGGACCCTCCACCTCCAAGGAGATTGTCCCGACAATTTCAAGCCCCAGTAATCTCTCTCTTCTGGAACTACATTTGAACTGTAGTCTGGACTCAGGAATCAACCTTTTAATATACACAGCCCTGGTAAGGAATCATAAGAACCATCGAGGTCACTGAATACTGCATGCTGTCTTATCTCTGTGCCTCTGCTCTTACTGTTCACACCACTTGGAATGTCCTTGCCCACTCCTTTTATGTGACTAGCACCAATTATCCTAGCCTAAGTGTAGACAGCAGTTTCTCCACACTGCTTTTTCTCCATCCTTTGCTTCATTTCACTTCTATAGAGAGACTAGGGCTCTCTTTTCAAGTCTGGCATAGCTCCCATTTATAGCTCTAGTCACATTCAGTTGTAATTGCTGCTTACAGGCTTACTGCCCCTCCTCCACCCTGCCCTCCGGACCTTGAAACACTGAAGACAGGGACTGTGTTTTACTTTGTGCACCCTCATTGCTCAATAGAAATATATATAGTGGAATGAATGAATATTAGAATAAATAATTCAAACTACACAACTTAGGTCAAAACATTCATTAACATATGCCAAGAACAGTTTCAATTGTTATTATTATTGTTGCTAATTGTTATTATTATCTTTAAATGCATGCTGTACTCTTTCCCCCTGTTGATTCTAAGGGAACTCTTGAATATGTGCAGAAGTGCAAAAAGGCCAGATGTAGGGGAGTTGGGATGGGAGAAACCTTAGCATATGAAAAGTGGGTAAAATGGAACTTTAGCACAAAAAAAAAAGAAGCTCAAAAGATGTGATTCACTGAGTTCAATTCTCTGAAGGGAATCCTAGGAAAGAACATATTCTTTGTGACTCCAGAGAGCAGGCACAGGGGTAACAAATGAAAGTTGTGAACAGAGTTTGTTCTTCATAAGGAAAGAAGTTTTATAACTGTTCAGTATTAGAAAAGGCTGTCACTTGAAGTAGTGAGTCTCCCAGCACAGGAAGCATCCAAGTGGACATGAATGTCTTATATATCAAGACATTAGGAAGTGAAAACTATGGTAAGTGTTAAATAAATATAAAGAGAGAACTGGAGTTTAAGTTGATGGAGGGCTTGGTGGCAAGAAATGATGAGAAATATGAAGAACTGAATGGAAGCTGAAAATGCAGCTCACAGACTGAGCACCAAGAACTATGTTTTGCATTAATTTTTCTAGCATAATGGGCAGCCATGGAAGGGTTTGATGTGGAAGGTGACGTGATCATTGATTCGCATTTTGGAGATCATTCTGTCAGTTGTGAACAAGATGGATGGTGGAGGCAAGCCTTGAGAACATCATGCAGCTGTTACAACAGCCGAGGTGATGGAGGCCTGGATGAAGGCAGAGCAGCATATATGATGATAAGCAGGAGCATGAGGGACATATATCAAAGCAGAAAAGACAGGCTATATCAACCCATCCTGCTAAGTTGGTTCCACTCACTCTCTGCCACCCCTGTGTCTGCCATCCTGGGAGAGAAACCTGCTTCCTATTTGCCATAGCAGCCTCGGACTGTCGGCTGGGCGGCGAAGGTTGCAGTCACCTTGAGTGGATTCCCCACGCAGCTCAGCGAGAAGCAGAACCTTCCCTCTGCTGCTCTGTCAGCTCCACTTTGCATCAAAACTGCTTTGTATGTCACCAAGTTATTAAAGTTGCGGATTGCAGTGCTGTGTCAGGCGATGTTGTGCTGAAACTGGGTCAGCGAGGGCTCTCTCTCTGGCAAGATGTGGGCTCCTGGTGTCCCCACATGCCAGACCTGGTTGCAATGGCTCCTTGGCAGCCTCTCCCCAGCTGGCTTTGAGAAAAGGACATAACTGCACAGCCTGGCCCTTCTATTCAGCAGCTCCAGCGGTAAATAATTCCCAACACGTAGATTGAAGGGGCTCCCCTGTTTTCACTTTCATTGTTTGTGCTCACAGGGATGGCAAAGTCTTGCTTTTTCAAGTCTTTTTTGAATCATCCCTTTTCATGGATAGAGTAGCTGTAACAAGTGAAGAATCTACTGTTTCAAAACCCAGACATGCACATTTCCCCTCTGCTGCAGCAGACAGCTTAGGGACAAAAGGGGAACAGATGGGCATAAACACACAGAAACGTGGTTGGTGAGAATGGAAGCACTTCAGGAAGAGACACAAAACTCCACTGCAGAAGGAGTGGTCATGCAGCACAGGAGCCAAGAAGATGTGGACTTGGGGTCAGAAGAGAGAAGAAGTTCCTGCTGGACCTGTCCAAAGACAAAGGGAGCTTCTTTAATTCAGTTCAGGGTTTTCCAATTCAATCCAACTCAATTCGTATTTGTCAAAGACAAATTATGGAGCAGTTGTGGGATGAACAGCAGAGACAAAGATTTCTGTCCTCATGGACAATAAATGAAATATAGAGTAAATAATTAGGTAGTATAAATGATATAGTATGTCAGGAGGTGTGAGCTATGGGGGGAATATATATATATATAGAGAGAGAGAGAGACAGAGACAGAGACAGAGACAGAGGCAGAGACATTCTGAGACAGAGAAGGGGAAAGAGGAATGCCAAGGAACAAGGCTGTAACTTTTAAAAGGCTTCTAAAATAACACTTTAAGATAAGTGTCATTGAGAAGGTGATATTTAAATAAAGAAGTGAAGAGGGTAAGAGAGTTAACTAAGGGAACTGTCTGGGGAAGCATGTTGCATGCAAAGGGAAGAACCATTTCAAAGGCCCCAAGGCAGTGTGTCTGGCAGATGCAAGACACAGAACAGAAGACACTGAGGCTGGAGTCATGTAGGTGACAGGAGGAACAGCAGGAAATGAAGTTAGAGAAGTCTGAGGGGCAAGATCAGAGTGAGCCTCATAGGTCCATGTAAAGACTTCCTCTTTCACCAAGAGTGACGTGGAAAGGCATTGCCCAAGAAGACCGTGAGTTCTCAGCAAAAGGTAGACCATTATCTAGAAAGAATACTCTGGAACTGTGTTTCTCAACCAGGGGTGGTTTTGCCTCCAAGGGAACATTTGGCAATGTCTGGAGACATTTTTAGTTGTCATGACCAAGGCAAACATACTACTAGCATATAGTGAATAGAGGCCTGAGATGTTCTTAAATATTCTACAAGGCATGGACAGCAAAGAATTACACAGCGCAAATGCCAATAGTACCAAGGTTAAGAAGCCCTGCCCTAGAAGGGAGGCAAGCTTCGGTTGGCCGACAGGCTCCATGTTCTTTGAGAAAAACATACCACTACTTTTAGATAAGTCTCACAGGGCCAACTTATCCATTAAACACAATAAGAATAGTGCTTTGGGTTCATGACAGTTTTATAGGTCTATTAAAAGTTTTACCTAAAACTTTTTACTTCAAAGAAAGAAAATATATACTTTATCTTAGATTGTATTCATCTTTATTACCAATATGATCATAAAACATACTTTTTTTAAATGAAAGAAGGGACCTTTAAGGGCAAATATGCCAAGGGCCCCAGATTTCATGTTGGCCTCCTCTGACATTAGATGGGGGACATCTCTGCCTTCTTGAGTCTTCCATTCAACAACCATGTTCCTAAAGAATTCAGTCTTGTCCTGCCATCTTTCCTGCCCGGGTGAATAGAGTTATCATCAGAGCTTACCACCAAGGTCAGGCAAAGGACAGTCATTTTCATGAAATCACATAACACTTGCAGAGCTGAAAGAGTCTTTAGCGCTTATCTGGCCTGGCCACCTCATTTTCAAGAAATGGAAAGTGAGGCCCAGGCAAGGGAGTTGAACTAACTACAGTCACACAGCTAATTTGTTTCAGAGTCAGAACTTGAAGGATCGTCATAGAATTCATATTATCAGCTTCCATTTCTGAGTTTCACAGTTGGTGGACACCAGTTTCCTCAGAATGAAGCTCATGTTGTTCGTTGGGAGAAAAACAAAAACAAAACAAAACAAAGCCTTAATGTCATTCTTTACCATTTCTTAACACTTCCCTGTTTTCAAAGTTCTTTAAAATACTCTTTCACTTGATCTTTACAGTAACTCTATGAAAAGCAGAGAGGAGGAAATTCTCTTTTTTTTTTTTTTTTTATGGTGCAGCATTCCCAGGCTAGAGGTCAGATCAGAGTTACAGCTGCAGCCTATGACACAGCCAGAGCAACATAGGATGCCAGCCGCATCTATGACCTACATGCAGCTTATGACAACACCAGACCCTTAACTCACTGAGCAAAGACAGAGATCAAACCCAGATCCTCACAGAAACTATGTTGGGTCCCGCTGAGCCACACCAGGACCTCCTGAGAGGAGGCAATTCTTATCATGCTTATTTCTGAGATGTAGAAACTGAGACTCAGCAGCCCAAATACATGACTGTCCTGGATTATAGAGCTTCAGGGATGGAGTCACAGGCTTAAATTCCAGTTTCTTGACTTCTCTTTCAGGACTATCTTCCAGGCCATCACTTTTTAAATTATTGTTCTTGACATGTCACATGATGCCTACATCATACCTTGTATTCAGTAAATACTTATTAAATGGATAGCTGAACCATTCTGTTCCTTAGATTAAAGCATGCTCCCAGAAACACAACAACCCATGTAGTAAATGTCTGATACATCATAGTCAGATGGTCTTATTCATAGAAGCGCCAGCATAGAATGGGGGGGGCATTATAATTTTAGTTTTCTTTTGTTTAAGAAAAAAAATCCCATTATACTTTAGTTTTTTTCCCCCTGTGTCATTTTCATAAGTAGGAGAAAATAAGTACAAGGATAAGGAAATAAAATGAAAGATGATAAGGTGTCAAAACTCCAAATTGTCTGGGAATTACTACTTGAGAGAGCCAAATAAACCAGATTACTCTGCTGACTTGCTTGTCTTCCTGCTCTGAATTGCTCTTATCTTCTAGGCAAGGGCCATTTAGCCCTGTCTCTGTGCTTGAACCTGCTGCACACTTGGGAACAAGTCTTGTGCCTGGCCTGCAGAAATGTGAAAGGTCCCAATTAGCAGCTCAGGGATTCAACAGTAAGGTAGTCAGCGTTTTGGGCCGAGTCTGATCTGATCTTACACACTGTAGTTGAAAACTGGATGTCCTGTGCCTATGCCCCTGCCTTATGGCCTGTTACAGAAACTGGGTCGTTGTCTCCATTCATTCATGTATCACAAACTTATAGTGAAAACCTACCATTTGTCCTCACCTATTCTTCCAGTTATTTATAAATATATACCAAGCACGTGCTATTTGTTGGGCTTGCTGAGAAACCAAGAAAAACGACATAGACTAGTTTTTGAGAAACTCATAGTCTTGAAAAATGTGTTAGAAATATGCCCGTGAGTAAATTAATGGCTACAAAATGAGATGATTTGACCTACTAACAGCATGGACAAGGTCCTCTGAAAACAGGTAGGGGACAATGACTGGCTCCATGTAGAGCAATGGGGTGACTGGAGAAGGCTTTGCAAAGCATGCAAAAAAATAAAAAGTCATAGAAGACGCTTTAGGGATAAAATGAAAGAACACTCCAGGTGGAGGAAACAGCAAAAGCAAAATCAGATGTGCATAAGGGGCTATGTCACTTCTGAGAAAGATAGAAGTATTCCAGCAACAGTAAATCTCAGGATTGAGTGCTTATGATGGATTGGGCAATGGGTTAAGTATTTTATACACAGAAGTTTATTGAATTTCTCCTCCAATTCTGAGATTTGCCTATTTTATAGATGAGGAAGTGCTTGCTGACATGAGGCAAAAATGACTTAAGACTGCATAGCTAATAAGACGAGCCGGTAACTGGGCACTGATATCTCCATCTCCAAAGCCTCATCATTAGAACCTACCCTGTGCTCCCCGTTCCACATTTTATTGGTGGACAGAGTGGGTCCTAGGGACATGAATGCCTTTTATCAGGATCACAGGGCTGTGACAGGTTGAACCTGCAAATAAATCTGGGGTTTATGTTCTGTTCACTATGTAAACTATCATTTTGTGCAGGACTTTATTAAAGAGATTTCAATATAGAAACAGGAGCATTTTTCACCCCACAGGTTAATGACAAGAGCCCAGCTACTTAGCCCCCGAAATGAATGTTACCCTCATGGGGCAAACAGATCTATTGATACAAATTACCCCCGAATCTTTTGTGTTATGAAAACTACCCAGCCAGAGGAGTTTCAGGAAAAATGAAAGGGAAAGACAAATAATGGGCTGATGAAACAAGAATTCGATGGTCCTAGGAGGCAGTGGAAGCACTTGAGAGTTGAAGGAAAATGTAGGCAGGAGAAAGGGATATATAAGATGCAAGAAATAAAGAGGACAGCGAGGGCTGCTCTTTATAGAGAAGTAAATGGAACACACATCAGTAAAGACGGCTTTGTGTGAAATCCACAGAGGAGAAATGGGGAGGGGTATTGTGAGGAATTAATGGGGAAAAGCAAAGAGTTAAGACTAGGCATCCCACTGGTGATGGAGCGCATATCCCAGTAGAAGGAGAAATGCATGACTGAGGAAGTTACAGCCTGAGGACAAAAAGGAGTAACACAAAGGGGACAAGCTAAGAGGCTTAGAAAGGAAGCCTTGAAGAATGAAAATAGAATCACACAGATACAGAGAAATCACAACTCAGAGTAGGGGACCTATAATACAAGTAGGGAACAAAGCATGTGAGCTCCAAATGAAGAACATTTGAAGATGAAGATAAATTGAGCATAATAAAAGATGTAGTGTGGATTGAGGAAACATAAATGATTCATGAAAAGAGCAAGAGTTGGTAGCTAACATTTATTGATCGTTTGTTAATGTGGCCAGTATTTTACATATGGTCTATCAGTTAATTCTTCCAGCAGCCCTATGTTGTCAGCATATTTAACTGTATAATCCAGATCCAGTAGAAATTACATTTTTTGGCTGCACCCACAGCATGTGGAAGTTCCTGGGCCAGGGATCAAACCTGAACTGCAGTTGTGACCTGTGCCACAACTGGCAATGCTGGATCCTTGACCCATTGTACCACATGGAAACTTCCAAAGAGATTACATTTCTTGACTGGGAGCACACCTTTAGTAGTACTGGGGCTAGGACTAGAATTCTAGCATTGAGATGTGCCTATGTCCAGAGACACTCCTTTCTCCCATATCTCAACCTGCCTCCATAACAGTCAGTGGGTTATATACCGGTCAGCTGAGAAGAGCATCATAAGCTTGAATATTCTATTTCATATACTCTTTGATGTTAAAATACAACCAACAGTAACATTAAACTACATCAAGTGATGTGCATACTCCTTGGAACACAGAGATTACTCTGTAAATATTGGTTTCTACAGTTTTTCTTAGACAGAAATTGGTTCTGGGATTGATATGATTTATGTGTGAGCAAGAACAGATAAAAAGTTTAGAGGGAAAAAAACACTACAATCTCTGATCATTTGACTACTGACAGCTGATTTACAAGCATCTCTTCCCAATTGCATGCTTAGTGACTTCATGTTGATATCTTGAAATTAGCCATAGTGGAAATATTTATACCACAGAAACTGGCAAACAGTATCAAGGCTTTCCCCACCCCTGCCACCAGAGAGCTGGTCGTTAAGCGTTCATCAGCACACTAATGAATATTCCCCACCTAGCTGGGAAGAGTTATGATCTCAGTTGTATAATAGGAAAGGACAAACATAATGTGTGTGTGTGTGTGTGTGTGTTTTTAATGAATTTGCCTTTCCCAATAAGCACACACACACACACGTACTTGTAGAAGCAAGATGGTTTTCCTGGAACAGTAAAATAAATTTATTTGGAAGAAGATTTGATTGTCTTAGGAAAAAGCAAGACATTCGGAAGAGACTAAATATGACATATGAAGTTACACATTTAAAAATGGAATCGAACAACTGATATTCAGACATATGTTAAAATCTTTAAGTATAGTAGTAATCTTTATGAAAGTGTCTTTTGGAAAAAAGGCCCCAGGGTTTAAATTCTGGCTTGGCCACTTACTAGCCATGGGATTTTAGGCCAGTTAATTAACTTCTCTGTTCCAACTGAATCTGTAAAATGAGGTTAATAACCATGCTTCTCAGAGGAAGTCAATAGGACTCTGAAGCAACACAGGTCAAATGATTTGCACAGTGCCTGGGACACAGAGATCACGCACTAAATGCTGGCTTCTAGGATGATGCTGAACCAGAATCTGGGCCTGGAAAGTTGGCACAATGTACATGGAAGCAAGAATAGACATGATAAAAGAAGAAACAATGTTCTTTTTTATCTGTTAGAGCAATAGATGGAATTAACCCTTCAAATGCAGGAATATTTGATCCCAACATATAAGAGATGTTTCTCCTCTTAAAGGAGGAGAGGACTGAAAATGCGCTATGAGGTTCTCAGATTCCTACCTGTGGAGTAAGGTGGATGGATGAGTTCTATAAGTACTACTCAAATCTACTTGATTATCGGAATCACCCAGGCAGCTTTGAAAAATATATACTTCCTGTCTCTAACTCAGTAAAGTATTATTAAATCTTTATTAAGTATTGAGGGTTTATGAATTTCTCTCCTTTCCAAAGCACCCTCTCCCCAGGAGATTTTGGTGATCAGCCAGGGTTGGTGACCACTGAAGTGCATCTCAGCTCTGTATCTGTAACCGAAGTCAAGGGTATTTCATACCTAACTGTAGGCTCAGCCTCACCTCTAGATACCTCTCTTGCACCAGCCCCTGCACCAGTATTTGGGGCCACTGACAATTAATGCTGAGCACTGTTTGGGAAGTAAGTCATTGCTTGCAGGGAAGCACATTCCAGATTTGGTTAGGTCTGGTTCCCATGATAATACTGGATTGGGCTAAAGCCATGTCTCTGTCTGTTCCATCTATCACCTTAGCTTTATCTCTCAGGGTCAAGGAGAGTCTGTGTAAGGGTGTAAGTCAGCACAGAGCCTGTTATCTTGGAAGCACTTGGGAAATATCGAAGGGAGACTTAAAGGTCAGAAATCCTTCTGGAATTCAATGTACCTACAAACTTAGGGGTGTTCTCTGATCAGAGGAGGCTTCCTAGAAGAAATGGAATTTTAGCTGGACCTTGAAAGACAGAAAAGTTTTGAGGCAATGGAAACTGGGTGTTAGGAAATGATGATACCCCTTATTGTAAGAAGGGGCAAGATCAGAAATAAGCTTTGATTTGTTAGTCATGGGATAGTGTAGTAGATGCATCGAAGGGGAGAACACTGGAGGCAAGAAGTCTCCCCTGCATGAACTTTGCAAACAGGGAGAAACCCATGGCATAGGATGGTGGGAGGGTTTTAGACCACAAGTGCAATGAGAACCGTGCAGTCACTGAGTAAGGATCTAGTATTTATAGAGCCTAAATTACAGGCCCTCATTTTACCTCTGTTATCTAAAGCCATCCCCACCTAACCTGAGAAGGTAAGCATCCTTATCCTCACCTTACATGGAAACAAATTGATCACAAGGAAGGTGACATGACTGTCTCAAGGCCACTCATGCAGGAAGTAGTAAAAATCAGGATTCAGACTTGGGCTAGCCTATCGCTAAATCTCAGGAGTCTGGAGACATATGATTAAAATCCAGACAAACAAAGGAAAAGGTGACAAAGCAGTCATTTACAGAGGAGAAACATATAGATAAAAAAGAGGAGGAAGGGGAAAAAAAGAAACAGATGCACACATACACTCGCACGAGTTTGTACTAGCACGTACTGCAATTTTAGCAGGCCTCTCCCACTGTCCTCTAGCTAATGTATGCCGGGATGAGTTTCGGGGATCTAGGAGAGAATGGCTTGTCAGTGCATAGGAAGTAAATGATAGCATGGGGATTATTGATAATCCCCCTCTCCTATTTCCAACCCTCCAAGGGACTAAGAGGCCTGTATTGTTTTTACCCTTTTTTTCAGAAGGTTTCTTTCCTTTGATAACCACTGGCCTAGAGTATGTCTCTTTTCCCTCCAGTGTTTGGCCAAGTGCAACGGGAAGCATGACAAGACCGAGCCTTTGCAAGGGGATACAAAAATAATAAAAAACAAAGTCAGGCATATTAGTCATTTACATTCAGAAGCGCCCCAATTTGGGGCCTTTGCTCAAATTAAATTACCTTCTGTTTGTTGTCACCACGGCTCTCTATACATCTAGTGCTCAGCTACTGAGATGCACAAGGGGAGATCACGCAGCTGGGTCAGACCCCAAGGGACATCACTGCTGCTACTTTCTCCCCGAAAGAACAGAGTGTGTTTCAGGCCCTGAAGGTCCCACTCCATACTTTATAAGATGGAATTCAAAGGGACCAAGGATTCCAGGGCTCCTGAACATTTGGTTTCTCCTGTAACAAGATCAGGAATCTCTTTGACATTCATCAGAACAATTGAGGTTATGGCCTTCACGTTCTGCTGACTGGTCTTTTGGCTCCAATCTTTTCCCTTTCAATCCATCCACCACACCACTCCCTGAGGGGCAGAACTGAAGCTCATTTATGATCTTATATCCCTTCCTAGAGTAAAGAGCTTCACCATTTCCCAATACCTTAAGAAATTATAGGTCCTGCCAAATATGACCTCCTGCTAGGTTTCCAGCCTTCTCTCTTCTTTACGTCAGCCAAAATTTTTTTTTTTGGTCTTTTTAGGGCAGCACCCACGGCATATGGAGGTTCCCAGGCTAGGGGTCTAATCAGAGCTGTAGCCGCCGGCCTATGCCATAGCCGCAGCAACACGGGATCCGAGCTTTGTCTGCGGCATACGCCACAGCTCACGCAATGCCAGATCCTTGACCCACTGAGCGAGGCCAGGGATCAAACCCGCAACCTCATGGTTCCTAGTCGGATTTGTTTCCACTGAGGCACCACGGGAACTCCAACATCAGCCATATTTTTATCATGGAAAATAATTATAATAGGTATCACATATTGAGGGTTTTTACTATGTGACAGTGTGCCAATTGCTTTCTATTCACTATTTCCATTTATTTTATTCCATTGTAATTCTCTGAGGCAAGTAGCAGCATTATCCTCATTTTACCAGACAAAGTGATGACACTTAGGAACAGAGGAGTTAAGTAACCTGCCCTGGGTCACACAGCTTCTGTGTGGTAGATTTAGGTCTGTCCATCACCAATCCCCTACCCCTACTCTTAATCACTAATCTTTGCCTTGTGTATATTATACTACAATGTAACCCACACATTCACATCTGTTTCTCTCTCAAGTAAATCAGCAGTTTAAGATTAAGAATAGCATTTTTGTTTATTGTTCTTACCCCTAGCTGGAACAGAGCCACTCAGATATTCAGAAAATATTTTCTAAATTGTATTATATTGCATTATATCTTCTAGTGATAGAGGCATGGTGAGAACTACACTTTAGGTTCAAATCACATTTCTGTGACTTCTGGCTTTGTAATGATCCAGGACAGAGTTGTTAGTTGCTCTATGCCTTAGTTTCCTATCTGTAAAATGGGGTTTGAGTGAAGAATAAATGAGTAAATTTACACCAAGCACTGGAAGAATGTCCGGCATAGGGGAAGCTCTCCACAAATGTAGGCCTTAATTATCGGTTGGCTGCCTGATGACCCAGAAAACTTCAGTGAACTTTTAGGAATGTACCTATCACATTGCTCTTCCCTGTCTACTCTGCTTGACATTGACCCTTTTGAGTGGGGAGGGCTTGCTTTCTTTGGGTTTCTATACCACTCCCCTTTAGGGCATGATAAGTCATGTGAGCGCATTCAAAGTTTTTAAATGAGTAGGCACAGAATTCTGGAATTGTGTCTACGTTGCTATTCAGGCCATCGGGGACAAGAAGCCTACTAGATGGGGATTATCAGGTGCTTCCTCCAGTTTCCATGCCTGGGTGAAGAACTACATTCCAGTGCTTCCTGATGCCACATTCAACCTTTGCTCATCGCTTAGTTACTGAAGCTGACCACACAGGCAACTGTGCAGGAGCCATGTGCCAGGCACTAAGCTGAGTGTCTTAGGTGCATCACCCCAGTCCATGTGAACACATTACATTGAGTACCCCAGGAGAGAAGCTGGTGAACAACACGAAAAACTACACTCCTCATGGAGGGGCAGAATAGGGTACTTCTTTGTGAGAGCGTTCAGCACCTCCTACTGCCCAAATCACAATCAGTGTTTTGTAGAAAGTCAAAAGGCCAATCTAGGAAAGAAAAAAAAGGGAAGGTCTCCGCAGGAGGTAGACGTCTCCCAGAATGTCCCTGCACCAGGACAGAGGCTTTCTTCTCCAGACCAGCCAGAAGCTCCCAATGAGCAAAAAGGCAGGGTCTGGCTTCAACTGCCCTTCTGGGCAAGACTTTGTTTCACATCCCAAGATCTATAAAGTAACAACTCTCAGTGCTTTTTCTGTATCACAGGTGAAAGTGATGGACCAACTCTCATGCATAGGGGGGTGGGTTTGGGCTCAATTTAAATATTTCTATTTATATATCTGTCAACAGAGTTGTCAAACAATGAAATGAGACACTTGGAATAATCAGCCCCATCATTGGAGTTACAAGCATAATCTGAACAATCATGAATAATAGATATTTGAGGACAGGATTTGAGAGCCCAGTCTTGCTAATCAGGAACACATGAGTTCCAGCCTCACCTCTTATTGACTAACTTATTAGCTAAATGATTTGGAGGATTTATTTCAACCTCCCTAAGTCTCATCTCCCCTCTGCCCAATGGTGAGGACACCTACCTCATGGGGTTGTTGGGGACATAGAATGGAGTGACGCATATAAAACAGCCAGCATAATGCCTGGCACATGGTAACTGCCCAAAGGCTGATTTATTTATTTCATTACTGTCGTTTTTATTCTTATTGTTTTATGGTAATGGAATTTCTGCATTGGTTAGAGTGTTAAGAAGTTTCAGACAAGAAAGAAAGGAAGGAAGGAAGCAAGCAAGCAAGCAAGCAAGCAAGCTAAGACCTTTAACCAGAGCCCCAAACATAAAACAGATTCAAGTAGAACCACTCCAGCAAATCCTA
Source organism: Catagonus wagneri (assembly GCA_004024745.2). Taxonomy (NCBI): domain Eukaryota; kingdom Metazoa; phylum Chordata; class Mammalia; order Artiodactyla; family Tayassuidae; genus Catagonus; species Catagonus wagneri. The sequence goes on from PVHT021183634.1 coordinate 15,521,272, forward strand.
CACACGTGTCCCCACACTTCCTCCTCCATTTCTGCCCATTTGTGTTATCAGTAGTGGTAGCATCCATATCATGTTACTACTGCAACACCCACTACTCCAGTGTTGTCTCCTTCATACAGTGAAGTGAATCCTTCCTGCAGTGGGATCAGGCAGATCTGCCTCTATTCTGGCCATGCCTCTCACTGTCCCTGTGACATTTACAGAACAGGAGGCTAGTGGGGAGAGACGGGGGGGCCCAGGCCCAAGCTGGCTGCACTAATATGTCCTGTTATACAGAGCACTTCAGAAGATTTCTTTTTCTGGTGATTCATATTCTATCTCTACCCCTCAACTAGCATTTCCTTGAGGGCAGGAGGCAACTGTCTTTTCTCTTTGGACCTTTTCACCACCTGGTACAAAACTTTGCATTCAATGAATGCTCTCTAGCTGCTAGTTTCTATAGCTGCTAGTTTCTAGGCGATGGATTCTTTTCTACTGGATTGTCTACTCCAGAGAAGTAAAACTGCTGTGTCATGATCTTTGACTCTTTGTCATAAAAATAGGGGAAGAAGAAATTGCATAACCCTGTTAGACAACGGACAACAATTTAAAAGTGACACATTCCCTTTATAACAGTGATTCTCAGCCCTGATGTTGTAACATTCCAGAATGTCCTCTTGTTTCTTGAAAGGGAGGGTGGGGTCACCCTAATTCCCAGAAAGTACTTAAAGCAAACCAAATAACAAGTCACATTACCTCAAGTCTGAGTTATAACCTTACCAGTGTCACCCTGCAAGCTTGTAGCAACATAAGGATGAGAACTTGACACTCCTAAATAACTACGATCCAGTGGACTGAATGCTAAGAAATTACTGAGACTTTTAATCTGATTATATCCTCCCTGTCTCTTAACAAAACACACACCAAAATCTAGTATTTTTCAGTGTTGCTAAGTGCCTTGCTCTTTGTTTTTGTTAACTCATTTAATACATTATCCTTAACTGAAAGAGGAGCAAACTGACATGGGATAAAAGGCTTTGCCAGGGTCTACTGATGCCAGTTAACTCTTGGCATTTACACAATTAACTATTTCTACTATATTCTTTCCACAATCTTGTGCTCTCACTGTGCTCTTCTACCTGCTGTTTCCCAGATTTAAGCTTTGCGTTCATACTCTTTTCTTTTTTTTTTTTGATCTAATAAATCCCCTTCCTCATATTCCACCATGCTCCACCCACAGGGCTATCCTTTTAAAATGTCCAGCTCGAATTCAAATAGCACCTCTTCTATAAAGCCTTCCTTGACTGCTTCTAGGCAGAACAACCCCAGCTCCCAAGTTGGCAGTGCAGTTTGTGTTGGGAGCATGTCTTTGTTATTTATTCCTGCACCCTCATGTGCCTTGCAGTGTACTAAACAATGTAGTTTTGCCGTGAATGTTAGATGGGAGGATGAGTGAAATAAAGAAAACTTCCAAGGAGAAAAAGAGTGAGAGCTTTACTTCAACTAATTAAACTTGCAACAAAACTGAGAGGCAGGATTACTATCCTTATTTTACCTGTGAGGCACATGAGACAGTTACTATAAGACTTAACATTAGAGTATGGATCTGTCTGATTCCCAAGCTGGTGTTTCCTCCAATATATTAGAAGAAAAGGCACACTCTTTGGGAGACGCAATTGGCATTGTCATGTGCAGAAGCCGTTAGTGGAGATCACAGGAAGAGGGAAGGAAAAGAGGAAAGTGAGAGAGAATATCAAAGAGTAAGTAAGGTGGTATACTGACAGTTCTAGGTAGTGAGGGAGACACGGTTGTTTTCCCAGGTAAGAATCGGTTTAGCACCCAATAAGCAGGTGCAAAGGAGGGATGATTTTGATGGCATTTAGATAGAATTGAGCCCCAGATAATTGGACAGATTTACTTGAAACCTGTTTCAGAATCCAGAAAAGAGTGAAGGGAACAGACAGGGGCCTGTATCAGGCAAAGGAAAAATAATGATTTAAAGGCAGGTGCCACAGCTCAGGAAGGGGTGGCTTGACCTCACTGCTTGAGAAGGGAAGTGCCTGGGAGGTCTGGCAGCCTGGCCACTGAGTACGTCTTTGGTGGCTGTTTGCAGTGGCATATGGCTGAGGGATGAGGGCAGCCCCACAGTGATAGAAGGGATAATCAAGGATGGCATTTTAAGAAAGAGAGCAGGAAGGAATGAGGAACCAGAGGTCGCTGCAATTACCAATCACCAATTGTGAAATGTATGCAGAGTATTTACTCCTAACAGGCGAGAATCACAGATGGTAAGAGGCACCAGGGGTCAGATGGTGCCTCCATAGCTAACTGTTTAGGAGCCTGTGAGATATCACTTTAAATGTCAAGTATGGGAAAGGAAGGGGTAATTGCAAGCATTATAGTGTAAGAAAGCACTTGGATTTAGACAAACTGTAGTTTTATCCTAAAGATGATTCTAAATAGCCAAGTATACACATTGCTAAAATATAGAAGACTCTTACAAAGATGACATATGGATTAGTTTTAAAACTTTTTAAAATGCGTAGGTGAGATCAGAGGTTTCTGGGGAATTATACAGTTGGACAGAAGAGGAACTCTTCTTTCAAGGAGTTTTCCATCTGGTAGGATACTAACCATTCCTTTGTATATACCGCTTCCTTAATTTGTCTTGAACCCTCTGTCCCATTTGCTTCTCATAGCTTTCATAGAAGTGACTTCGTGGACCATTCACTCTCTGGATAAAGAAGCAGAGACCAAAGGACAAAGAGATCAGGGTCAGTTTGTTAAATAGATAGTGGTGGAGGCAGTTTGCAATCCTGTTGTCTTAATCCCCACTTCCATAGTTTTTCACCTAACCCTCAACTTGATTGATAATTAAATCTTTTCCAGAAATGAGGGAGAGTGGAGAAAATTATAAATGCATGAATAAACCCCTGCTTGATTAGTGAGTGTCCCATTTTCATATAGTATCAGGAGTTTTAAACCGCTGGAACCACATGTTAAGGATGCCAGAATGTCTGCATGATAGAGCTACACCTCTAATCATAGAATAGAATTGCTGGAAAGGGCATTACTCCAACCTCTGCATTTTATAGATAAGGAAATAGTCCTGGAGATGTGAACCTGCTGGAATGTCAGAGAGCTGGCCTGACCCTTAGTGGCCATTTAGTTCATTGCTTTCCAATAGACAATCTTTCTTGTGGCATTTTCAAATTTTTTCTGCATCTGCATACCTCTTGCATTATTCATTTTGTTCTCTGTTTTGTTTTGTTTGAAAAATGCCCACATTATAAACTTAAGTATATATTTTAAGGGATTCTTTAGTACTCATAAAACTTATTACAAATTGAAAATAATCATAATTATTAAATTATAATCATTTAAGGCAATACATCCGTTGATTAACCACATGCAATCATCTCTTTCACCAACATACTGTACTTTGGAAAGTGCTGATCCAGTTCAAGTGTCCCATTTTACAGGCAAGAAATTGGAGTCCAAAGAAGAGTTTTGAACCATCCGTCTACTGCTTTTGGACTTACCTGATCTCAGTAGCTAATATTCTAGTAACTGGCCAAGATGGTCCCCACTCCCTGTAGTGCTCAGACTGAGACCACAGCCAGTCCAATCGAAGACAATGTATAGAAAGGACTCAGCAGGACCCAGCAGTAAGCTGTCCTGCCATTAATTTCAAAACTGTTCTTTGCAAGGAAGAAGTTTTTTATAGCAAGCAGAGAGCAGCAGACTCCTCCAGAGGATTCGGGCTCTCGAGTTTAAAGGCCACATCTATTGAATACCAACCCTTAATACCCACTGTCCCATCGGTCTCCCAAAATACCCAAAAGAGACTCCTGGGAAGGCTGATAATGGCCCAGTATGTTCTCACACTGGAGATCCTGGTGTTTTCCAGAGAAAAACATTTCTGGAATCTTGCTAGTGAATGGTAAGGTGAATAGTCAGTTTGCAAAAGTGGAGCTGACAAGATATTTTGATTTATTTTGCAATGGAAAATCAGAAAAATAAAATCGGCAGCAGATGCCTCAGTGAGTTCAAGGCAGACCATGACAGTTTTCTGATATAAGTTTATGCTAGGTCTCAGCTATCCTGGAACATGAAGAAGAGACAATGGCAACACATTAGGAGGAACAAGGAGAACGAAACACTTGCCTAAGTCACATCATCTAAATGGATGCAGTGAGCTCAGAACCAAACAGGCCAGACTAATCTCTCAGTGACTCTGATCTGGTGAGATTGAGACAAAGCACCTGTACAGAGTGAAAGAAAGAAAACTTTCTTCACCAAGAGGAGTTTTTTCCTTTAACAATAAGGATCGCATATTTCATTCTGTTGAACTTGCCTTGGCTGTGATGAATCTTAACAATAAATCTCAAGGACAAAACCAGTCATCTCCTAAACCTGGGGTATTATCCTCCATTTTCCTTTTTTTTCCTTTTTTTTTCTTTTGAGGGCTGTACCCATGGTATATGGAACTTCCCAGGGTAGAAGTCTAATTGGAGTTACAGATGCCAGCCTATACCACAGCCATAGCAACGCAGGGTATGAGCACTGTCTGCAACCTACACCACAGTTCATGGTAATGCCAGATCCTTAACCCACTGAGCAGGGACAGGGATCAAATCTGCATCCTCATGGATACTAGTCAGGTTCATTATCACTGAGCCACAGCAGGAACTCTTTTATTCTCCATTTTCTGCTGTAATTGTGATTCTCAGATCTGTCTGTGCATTAAAATCACTTGGGGGAATATACAGATTCCTTAAGCTCAGCTTCTGAAACTAAATTGGAATTTCCGTCAATAAGGATGATAAAGCCAGGAAAAGAGATAGAAATATATAATTAAAGACCTCACGTGATTCGGGGTGGTGGTTTTTTTGCCTTTTTTTAGGGCTGCACCTGCCACCTGTGGAAGTTCCCAGGCTAGGGGTCAAATCAGAGCTACAGCTGCCGGCCTCCACCACAACCATAGCAAAGCAGGATCTGAACCGTGTTCTGCGATCTACACCACAGCTCACAGCAATGCTGGGTCCTTAACCCAATGAATGAGGCCAGGGATCAAACCCGCATCCTCATGGATCCTAGTTAGGTTCATGGTTCCTCACATGATTCTTAAGCCAAGCACTTTTTGAAAACTCAGAGTTGGTAAGCTTTATCATCTTGACATATTATCTCTACTTTTAATAGTTCTTTTGAAATCATCTCAGTTGTAAGTTGCCTGAAGTCCTTGGTGAAAACAGACTGAGTGCAAATTAAGGGAGAGGAGAGAGAGAGGAAGAGACCAAGAGACACAAGAAAACATGTTAGATTAAGTAGCTTAATCTATGTCACTTTTTTTTTTAATTTTATTTTTTACTGGCTGTGCCTATGGCATGGCATGGCATGTAGAAGTTCCCAGGTCAGAAATTGAACCTGCACCACAGCATGGCAATGCCGGATCCTTAATCTGATTAGATTATGGAACTCCTGCCTAATCTAACTTTAGTATCTTGGAACACAGAAAGCTTGTCTAACCTTTGGAAAGAAACTTCTATTACCCATCTGAGAAATAAAGTCAAAACCAGTTTGTCTGGGGACTTTTTTATTTTTCATTTTTGGGGCTGCATCTTCAGCATGTGGAAGTTCCCAGGCTAGGGGTCTAATCAGAGCTACAGCTGCCAGCTTACACCACAGCCACAGCCACAGCAATGCTAGATCCAAGCCGTGTCTGAGATCTACACCACAGATCACAGGCAACGCTGGATCCTTAACCCACTGAGCGAGGCCAGGGAATGAACCGTCAACCTCATGGTTCCTAGTCAGATTTGTTTCCCCTGAGCTATGACAGAAATTCCTGTCTGGAGACTTTGTGAGAAGTTAAGAGCCTCTAAAGCTTTTTCATATAATTCTCCTTAAAAAAAAAGAAAAATTCCTATTTCCATAGAACATCTCCCAGGGAATTACTTAAATAGGAAGAGTATTCATTATTTTTTTTATAGAGCAGAGAAAACCAAGAAAAAAGAGTCTAAAGTGAAATAAATATAAGACTGGATCCTAGGAAGAAAATGGGCCATGTAACTATACCCCATAGCCATGCCCTGGGAAGATGGAGGGACAAGGTTCTGGGAAGCAGTAGATAAAAGACAGGCTGGGTTATCTTAGGTCAGTCCTGTCTTGCATGGCTCATGGGAGATGGGGTGTTGTTAGTGTGAGACAAGAGTTCAAATTGGCGACTGACTGGTTTTGATTTAATTACATAGTGAGATAGTTTCTTAAGAGCACACAACACCATCCTTTCTCCTAAACATGGGTTTAATTTCCAACAAAACACTTCTCGCATAAACAACATGTCTTTTCTAAACCCTTATTGTCATTCCCAGAACTGCTTGCAGCCTTTCAGAAACCCATTATTTTATAATTATGATCAAGACTATTAGGACAGGACAATTTGTGCCAAAAAGCACATTTACACTCAGAATTGTCACTTAGCACTGTCTCAGGGAGGTATCATCTCTATTTCTGAAGAAATCAAGGCGAGTAGCTGACACTGCTTTATAAACTTTCAATTTCTAGATGGCATGGGAGGTACTGACCTGGTCTAAATTATTCTCCGGTCAATCCTCTGCCTAACTCTGGTGAAGAGCTGTTACTTGGTGGAAAGAATGCAGCCCTGGGAATCAGGCCAACTGGAGTTCACATCCAAATTTTCCTCCTTCCAACTGGACAGATCACCTTTGTACCTCGATTTTTTCATCCAAAAAGTGGCAAAGCTATTAATACTTGCCCATTTTAATTTTACAATTAAATAAATTAATACACAAATTAGAACAGTCCCAGGCATGTACCAAAAGCTTAGTTTTTGTTGTGATTAATGCAAGAAGCTGTTGGACACGCTAAGTTACTCATCCTTTCTGGCCATCCACTTCCTCTTTGTTAAAAGGAAGAGATTGGTATGTAATCCACAGGGTAGTGGCAGCAATCAGATAAGCACACAATATACTCGATGTATTTGGTTCCATTTGATCAGTCACTTATTCCACAGGTTTCACTATGAGTTGAAAAGTTCTGTGAGTTCCACGAGGGAACCCAAGGCGTGTAATCTTATTCTAGCCGTCTGGAAAGTCCTTAGCTTTCAGAATTTCCCCATAATCTCTGTGTTTAGTCACAGGTCTTTGATTTCCTTCAGGAAGTCAGAATGATGAGAAAAAAAGATACAGCAACTGAAGCATGTGGTTTACAGGAAAGGTGTCATCTAGTGGGCCTGATTTGTCCATTGCTAAAAATTTTGTCACATGTATCTTTTATTTACTTTTCCCCAGGCTCTTATGGTTGTAATAGTAATAATAGTAAGTAACACTAGTCATAATTCTCTTTGGTCAATACCAATCAAAATTGTGATAATGAGTGGAATTCTCTTGTGGTACAGCAGATTAAGGATCTGGTATTGTCACTGCAGCAGCCTGGATTGCTGCTGTGATGCAGGTTCAGTCCTTGGCCCAGGGATTTCCACATGCCATGGGTGTGGCAAAAAAATTATAATAGTGAGATAGGAAATTTTATGCATTTTTGTGAGAGGAGGGTGTGCTTGGCATAGGGCAATGTTTAAGTCCTGGCTATGGAGTGAAGTGAACTTAACATCTTCAGCCCAGAGCTGCCATTCATTAATAGGTCACTTTGAACACATTAGAGAATGATTCCAAGTGTCAGTCTACTCATCCGTAAATTGGAAATAATTAATATCTTTCTAATTCATTGATGCAACAAATCAAATGAGATAGTACATATAAGGTCCTTGCACAAAATAATTGCTCACTTAAAGTTAATTCGTCATTATTACCAGCATTGTCATTATAGCCCAGTGAGGTCTCCCAAGAAGGTAGTATTACCCCAATTTTATGTATTGAAATCTGAGCCTCAAGGCACTAGAATAACCTGCCCATATTCACCCAAGTAAATGAAGATCCTGGACCAGATCTCAGTTTATGCCTTCCCAGGCTTCACTGTCCACTGCATCAGGATTATGCTCCATTATAAATGAACAGGGTCCAGGGTTTTTTTTGTTTTGTTTTTGTTTTGTTTTGTTTGCTTTTTTTAGGGCTGTACCTGTGGCATACGGAGGTTCCCAGGCTAGGGGTCAAATCAGAGCTGTAGCCAATGGCCTACACCACAGCCACAGTAACGTAGGATCCAAACCATGTCTGCAACCTACACCACAGCTCATGGCAATCCCAGATCCTTAACCCAGTGAGCAAGGCCAGGGGTGGAACTTGCATCCTCATGGATGCTAGTCAGATTCGTTACCCGCTGAGCCACGACGGGAACTCCAAACAGGGTCTGGTTTTTGCCCCCTTTTAAATCCGAGCATCTCTTAATTAAGTGCATCTTTCAGAGCTAGGACCCTGCCATCTCTTTCCATCTACCTCTCAAAGAGTTAAACCACTGTGTTTGACTCTAGGTGTGAGACCTCCTGACTTAGAGAATTTCAGGCTTCCAAGCGTCTCTGTCAACTTCTTACCAGCCTTGGAATCACTTTCACTCTTAAGGCAGCCCCTCCAAGAATGTAATTTTAGAGCTGTGCTCCCTTCCACTCTTTATTTTATTTTATTTTATTTTCATAGAAGCTTTATTACATAGAAGAGGAACCTCGCTATTCAAGAAAACAAACTTGAAATTAGAGAGATTAAGAAACATGTCCAAAATTATTTCATGAAGGTGTGGCAGGACCAGAATTCAAATTCAAGTCTGCTATATGCATCTGCCAGACTAGTAGCCACATAAGGAAGTCCATGTAGAATTTTTAAAAACCTGAACCCCCTGCATTTAGCAACAATGGCTAAAATATTCTATCAGAAGAAAATAAAAGCCGAAGTTTCTAGCCACTCTTGATTTTCAAAGCATCTATATTCGTCTTCAATTAACAAAATAGATTACTAGCATTCTAGGTACTGGACTGAAATTCTAAGACCAGACTCAATTATTTGGGTCCTCTTGTTAGGCAAACAAAAAGAAGTGAGAATAATGGTACCAGTGGGAATCTCAGTTCAAGGGCATACTTTGTTGCTCCTCCTTCAGACCATCCAACTTAAACTCTATATCAAGATGCATTGCTAAGTCGATGTACTGATAAATATTAGCTAAACTTCCTTACTGTGTTGATTTCCAATGACACACCCTGTCATTTAATGAAGGAATGGAAGAAACAGCCTTATTCAAAACCATGTGGTGGATAATAGTTACAAGTAGCAAAGAAGCTGAGCCAGTCTGGAAGACCACTTCAATGGACCTATTTGCTGAAAGTCCTGGGAGCCTCGTAGAAAATATTTAACTTTGGGGAAGAGAGTTGAAGTGGGAGAGGCTTAGTCCATCATTGTCAGAAGAAAAAGTTGATTTTGAGTCCTGCCTCTTGTCTCTCAGAGAGTTCATCTTTCAGCACAATATACATCCTTTGGTTTAACCTTCAAATCTAAATCCTGGTGTTGTGCTCTGGCCAACCAGTGGAACCACGGGAGGACTAACTGTAATTAGGGAGTTTCTTTCTGACTTGGCACCCACCCATAGAACCCCAAACTCCTGGAAATCAAAGCCAGGTTCCTGGAGTGTCTTACATGAACTCACAAAAGCCCCGACAAGAATGCCTGAAAGGTCTATTCAAAGAGACTGTGTTTAAATCCAAACTCTGCCTTTTTCTATCTGTGGGACTTGGGATGGGTTATTTACCATCTCAGAGCCATCATTTTCTAATGGGTAATAATGCTTATGTTATCAGTGTCCACCTCTTAGGCATGGTATAGAAATTAAAATTAGATATCATACATATGGAGTTCCTCTGTGGCTCAGAGGGTTAAAGATCTGGCATTGTCACTGCTGCTGCTCTAGTCACTGCTGTGACTTTGGTTGTGTTTGATCCCTGGCCCAGGAAATTCCACATGCCGTGGGCACAGCCAGAGAGAGAGAGAGAGAGAGAGAGAGAGAGAGAGAAAAGGTATCATACATGAAGTAGTAGAATAGGACCTAAAAATAGCCATTAAGAATAATTATTATCAGAGAAGTCTTCTTCTCCCATTCTGCCAAGGTTTTTGGAATCCTTGGAGTTAAGGAACCAAGTAAAGGAAGTGGTTTAGGACACCCATGCTGACAACAGGAATGGAGAACAGACATGGAAGTCTGGAGCCCTAGAAACTGCATGAGCAACATAGAACTGTGCTCTGGGACTTGGAGGTCTTGACTGGGCAAAATAGAGGACAATATCCCCTCTAGAGATGGCATTCATCCATTCTTCAAATAAGCAGGTGTTGTATTCTGCTCTGTGCGAGCCATTGAACTCAAGGTTAGGGTTGCAAAGGATAAACAGACTTCTGGCCTTCCCAGGCCTCCCACTCATTCCAGTGAGTTCATGGAAGACCCTATCAGAACCTGCAGGTGATTTCTAGAAAGGTTAGAGTGGCCAGAAGGGAGATAGGGTTCTGACAATCCTGTGGGCAGAGGCTGAGTCAGAAAGAAACTGCCCAATGACATTTACAGTCCTCCTGTGGTCTCACAAGTGGGAAAAACAACAATTGCTAAAAAGGTGTTATTGAGAAGAGCCCTCAATATTTCTCATAAAGACCCAGAGGATTATTCCCCATAAAAATAGTGTTTCTTGTATTGAATGTGTATTACTTTTAATGCTTACAACAGTTTTGCAAAATAATTACTACCTTCCCTTTTATATTTGAGTTAACTAGACTCTCAGTGTAGTGAAGCCAAGATCCACATGGTGAGTGGTGAGTGGTGAGTGAGAGTTTTGAGTTTTTCCAAAAGCGACACTAACCAAACACTGGGAGTTCTCTCTGGAGTTAGGACTGGATAACACTATGTTAAAGCTTATTAGTATCTTTTTTCCCTTCTTTTTGTTCTTTGTCCAGATTTTCCAGTTCTCATTAACTAAACTTGTCCATGCTTAGATTATTTAAACCTCCCTCATGTCCTTTAGGAAAAGAAAAGTGTTATAAATAAATCCCTCAGTATATATAATGTCTCTATGCATATGCATTTGCCTAATGATTCATGGTTTCAGTGAAAAACCCTTCACTACTGTTAGCCATACAAAGTTAAGAAGTTTCACTTCCTGTTTTGTGAACGTGAAGCATGAAGCAACAGGGGTACTTCATGGAAAGTGAGCTGCCCATTATAGGCTGGAGGCCAGCTTCAGGCCCTGACACTTTACTCTGTGGCCTAATAAATTACTTCCTTGAACTTAAGGTTTTATGCTAGTAAAATACAAAACTAATTATTAATCTGCTACCTTACTTGGAGCATAAGAGATTCAAATGTCGTTAGAACTCTGTGGATATGTTCCAAGCTGTAGGATATTATGCAAACTTAAGGCATTCTGATCAGTATTAATTTTTCTTTTCTATCCCACCCTTTATCTTTCTATAATTTGGAGAATTAAAATTGCAAAGAGCCTGTCCTAGGCCTAACTTTCCTCTTTTTCCCCCTTATGTTTGTGCCATATCATTTCCTTCCTTTTTTGTATACCTCACCTTCAATTTTCAGAATTATCACTAGGGGAGGGGACTAATGGGAAGAAGGAACAGGAAATATCCCAGCTACATTTCAACTCGAACTAACACGCAAATGCAGAATGCATACTTAAACAGGAACACAAACACTCATATCTAGCCTGAACGCACACACTGAACATATGCCTTCAAGCATATTCAGAATCTAATGCAGGCATTTGTATATAAGCAAACACATACAAACATATGAGTGAAGACCTTTCTTAAACACTGGAGCATCTTCATCAAGTGCTCATATTTCCATTACACTGTAAACACACCTTCTTCTGTGCAGATAGGATCACACAAACACAAACAGGACACAGAGGACCGTGCACACAAATACATGCACATTCACTAGCATGTAAGACCTATAAACACATTCAGGCATGTTCAGCAACTCCAGCCATGCTCCAAACAAAGTACACTCTGGAATACTCAAGTCACAAACACACCCCTGAGGGTGGCCATATATCCAGTTTTTGACAACTGTATTTTCCAAATGTCCTCATTGCCCTTTTTTTGACTGTGCCATTTCTAAGAAAGCTGGGTGAGTGCATTTTTCTAAGAATTCCCTTTAACATGACCCACAGTAACCTCAGGGACATTCTTTTCTCAGTGATAACATTTAATCTTTCCTAAATATGGTCCTGGAATGACACCCAACAGAAAGGAGTAATGCGTGCTCCCCACCTTGAATCATTTCACAGTCCCCTGAAGGATGCAGTGGTCCATCAAACAATATTCATTTGCTGGAGAAAAAACCTTGCTGTGGTTCTCAATATGTGGTTACTCCAGTGACATCAGCTCATGTGTTTCTGGGGTCATCAGGAAGAGCTGACCTCCTAAGGTCACCCACATCTTGCACTGCCTCTCTCTGCCCAAATTGCTTATTATGAGACCAGGAAGTTGGACTTGTCTCCCTCTATTCCAAGAAGTGCCACTTTCAACCAGGTTATTTTAATGCTAACTTCATGACAGTCATAACTTAGTAGGTAATGACTTCAGAATGACATCAAGTGACAAAGTGACAGAGTGTATTTTATATATTTGCTCAAAAGATAGTGGTTAAATGTGGAAATTTCCAACATGTCTCTAATAGCCTTTTGACACAGGCTTATAGAGGAGACATGAAAAATGAGAACTGGGTTTATAAAAACAAAAGAATATATTAGTTAATAAATAGAACATCTAAGGGATGACCAGGATGTTTTTGAACTGACTTAAAAGTAGAGGAGGGACACCTGAATCAGGAGGCTTCTGAGTCAGCAAGTAAAATTTAAATTGTGTTCAGTAGAAAAGGGAAAAATGAGTACAGACCCAGATCAGTTGAAACTACCCAAACCACTTTGTTTTAACATAGTTAAAACATGTACCATGAGATGGTTTCCACTCAAATGACTCCAGAGAAGAACTCTGTCCTTTTCTCAGCTCACTGAGACTTAGGCTCTTAGTTCTAATACAATTTGATGAGGTAAGAGTTGAGTTAGCTTTCCCTGTCCTGGATGCCTTAGCTGATTTGGTTGAAACATCCACCTGGAAGTTCTGTATTTTAGAATAGTGTTTAGTACCTCTACATTGTAAACTCCGTGAGACTAGCAGTCCTGTGTATCTTGGGCATCACTGAATCACCAGCCTCTGGCACAGTGCTTGGTATGTTGCAAGATTTAATACTTGTTAACTGAACAAGCACTGGGTCCAGCTGATAAGGGACACGTTGGGAGTTTTTCTTCCTCAAGTGAAGGCTGTTGTCTCATGCTGGTTGCTTTCTGAATCCTCTATTCCTTCTGGACTTGATGGTTTACCATCCAGCAAGGCTTTCTTGAGTCGTCTCCAGAAAATGTGCCGCCCCAGGACGCTGTCCTCCCACTCCAGGTAGGTGTTCCTGCTGAGAAGACGATACAGCTCCACCTGCTGCCGCAGCAGGGATTTCTCCAACTTCTGCAGGACAATGAAGATGATGCCAGCATGACTTCTCAGAAACTGCCAGGTCTGGGCAATCTCATACTCAAAGATACACCATCGGCTCTGTATGAAGTGCTGGGACACCACAACAATAACCTTCCGACTTTTGTGGAAACCTTCCTGGATGATGTTAGCAGCAATGGCCACACCAGGAATAAAGTCTCTGTAGTGAAGGCAGAGATGAAAGGGGGGCACCCCCTCCTCCAAGTTCTTTACCAGTTCATTTCTCACCCAGTCTTCATCCTGGCTGGAGTAGATAACAAAGGCATCATAAGTGCTTTCACCTCTGCCATATTTTTTGCAGCCAGCAAAAAGCATCAGGTGGAAATAGAACTTATAGACCAGGATTCCTGCCACAGATACCAGAAGGACGGTGAGAACTGACACACTAATGATGGTCTTGCTTATCTGACAGGTGGTGTTCCTGAAACTCAGCACGGGCATGCCCTGCATTTCTAAAGGCTGTGTGCACACCATTTGTTCAGCTCCCACAAGGAGCCGCTTCTGGTCCTTGACCCACTGCAAGAAACTCTGGTGTTCACACACACAAGAAAAGTCATTCCGAGTAAGATTTAAAAAAGCTAGGCTCCTTGGCAGATGCTGCAGTTCTTGTTCCTTGGAGGCCACGATAAGATTGTTACTGAAATCCAGAACCCGGAGGGAGTGGAGTGGTTTATGAGGAAGTGTATCCAATGACAAAAGTCTGTTGTGACTCATATTTAGCACCTGAAGGCTAGGGAGGGAGTGAAATGCCCTCTGGGATACCTGTTCCAGTTGACACTTAGAGAGGTCCAGGATGGTTAAGTTAGTCAGCTCTGTGAAGATATCAGGAAGCAAGTTGTTCTGAAAAGAATTGCCAGCCATTTTCAAGGTTTGGAGGCTGACCAAGCCAGCAAAGATGCCATGGAAGACAACGTGGGTGTTAGTATAAGAAATATCAAGGTAATAGAGGTTTCTGAGTGACAGGAATATGGAAAATTCATTAACCTGTTTCAAACTGGAATGCTGGAAATCCAGATATTCTAGTTGCTCTAAGCCCAAGAAGTTAGAATTCATGGTAATGATTTCATTGAAGCTCAGATCTAAATGTTTCAGTTTGGTTGTCCCAAAGTCATTTTGAGAACAGCAACCTTTAAAGCTCAAGCGATTTCTGTTGAGATCTAGAAACTCAAGGTTTGGCAGGTTAATTTCAATAAAAGTGTTCATATCTTTATTGTCTTTGAAAACAAACTTTTTGAGATAGTTGAACTTCAATGCAGGAAATTGTTCAAATTTACAGTTAACCACTTCTAAGTGTTGCCATCTGAAATCTTTAGGAAGGGCTTCTAGACCATCTAAATTCAGACTCGACAGAAAAATCACAGAGGCATTTGCCAAACAATTAAATACGTCAGAAACGTCATCTGGGAATTCACCAAAGCGTGCTATCTGGAATTGTTCAATGGTCAAATTGCACAGTCCCTCCAGGACAGATTTGTCAAAAGTTTCCAAGATCCTTTCATTTTTAAATTCTCCCAAAACCAACTGATTGATTTTTAAACCAGCCAGACCTTGAATACAAGTTTTCATTACATCTGAACTATTAAAATTACTTCGCAAAGTCAATCCATTGAGCCTAATTTCTTTAAAGGCACCTGGTTCAATAAATTCTAAAGGGTTCAGGGACAAGTCTAAAGAGAGATTGAGCAGGGGAACTTGATGTAAAACCCACAAGTCTTCATGATAAATATTTTGGATTTTGTTCTTAGAAAGATCCAAGTGCTCCAGGTTGGACAGGTTAGAAAAATATTCAGGTAACTTGAAAGAATGGATATGATTGTGAGCCACATTAAGCTCCTTCAAGGTTTTAAGATGTCCAATGGGAAAGTCCTCTAGAGATGTTAGGTTTGTCTCCACAGCAACCAGCTTCTGTAAACTTGGTAGTCCAGAAAATGCTCCCAGGGCTAAGCTCTGGATAGGATTTCCCGTCAATATCAAGGTGGAAAGGTGGTCTAGGCCCTGATATGCATCATCTTCAATTGTCTGAATTTCACATCTATAGGGAAGAGAGATACAGGTTATATAATATTTCTGTTGAATAAAAAACTAGATGAAATATCAACCTATTCATCTAAGTCTTCATGCAGATGTGGCATGTCATATGATGGGGCATAGGAACACATATCAAATGAGGCAGATGAAGCAATGAAGAAGCCCACAGATTTGGCACAATCGTACTGGCCACCATGACTATCTTTTTATCACACTAGGCACACCACGCTAAACAGAGGCAGCGCATCCATCAGTGAGAAATCAGTCAAAGATCAATTCTGGGGACCCATGAAGACAGAGTCGTGGATCAACTTTAGCCATTTCCTGCCACATAAAATTGTGATTATATATGCAGTTGGTACAGATGACACAGATTGTTGGTTGTTAGCCATGATAAATGAGTGGTAAATTTCAATTTTAAAGATATAAAAGATTACATCAAAGTAATGCAGATATTCCTAATGTTAACGGAAAGGTTTCTATATAAGGGGGCTCATCATTTTAGAGAAGCAGAGTATTAAGACGAAGAGACCATTTGACTTGGAAGCAGCATATGTGAACATGAATTTCTGGTCTTCTGTTAGCAAGCCATGAGAACATATGAACCTCTTAAACTCTCCAACCCTCAGTTTCCTCATCTACAGAAAGAAAAAAATAGGTATCAATAGATTTCCATAGGAAAAAAAAAAGGGAGTGATTGGTTTATCACAAAGCATCCTTAAAAGACAAGTAGATTTACTGTACTTGAGCAGTGTGAAGCAATATGAAAAGGCAGAGTTCAGAGAATTGGGTGGACTGGGAGTTTGGGGTTAACAGATACAAACTATTACATTTAGAATGGATAGACAACTAGGTCCTACTGTATAACAAGGAATTATATCCACTTCCTGAGATAGACCATGATGTAAAATAATATTTTTAAAGTATTTATTTTTTAAAAAAAGAATATATATATGTGTGTATATATATATATATATATGTACACACATATATATATATGTATCTGAGTCACTCTGCTGTACAGCAGAAATTGGTACAACATTTTTTAGATCAACCGTAATTTAAAAATGAAAAAGGCAGAATTTATCTGTTGCACTATTTTTATTTTATTTTATTTTATTTTTTGTCAATATATAATGATTTTTATTTTTTTCATTATAGCTGGTTTACAGTGTTCTGTCAATTTTCTACTGTACAGCATGGTGACCTGGTTACACATACACGTATAGATTCATCACAAGTGATTAGACATGGTTCCTAGTGCTATACAGCAGGATCTCATTGCACTATTAATTGTCCTTCCCCTAATCCAGAATCTCCTCCTGGCTAATCAGGAAGGGAAGTTGGCCACTCTCTAAGCACATATTTAAAGCCTCTTAGGGTAGTTCCTTGTGGTATGTGGTGAGTCGAAGATAAATCATAATAGACAGTGTTTGATAAGCCACTTCTTAATTTTTTTTAAAAAAAAGAGGGTTGGCCTGTCTGGTTCAATTCTGTACAGTTGTACAAAATTTAGTGTAGTTCTTGACAGAATTCTTACTCAGAAAACTGAAATTTATAAACTAATGGATGCTGTAAGAGTATAAAGTCTACTTTGTAAGGTTGTTAAAATATATGGCATGTTAATCTTCAGTATCACAATTAACTCTATGGGATAAAATTCATCATTTCTGTTTCACAGATATGAAAACTGAGACTCAGAGAGTTGAAGTGACATGCCTCAGGCCATATGGCAATAACTGTTGGAGGAGGACCTGGCCTCCATAGGGCTCCATGCCACTGCCTTTAAAGTGCTCCATTCCCCCTTCATTACAGTCTATCAGTTTCCAAGTTAGAGCATAAGACAGCAGATGCTCACCCTTCTACAGAAACACCTACCATCCTCTTCTCCTTCTTTTAAGAGTTTCTGTAGTAAATAATGTCATATAGACAATGTTTCTTCATTTTTTACAAAGTCTTTAAAGACTATAGTCCATTATCTAGTACATTTCTAAATAAGGTCCCTGATGATAAAAATCATTTTAGGATTCAATTCCCCCCAAAACGATGACAATAACTCTGCCTGTGCTAATGAATGATATACTTCCTTGAATTAGAAAAGAATCTTAGTCAATTTTCTTTCCCACCACAGATGTTTTCCTTTGATCTTGTCATCTGTCTCTTTAGGTTACCTGTTCCTTCTTAAGTCCTGGTCCTCTACCTCACTTTGAATATTCTAGACATTACTTGAATCCCATTCAGGTCGTGAAATCTGTCTTGGTTACTCACTTCATAGAAGGCCTCTTTTCTGAATAACACGATGTATTGCCTCTAGTTTACTAATAACTTATCAACTACCCTTATATATTACCATCCTTATCTCAGGTTCAAAATCTGAAATCAGAATCAAGTGACATTTTTGAGTGTCTACTATGTGCCCGGCACCCTGCTCAAGATTTTAACATGTTAATTCTTTCAAGTGGATCGGCCCTCCTATATAGCTAGGGTTGTATGTTATATATCTGCAGACTCTCATTTCCCAGCAGAGTTAACAACATATAGCAAGTAGTCAAATAATATCTGCTGATGAAAGAGTTGGAATCAATTTACTTCCCTGACTTAAAATCAAAGATGGAGTTATCCTTAGAAACTGACTTATCCAACTGCTCATTTCTGAGATAAGGAAGCTGAGACCTGGAGAAGGAGGTGGGTTACCCAAAGTTTTATAGCAAGTAAGGCATCTGTTCAATGAATGAATAGGTGAATGAAGCTGACACTCTACTAATCAAGCTTTCTTACTTAAGAATTAAATGAGAGAACAGTGAACATTTTCCTTTGTGTAGTGGTAATAGCTCATGCATTACCTGGATAAATCCAGCACCTGCAGTTCTGGAAAGCTGGAGAAGCTATAGCTGTCTAAATGACTCAGGTAGTTAAAGCTCAGGTCCAGTATCTTGACTGATGTGGGGATGTTGTCAGGAATTTTGTAGAAATTCAGCTCCATACATTGGTAACTAATGTTAGGAACCACCTGAAATAATCAGACATTAGATGCAGTGTCTTCCTGCATGCACCCTAACAGACTTCCCTGCATCTCCCCTCTGGTATAGGCACAGGGGCCAGTCAGCCTTCTTTCATCCATTCATCCTTCCATCCAATAATCCATACATCCAAACTTCTGTTCATCTATCCACCCATCCATTCCTGTATCCATTTACTTCATTCTTATAAAATATCTTACTCTAGATTAGGAAGGAAAAAGGGAAACCTACTGTGTACCCACTGTTTAACCTCTACTATCACAATGGCAGTGTTTATTGTGAAGCAATGGAGGCAAGTGGTGAAGAGCTGAGGCTCTAAGGTCCAAAAGCTCTGGGTTTCACCTTAGCTCTTTCCTTTGATTTGAGGCAAAAGATGCTGTTGTTTTTCTGAATATAGCCTTCATTGTATACGCGCTTAGGGAAGCTGCCCGTTAGATGTCCATATCTCTCTTAGTTATACCCCAGTTTTTGCCATTGTATTCTTTCCCTTGGATCACTGACCTTTGAGTAGACAAGATAGAAATGGGGATATTTCTCTGAGGTGCATGGACTCCAATGGTAGAACCTAGTAAGTAAGGTCAAGTGCTTGATGCTACCTTGATTCCTCTGCTGGTTTTGATCATATTTTCTCAAATTCTTTGCAAATCTTGTTCTCTAACCTCCGATTTAATTTCCTAATTCTCTGATTTCTTCAACCAAATTCTGCTTAAGCCAGCTAATTTTGGTTTTCAGTTTAAAACCAATAGAATCTGTTAAAAGGATTAATAGGATAAGGTATTTAAAGAGATTATCTCAAATCCTATTACAGTGTAAACAATCAATACAGGTTAACATGTACTATTATTGGCTATTATTAATTCCCCACTATATGCAGGCTTATTTCTTATATGTTACATATCTTAATTTAATCTTCAAATAAACCTTTTAAAGAAAAATTCAGAGAGATGAAGTAATGTGTGTAAAGTCTCTCAGGCCATAGTGCAGTTTTTGCTTTATTCACTTGTCTCCTGAATTGTTATTATTCCTCATAGGATCCTCACAGACCATACTGTCTAATAAGTGATAGTCCGGGCACTCTCCCCTTGCCTTCTCTTATCCTCCTTCACAGGACATATCACTGTGTAACATTATACACATATGTACCACATGTACTATTCATTTTCCTCACTAGATTGCAAGTTTTGAAAGTGTAGCTCTCTGCTATGTCTACAGCAGTCAGAAGGTGCCTGGGAAATAGTGCTCAATAAATATTTGTTGAATAAATCAATGGATAACTGCTTAACTGGAGGTTTATTCAAAACCCGGTTGAAGGCATTTTCTGCTAAGTGCTGTAGACAACGCAAAGACCAATGGGATATGGCTCCAGACTTCAATGAGCTCACAACTGAGAGTAAGACTTACAAGGAGAGCATAAAGCAGACTCCTGAAAAGGGGATGAAACAAGTCTTGGAACATTTTCCCCTTGGTTCATAAAAGGTAGAAATCAATCCTGGATCCAGAGATTGTAGACTGTAGAAGGCTTCCAAGAAAAAGATTTCAAGGTGGGTCTGGAAGGATAAGTGAGATTGGGATACATGGAAAGGAAGGAGAGGAAGGAGGAGGGCACAGCAGGTATAGAGCGGTGAAAAACTAGCTCAGATTAAGGGTTTGTGGCAGGAGTGACAAAACCTCAGCCAGAGGGGAGGGCCAGATCAGGAAGGCCTCATACTTTGTCCTGTGGCAATGCTTTCAATCACTAACATTTAAATGAGCAGTTATTATGTGAAATGCCAAGGGATAGAGTCATAACTAAAACCAGCAATGATCTTGACATCTTTCAGATTTCATTTCAAGGAAAATACAAGCAAGGGACAAATAAAATGTATATTTATATAGTTTTATATATCTATTATATATGTACACACATGTTTTATATATACAAAGTATAAACATACATCTATATGTGTGTGTGCTACAAAAATAAAGCGGCATAGGAAACTAGTGGCAAAGGGGGGTATGAAGTGTGCTATGTGAAGCAATCAAGGAAGACTTATTGGAGGAGGTGACATATAAGCAGAAATCTGGATGAACTGAGGGATTAAGTCATAAAAAACATATAGGGCTGTACTGTCCGATATGGTAGCCACTGACCACAATGAGCATGAGAAATGTGGCATAGTTTAAACTGAGATACATTGCAAATGTAAAATATATACTAAATTTCAAAGACTTAGAACCAAAGAAAGAATGTAAAATGTCCTATTAGTACTTTAGTATACATTGCATTTTGAAATAATATTTTGAATATACTAACTTAAATAAAAACATTATTAGAATTAAATTCACATTTTATATTTTTCATGTGGCTACATGTAAAACTATGTTTTAAATTTAGTTAAAAAAGTTAACTTAGTTAAGTCAAAACAATTAAATTTAGTTACTTAAAGTTATTATTTAAATAATGTCGTGTGACCCTATGATATTGAGCAGCACAGATCTAGGGGAAAAGCAATCTAGCTGGAGGAAATAGCCAGGGCAAAGGTCCCATGGTAGGAAAAAGTCCTAATAGCAATGGAGAGTTATTGAAAGTTTTTAAGGTTGGTAATTTGTTAGACTTGAACCTCAGGAAAAAACAGCAACAAACAAAAATATACAGGTTAGATTAAATGACAGGGACGATGAGACCATGAGACTAGTTTCTGTCCAAGAGTCAAAGCCAAGGGAACTAAGGATCTGTCCTAGAGTGACCCTTGAGGGGAAGAGAAGGGTTGGGCAAGCTTTGGAAATGGAGAGAACTTGAAGCATGGGAGAAGGAGAAGCCACATGATCCCCCCACTGCGATTTTATCCTGGGGGGACCATGACTGGAGGATCTATCCCCACTAACCTAACAGCAGGAGAGACACAGAGAGGAGGACAGTGAGAAAGGGCATTGGGGAAACAGAGGACTTGGAAGATAACAGATTTGTCTTTGTTACATCTTAAAGTACACTGTTTCTCCCATATCCCCAGTGTCAGGACTCTGGCAGGTTATGCTTTTCTTGAGTTTCTGACACTGCCTCATCCTAAACCCCAGGACATTCTTGTGGCTGTTTGGGTCTGCCATGGGCTTCCAAAGCAATTGCAAAGTTCATGCAGTGGAAAAACAAACAAAATCCATCATTAATAAGATTATGAACCAGCTGATTGATGTTTTGCAAAGAAAGAAAGGATTGCATTAGCTGATATTTTACAACTTTCTCTTTTTTCTTCTTCATTCCTTTCTCTCTCTCTTTCTCTTTTTTAACTTCTTTCTTTTTATCCTTTGGACAGCACTATGACCAGAAGTCAGAAATCTGCTTAGAAAGTTCTATTAAGAGACTAAAAATATCTTTCTGAGATTGAAAGGGGCAAATAAAACAGCTCGAAGCAGAATATACAAACCACCAACGAAAAGGAATGACAGGAAGCAAGCTTCTTGCAACTCTGTTCTGAAGCCTATAATTCTTTTATGGATATGCAAACTAGTCTCAGAGATGTTGGGTAACTTCTTCAAGGTCACACAGCCCAGAATTGGAAAGGCAGTGTTGTTAAGCAGGTCTATCTGACCTAAAGTCCCTATTAGTCTTTAAGTCCTAGGTGGGACAAAACCCCATGGGCAGCCTCTTAGTGCCCTGTCACCATGAATGGTGGTCTCTTAAGTCTTTAAGGTAATTTGACTTCTGTTTGAAAATGAAACTAACCAGGGCTCAGGGAAGCTCTGGGCAGAAAGCAGTTTCTCAGAAGCAAGGCGAAGCTCAGGGGAAGCTGAGCTGACGCCTACCACGTACCTGCACGCAAGGGTCCCAGGTCTCGGATCTCAGGCAGGAGAGAAAGGCCATGGCTGGGATCGTAGCCACAGCCAGGCAGATGCGAGGAATCATCCTGGCATTTTCCGTGACCAGAAGTGGCCCTGTGAAAGCATGACCCTCTGTATCTGCCAGTCAGGGCAGCCTCCGAGGCACTGCCATCTTCTCTCCCCAGCCCGTTGCCCGGTGGCACTGACTCTATTCAAAGCAGTGCTGGGTTAAGGGGCAAGAGGAAGTGAGAGTGGCAGCCTTAGCATTCTGGGCTTTTGTTTCTCTAATATTTATCTCCTCTGTCACCAGAGGGGAAGTTAGAAGAAGAAGAAAAAAACCTGCAGACCAGGGCTGGAGTAACAGCAAGAGGAAGCTGGCTTTTATCCCAGGAAGTCATCTGACCTCAGGGCTATTGAGTTTAGGAAAACAGTCAGACTGGTCAAACAGCCTGTGTGACTAACTGCCTGGAACGGTGGCTTTCCACTTTCGTTTTCCTAGTGGAAATTTACTGTCCGTGTTAGTTTGCTAGGGTTGCCATTTCAAAAATACCACAGATTAGGTGGCTAAAACAGCAGGCACTGATTTCCTCACCAAGTTCCAGGGCCTAGAATTCTGTGCTCAAGGTGTCAGCAGGTTGATTGCTTCTCTCCTTGGTTTGTAGACGGCTGTCCTATCCTCCCTGTGCCAAAGTTCTTTCCTCTGTGTGTGTCTCTGTTCTAATTTCCTCTTCTTACACAGATTCCAGTCATACTGGATTAGGATCCACCCATATGACGTCCTGACCTTCTTTTACCTTAATTACCTTTGTAAAGACCCACTCTCAAAATACCACAGTCTGAGGTACTGGAATAAAGACATCAGCATAAGAATTTTGGCAGAGGATACAATTCACCCATAGCACTGTCCAGTTTTATGAAATCTTGTGAAGAAACCCACATTTATAAAACATTGAAACACAGTTTGAAAAGTACAAGAATATTGGGAAAAGATTGGGATGAAGAATCAAATATACTGAAATTATGTTCAGTATAATTATATTCAATATTCACCGAGGCCGGGTGGTTTATGGCCTTGTGGCATTGGTCAAGTCACTCAAACTATTTCTGGTCTATAAAACGGGATAACAGTTTTAAGCACAACAGAAATTCACCTTTATGAAGTTCATAATAATAAAGTCATGTGATAGTAGTCAAATGATGCAAGCCACTAAAGCATTAGTTTTCTGGTCTTTAAAATGGATATAATCACATTTGTATTGTATGACTGAATTGAGTTGATTTACATAGAATGCCTATTCTATTGCATGGTTCATCAGGATATTCCACAAATTGGTAGCTATTAAGATGATTAAAATATGAATAAAATAAGGGTGCTAATATGTACTCCAAAGTATTATTATGAGATTAAATAAGGTGGCATTTGTAAAGCTTTTAGGACAGATTGTGTTTAGAGTGTAGAAAGTGCAATGTAAGTTTCTGTTAAATAGGAACATAGTTTAAAATGATGACATTGCTCGTATTGTGTCCTAAATAGTTCTACCAAGATATCCATCAGGGCACCTCAAATCCAACACATCTTAAATCAAGCTGTGAGGAAATGTGTTACAGGGGACGGAGCACAAACTCTTGCAAACTTCTTCAACACTCATGTAAAATTAAGCTAAAAATAGTCGCTCAGTCTAAACATTGCTTTGAGGATTGAGATCATGTAAATTTAGGTCTTAAAGTCATACCTGACACAGAGTAGGTACTCAATAAAGTTTAGTTCCCTTGAAAGTTAAAAGCATTTCACTTCCATAGTCATCCAAAATGGATATCTCTTTGACTTCCTCATTTCACTCATCAAATGTGTATTAATTTTGTTTTCTTATTTCTGTATTCTTGATTTTCGGGCATTAAGGACCTTGCTGATGGAGCTAAACTGGCTGGCCAATGCTTCGAGATAGCATATGATTTTCTCTGGAGCATACTTTTCGTATGCAAACCAATCAAACCAGAACCCATACTCTGAATCACCTCCAGTATCTGGCTTCTATCCTCTTCTGCCCTCATCATCACAGGGCCAGATACCAGACAAGTAGAGAAAACACCTACACCTCAACCCCTGCTGAACTTACTCAAACTAGCCAATCCTAAGCCTGCTTACCCTACCCTTTCTTGTCTTTCCCACAGGAGCCACAGTGAAGAGTGCCTTCCCCTTGCTCCTTCTGCCTCCTGAGGAACTCTGGTGCTTTCCCATGTGGCTCTTCAGGGTGTCCTGTGTCTCCTCGTAAACCGTGAGTAACAAACTACCATTTCAACAGCAATTGTCTCCTGATCTGTTGGTTTCACACTCACCTGCATAATAGTAGAACCAACACTTTAAAACAAAACATTCTGGAGATTTCATCTGTAAAATAATTCTAAAATATCAGTCTTCATTTCTATTCACATGATTATTGAACACATTCCTTGGCCTGCAGTATTACGATGCACTGTTAAAGGGTCTCCCAGACTCCCTGTTTGGAAGAAGACACACTTTAACCCTTAGGAAGATTATGCACTTCTTCCAAAGTCTCAACCCTTCCAATCCATCCTTTATCCCGAAATCAAAGCAATCTTCCTAAAATGCAAATAAAACTAGCTCATGACATGTCAATAATGTTCTGAGACTGTATATCATCTAGATCTCAAGCCTCTCATTCTACCCCCCCACTACACACACACACACACACACACACATACACAGTCACTGATGGCTTCTGTTCCACGGCACCAATTCTATTCTACCCCATGGAAAGAACACAGAACCCTCAGTGGGTTATCTGTGCCACAGCCTTACCATCCTTTACTATACATTTCATGCTGTTTCAAAGAAATTAGTAAGAGTGTACAATCACAACACAGCCTGGCTCAGAGAAGAAAGGCCCTCATAGTTGGGCATTGCTAAGAACCAAAGCTGATTCTATCCAACAATTCTAAGTTTCATATTTTTTCACATGTTAACATCTCTCAAATCAGAATATGTCTCAGAATTGACAATATATTACAATTATTATTGGCAGATTTATTTTGCCTTTCCTTGTGGCAAATAAGGTAATAGTACATCTAACGATCATGGGTACATTATATTCAATGAGGAATAGATTATCAATAAGAAAACCAAAAAAAAGAAAAAAAAATGTGAGGGGCTCTTTTCATAGAGATTTGTTTCTTAAGTACTCCATAGAACATGTGCTGCACTAATGGGTATTTTGCACCTACAAAGGAAGATAGGGGACTCAAGGTTTTCTTAACTTTTTGACCCATGGTGACTCTCTTTTATCCTTGGATACCCATTACTAGCCCTGTATCTGCTAGCGTGCCCTGATACCATGTTTCTGTGATCTACAATACAGAAAACGATTCTCTAAAGCAGAAGTGTGAAGGATAGTTTCCTCACACCGAAGCCCCAATTCCTGTCTCTTGGGCTAAGGTTGTCACATTAAGTACTGCAGTGTACATCTCAGTATCTTTCTCCCCAAAATCTCTTGTATCAGGAGCAAGAGAGTGTACCCTACAGGGGCTCTCTAGGGGAACAGCCATAGTAGTGCCTATTGCTCCCCAGCCTGAAATGTCTATGGCATTTCCTGTGTTATTTTTTAATACATGTTATTGGGGTATAGTTCATTTACAAGTTGTGTTAGTTTTGGGTGTACATCCATTCCTTTTCAGATTCTTTTAAAAATTATTTTGAATTTCCTATCTCTGGTTCATTATGGCAAGACAATCTTCCCTCTTTGTTCTGTCTCTGTACTCCCCCAAATCATTCAGCAGATCTCTGCTTATCAACGCAGACCCTGGAAAATACAGTGTAATATATAGAAGACTGTATTTTAAAATATTTTATTATCCTGTTTACTTCCTGGCATCATCATTTTCTGATATGTAACTTATCTTCAGCATCACTGCCTTTCCTTAACTGTACAAGGAAAATAACATTGTGGCCTCCTTAGTAGTATTATTTGAAAATTAAATGAGATAATATATGTGGATGCACTTGGAAATGTTACAGCTTTACACAAATGTTACCAACATTCGCTCATTCAGTCATTCACCAAATATGTACTAAGTGGTTTCACATCTGCCAGGCACTTTTTTAGGCACTAAGGATTTATCAGTGAAGAAAAGAGGCACCACTGCTTGCACGGAGCTCGTGATCTAAGGAAAGAGCCAACACCAATTATAAATAAGTACATTGCATGGTGTGTTAGAAGATATTAAAATCTATGGGTGAACAAATGAAAAAAGTAAACAGTATAATTCAGTGAAGAGTGGTAATTGATACTGAAGTTTTAAATAGGGCAGTCAGTATGGGCCTCACTGAGAAACTGACATTGTGAGCAAACTCTTAAAGTAGTTATTAGCTATGCAGGTATCTGGGAGAAAATACCAGTTAGAATAGTTGAGGTCAGTTTTACCTCTAGGGGACATTTGGCAATGACTGGAGACATTTTTGGTTGCCACAGCTTGGGGGCAGTAAGAGTTGCTACTGACATCCAGAAAGTAAAGTGCAGAGATGCTGCTAAACAGCCTGTAAAGCACAGAACAGGCCCCTGATCCAAAATACCAATAGGGCCAAGGTTAAGAAACCCTGAGTTAGAAGTGTAAGCTGGTGCAAAGATCTAGGGGACAGGAAATTGCCAAAACCAGTAAGGAAGCTGATATGCAGAGACATGGGTGACCATCTGGATCACTTAGGGCATGATAGGCCAGCGTGAAAACTTTGCATCTTCTTGACACCATCCCTAGCCTACTGAGGCAGGCACTGTCACTCTCTTCTCCGTGTTCCCACAGCAACCAGATGTCATGCTCAATAGGGATTAATGGTGTACCTGCATCACTAGGCTTTTGACTCCTTGTGGATAGCAGTCAAATCTGGTCCATCTCTGTACACCCTGTGCCTATCATAGTGCTTAATAACCAGCGGGAGTTTGATGCATGTTCTTTGTGTCAATGATTATGACAATTATTTTGATTAATTTGATTTTCATTTCATATACAGGCTGATAAGATCCAAGAGAGGACATTATTGTGTCTGTTACATTCATAGCTCTAGTTCCAATGCCTAGTAGGTACCAGATACATAATAAGTGCTCAATAAATACTGACTGAATACAAGAATGATTAGATTATACATAATTAGCCCTTCCCTTGATTTCTAGTCAGTCAGATTTCTCCTCTTTTTAGCAAATATTCTTGAAAAAGAGGAAGGAGAAATTGAAAAGGAATAGTTGCTGTTTTTTCTAGAAGACAACCTATGAGAAAATACTCTGAGCTGGTAAGTGACGCTACACTTGCAAGTCACATTGTAATACATCATTGTAGACAGTACATACTTGCATAACCCAGGGCATGTATCTTTGGAAGGAAAAGGGTAAGGACATAAGTAAGTAAATATTATTTGTCAAATAGCTGGTTGATTTCATAAGTAACTCCCCTTTTTTCCTATTCCCCACTCTAGGGGAATCCAGAAATCTAGAGGTGGTTAGATGGGAAAAGGATGAACAAATTTGTAACCTGAGCAAATAAATGCATAGAGAGCACTGAGAAGTATACAGTAAATGTTTTCCCTGAGGTTCAAGGGATACAATTTTTTTTTTTTTTCTTTGTTTACAGCTACACCTGCAGCACATGGAAGTTCCTGGGCTAAGGGTCAAATTGGAGCTCTAACTACCAGCCTATGCCACAGCCACACCAACGCCAGTTTCAAACTGTATTTGTAACCTGCACTGTAGTTTGCAGCAACATCAGACCTTTAACCCACTGAGCAAGGCCAGGGATTTAGCCTGCATCCTCATGGACACTAAGTTGGTTTCTTAACCTGCTGAGCCACAAGGGAACTCCAAGAGATACAATTCAATCCATACAGAGTGGAAAGGGTGATGCAAGATTCAGAGCAATATTCCTGGTACCCCAGCTTTATCCCTAGCCTTTGAGAGAATCCTACTTATAAGCCATTCTTTCTACGGCAAAAAGTCATCATATAACAGCCCTGTTCCTCAAATGCTCTCCCAGACCGCTGCAGATCCTGGATCCTTAACTCTTCTCTTCCTTCCGAAGTCCAGGTGTGGTGTTAAGTACAAATCTCAGTAGGACTGTTAGTTTTTTCCTGTATGGCTTGGTGTTGTTGATATAGGAAAAGATAAAATCTACAGATTCTAAGAAGAGCCTGGGACAATAAGACCCTTGTGGATTGACCACAAATAGGAAGGGGAAAAAAAAAACTAAAATTAAAAGAAATCCAAAGGATGGATACTTAAATGATGAAAGAGAAACTCTTTTCAGTCAATTATTTTATATTATAGGTTTATATCAATACTTGTCTCCTTCCCTGCTTTGAGTCAAAATAGGAAAATAAATAAATAAATAAATAAATAAATAAATAAATAAATAAATAAATAAAAGAAATCCTTTCCTAGTGCCTTGATCTTAGAAGGTTGAGGCTCCAGGGAGTGGGAAGATGAAGAGAGACTGAGAGAAAATAAAGAGGTTTGATGTGACATCGTGGAAAGGGATTGTGCTTGGGGTGGCAGAAAAACAGGTTTTGAATACTAAACATAAATATGTTTCTATTTGTCTCTGCCCTTTTGATCCATGCCAAAGAGCCCATGTCTTTTTCATCTTTGACTCCTCTAGAGCTCAGCAAAGGGAATCGCTCAGAGGAAATATCCATGGAATATGTCCTGAATGACTCAGCAAAGGAAAAAAACCTCAATGACTTGGCATAGAATAATAACTGAAATGCATGGGCTATGCACTTGATGTGTAGTCTTTGTTTCTAATTCTTCATTATTTCTTGGCTGTGTGACATCAACCAAGACATTTAACTTTGATAAACCTTAGTTTCCTTCTCCAATACAATGCCTCCTGTAAAGAGAAAATGAGATAACGTAGGCTACGACCATGAAACATTTAATATTTATCATTTTGATGTTAGTACTTGATGGAGATTTTTCATTGCTTGCGGGAGAGTGCACCCAATGCACTGATCTGTTAACAGACAGCTTTCTCTGGGTTGATTTCCAAGTATCTTACCTCTTTGAGTTAGACAACATACAGCTACTTTGTATGTTGAGGCTTAATTCCCACAATCTGTTTCCTTCACTACATGACACCTTTACCAGGATTACTGAAAATCAGTGTTAAAAGAGGTGGTATGCAGGATGTTTGGGGTGAAAAAAAAAAAAGCAAACTTGTTTTCCAAAGCTTCAGACTCAGCTTAAAGCTGCTCTCCACATGGTTCTCTGATTCCTTCTTCAGCTTCCTCTATTCTCAACCCCACATTCACATATAGCAATCAAAGTGACCCTTGCTTTCCTCTGAATTTATTTAGAAATCTGGTTCTGGCCCTTATGCATACATATTTGTTTTGAAAGGCATTTTATCATAGCTCATATCCTCTCAAAACCAGGAACTTTCCAAGACAAGAACCTTACTTTTCACATATGTGTATTCTACATAGCACTTTACCCCGTGGTAAAAATCAATGAATGGAAGGAAGTGAGGAAAGGAGGAAGAAAGGAGGAACATAATAAATAGACTTGATAGCAGAATAAAATTTTAAAAAGTGAAGATTGGAAAACTATATATAACATAACTCCCCAAACAAAATAAAATTGACATTACAAGAAAGCACAGTGTGAAGCTCAAGAACCATGGAACTCAAAGAAAAAAAAATTCTAATTTTCTGAGAACTGACGTGAATCCTCTCTCAATTTCCTTCTAGTAAGGTGCTCTGGAACTGCACCGTCAGGGCTGAACAAAGAAGCCCACAGGCCCAGCTGCCTTGAGACCTCTCAACAGGCATTTTTCCCATTTCCACCAACCACAAGCCTTTGCTCTGCCTCTGTCCCAGTCCAGCTGGACAACACATGCTTGAGGATCAGCCATTCTAAAATCTCTCTTCTACTCTTGGTAGGTGGTTTCCATGGAGGTCCCTCAGTCCCATCTCACTCCTTCACCTTTAAATGTGCTGAAAAGTGAATTTGAAATGAGACCCAGAGCCATATGGCAAAGCTGAGGGGCAGCGTATGGTGGCAGATTGCTCAGTGCTGATCTATAGCATCTTTAAGCTCATTTTCCATCTCTCTTTACACAGGAGGTAGTGATAGGGTCAGAGTTCTGTACTGTGAATTGCTCTGTCCTTCATGTGGGAAAATGAGACTTATAATACACCATCCATGTTAAAACTTGTTTTAGTTTCTTGGCCCTGGGAGTGGAAGAATCAGAGAAATATCTATACTGCTACTTGTGATCAATGGGAAGTAAACTGTTAGGCTCATTCTGTGAGCTTGAACTATTGTCTATCCCACATACATGTGACTCTAAGTCAAATCTAACTAGGTCTCACCTGCAGGTTTAGGTTATGCCAACATAAACTAAAGATGAGGACAAGTCAGTCCCATGGAAACAGGGAGCATGCTGCTATACAGTTATTACTGTGAGGGGACAAGAGGAGAGAAGTTCTGTGGTACAAGCAGGGAAACTATTTTTTAATAAGCTAAAAGACCTGAAAGAAAGGGATGTCAAAGAAAAATGGGGAGTCATCTGCAAGGAAACAAAGATAAAGAATAAGCATGCGTAAAGAAGTCAATAATTCAGGATCTGTCTCTGAAAATGCTGGACTACTTACATCACTTCATGATCTCTGTCATCATTATTGCAAGGACAAAGAATATTATCATAATTAAGTCAAATTCTAGAAAGCTTAACTGGCCAATTGGTAGTGGTTTGGGTCTGCCCGACCATTTGTGTCTTTTATAAAGTCAAGGTTTCAAGAAAATCTTTTCCCTGAGTATGAGCATTTTTTTCTTTGTAAAAACTAAAACTTAGCCATACAAATGTACTTTCTCATATAATTAAATCTGGCAAAGCTGGAACTCAAAACCAGATTTCTTTTTTTATTCCAACTGCATAATTATACTGTAATGTCAACAAGTAAACCAGCAAATAAGTAGACAATGGGAATACCCTTTAACATGGAAAAAGGGAGAACCATCACAGAAGTCCCCAGGGAAGAAAGACAAACAAAAGAGAAAGGGTTTTAGAACTTTAAAATTTAGCAAGTCAATGTGATTCTTATCATCACCATTACCATCATTAATTGAGGTTCAGTTAATGTACCAGAAAGTATCAAAGCTAAAGATATATCACTGAACCGTTCCTGGGGCCCTAAACAGATTTTATGAGCTGTACTACACCATTCAAGTAAAGCATACAATTCAGTTTTCCTTTAGTATACTTACAGAGATGTTCAACAATTACCATAGTCAATTTTAACATATTTTCATCATCACAAAAAGAAATGCTTGACCTTTAGCTGCTACAGCCCTATCCCATATCCATTGCCCTAGCTCTAAGCAACAACTAATCCATTTCTCTCTCTATAAATTTGCCTATTCTGGACATGCCATATAAATTAAATATTTTAATGTGTATTTTGTAACTGGCTTCTTTAATACCATTTTCAAGGTTTTTCCATTTTGTAGTTATATCAGTACTTCATTCCTTTTTTATGACTAAATAAAATCTCATTGTGTGGATATACCATAATTTGTTTATCTGTTCATTAGTTGATGAATATTTTGTTCCCACCTTTTCACTATTATAAATAATACTTATATAAACATTTATGAACAAGTTTTTGTATACACTTGTTTTAATCACTCTTGGGTATATACCTAGGTGTGGAATTACAGAGTAATACGGTAACTTTACTCATCTGGGGAAAAACTAGACTATCTTCCAAAGTGACCATCCCCACAGTGTGTGAAGGTTCAGATTTCTGCACATCCTCACCAACACTTATCACCTTTTTTTATTATATCCGCTCTAGTGAGTGTGAAGTGATATCTCATTGTGGTTTTGATTTGCATTTTCCTGATGACTAATCATGTCAGGCATCCTTTCAAGTGCTTGTTAGCCACTTATATATCTTCTTTAGAGAAATATCTATTTCAATGTTTATCTAGCTAGCTAGCTGTTTAGATATAGATATTCTGAATATTAATGTCTTATCAGATTATAATTTGCAAATATTTTTGCTCATTCTATGGGTTTTCTTCACTTTCTTGATAGTGTCCTTTGAATCACATTGTCAGTTTTGAAGTTCAGGTTATCTATTGTTTCCTTTTTTGCTCATGCTTTGATATTGTATCTAAGAACCTAAGAATTGCCAAATATGAGATCATGATATTTATCACTGTTTTCTTATAAAAATTTTTATAGTTTTAGCTCTTACATTTAGGTCTCTGATCCATTTTGAGTTAATTTTTTATATGGTGTGAGATAAGGATTCTTTCTTTTGTATGTGGTTATTCAATTTTCCCATCACCATTTTTCGAAAAGAATGATCTTTTCCCATTGACATCCTTGTTGAAAATTAGTTGACCACAGGAGTTCCTGCTGTGGCAGAGTGGGTTAAAAATCCAACTGCAGCAGCTCAGGTTGTTGCAGAAGCATGGGTTCAATCCCCAGCTCCGCACAGTGGGTTAAAGGATCTGGTGTTGCCACAGCTACAATGTAAGTCACAGCTGTGGCTTGGATTCAGTCCCTGGCCAAGGAACTTCTATAGGCTGTGGGTGTGGCAATAAAAGAAAAAGGAAAAAAAACAAACAAACAGTTGACCACAGACACATAAGCTTACTCTGAACTTTTAATCTATTACAGCATTGATCTATATGTCTCTCTTTATGCCAATTCCATACTGTCTTGATTGCTATTTCTTTATAGTAAGTTTTAAAATAAAAAATGTCAGTCCACCAACTTTGTTCTTTTTCAGATTGTTTTGGCTCTCCTGGGTCTTTGAAATTCCATGCAAATTTTAGAATCAGCATGTCCATTTCTACCAAGAAGCCAGTTGGAATACTGATAGAAATTGCATGAATCTGTAGATCAATTGAAGGAATATAATCGTCTTATCTATTTTAAGTTTTTAAATCCATCTAACAACCTAGTGATTTTTCTTTTCAGTTATTGTACTTTTCAACTCTAGAATTTCCATTTTTATAATTCTCTGGCTTACAGATTAGCCTGTATGTCCAGTGAATCTAGCAATTTCTTCCCACTTGCCATTCATCACAACTGCCACTATTTTTGAAAGAGTTCTTGAGCTTTAAATTCCTCGAAGTCAGTTCCTTTGGGAAGAGATTAGGAACTACCTGTTCATTTTGTTTTTGTTTTTTGGCTACACCCAGGGCATATGGAAGTTCCTGAGCCAGGGATCAAATCCTAGCTGCAGCTGTGGCCAGGGATGCAAAAGCTGTGACAATGTGGGATCCTTAACCTACTGTGCCAGGCTAGGGATCAAACCTGCATCTCAGCAGCAATCAGAGCTTCTGTGGAGACAATGCTGGATCCTTAACTCGCTGTGCCACAGTGGTTAACTCCAGGAACTACCTGTTTTAAGCCTGCTTCTTCCCCTAAATCTCTGATCCAGGGCTCTGAAACTGGGGGTTGGGGTAATGCCATGCTTTTCTCTAAGTGACATCTCCCACATTAGAAGATGAGTGCTCAGTGCATGGGGATGGCAGTAGAGTCAGGTCTTCTTGGCTCACTTCTCTCAGCATTGAACCACTGCCTTACAATCTTGGATAAGGGAGATGGGCTTCTCGGTATTCTCAGTGGTGCCTGCCCACGGTAGTTTCCAGCCCATTAGTGGGGGCTGAGCAGAATAAGGAAGCAGTCTCCATTTGGCTGCACTCACACAGAACTTAGCCTCAGCAGCAAGTATCTGGAACAGGATGAGAAATGCTGACATACTGCTCCCCCGGGAAGATAGCCCCTCAACTGGAAGTCAAGTGGAGAAGGAGTCCTGTATTCTTGACAGTTTAAGTCTAGAGTCCGATTTCTGTCTCATTGAGCTGGGAGTGGGAATTCTGTCTTGGTTTTGATACTGTAGATTCTCACTTTTCCTACCAAGTCTTAGTAGATTTTTTTTGAATAAGTGTTTTCTTCATTTGCTATATGTTCTTTGGACCATTTCCAAAGACTGAATGCTTGCTTTAAAAAAATAATTTTCACTGATTTCTGTGGGGTGTATGTCTACAGAGCTAGCTCCTCATGCTGTCATGCCAGAAGTGGAACTCAAATGTAGGTAATTTTATAACAATTTTAATATCCTAAAATAAGGCCAGTAATCATCAAACAGCCATATTTGACCCAAGTTGGGTCATATAAACTTGCATATGGAACAACAGATATAAAGCTGATACCCCTGACTCACCCTTCATCACATACTGACTTAACTTCTAACATCATCTAACTATTTCAGGGGTTTTTGTATCAAGTTTCCCAAAAGTTATCTCGAATTCTTACAAAAATTATGCATTTCCCCATTCTGTCTCAAATTATATAAATCCTATCTTTGAAGGATCAGCTCAAATGCCAACTCCTCCAAAAATCATCCTCTTATTTACTCACAGCCACCTCAGTGCCTGTTCTCTCCATTCTCTGACTTTTTTTTTAATATAATTTATCTGTATCTCCTTGGTGTAATTATCGTTTTTCCTCTTGCCCAGACTCCCTTGGTTCCTGCTTATTCCCAATCTAGTCCTCCAAGATAACCTCAGAGATTTTTTTCCAATGTGTTTCTCTTATATTAACCAGGGTAAACTTATGATCAATAACCCTTATCAATGCAAATATATAATTTTTTTAAATTGTAGAGGGAAATTGGCACAATGATATGCTTATAGTCTTTAATCCATCAAATAAATGGATAACACTGAATAAATGAATGTCAGAAATAATAAATGTGCATGCTATCAGATTGGGAAACTAAGAAAAGCAACTCAGTAACCTTGTGGAAAATGAAATAAAGACAGAACAGTGAAGCTAATATTCTTTTTTTTTAACTTTTTTTCTTTTTACATCCATACCTGTGGCATATGGAAGTTCCCAGCCTAGGGGTTAAATGAGAGCTGCAGCTGTGAGCCTACACCACAGCCACAGCAACACCAGATCTGAGCTGCATTTGCGACCTATGCTGCAACACCAGATCCTTAACCCACTGAGCAAGGCCAGGAATCGAACCCACATGTTGGGTTCTCAACCACTGAGACACAACAGGAGCTCCGAAACTAGGATTCTATTCCTCATGGCTCTGTTTCTAAAACTTGCTATGTGATCTCAAGCAAAGTACTTGTATCTCATCTCTACTTCAGTTACTCCATCTGTAAATGTAGGAGGTATAGCAAGTTTTTGTTTGTTTTTTCCTTCTCAGAGTTTCTGGTATGCTATGAAAAGAGGCCTATGAAAAAACAAAACTGGAGGTGTAACAATGGAGTTCCCATAGTGGCGCAGTGGTTAACAAACATGTGGTTGCAGGTTTGATCCCTGGCCTTGCTCAGTGGGTTAACGATCCGGCGTTGCCGTGAGCTGTGGTGTAGGTCGCAGACGCGGCTCGGATCTGGCGTTGCTGTGGCTGTGGCATACAACGGCTGCTGTGGTTCCGAATCGACCCCTAGCCTGGGGATGCAGCCCTAAAACTGCAAAAAAAAAAAAAAAAAAAAAAAA
The DNA here is from genome assembly GCA_004024745.2 of Catagonus wagneri. Lineage (NCBI taxonomy): Eukaryota > Metazoa > Chordata > Mammalia > Artiodactyla > Tayassuidae > Catagonus > Catagonus wagneri. The sequence goes on from PVHT021183634.1 coordinate 15,557,135, forward strand.
CTGGAAGTGTAAGAAATTCTCAGGTATTATAAATGTAAGTGCAAGACCTTTTAAAAATTAGTGCAAAATATAAAGAGAAGGTGTTTATAGCCATAGGATACTCTGCACTCCAGTTTAGCTTCAAAAAGTCAGGTTCCTTCTCCTCCCTCAGTTACACAACTGACTCGAGCAGAGAGCCTACAATTTGGAAATGTTTATTTTTAACAAAGAATATGGACATAACATCACATTTTAGAAAATATTATCTCTCCAGAGTTTCCAGCCTAGATAACTGGATCAGCCTCATCTCACAGACACTGGTAGCCCCCCAGTCTATGGAGGAATCTGGTATAAAATGGTCACTCAGATCTGTGAGAGACATTAACATCTCAATTAAAGAGTTGACATAAGAACAAGATGAGAAGAAACTGAGAAGATGAGCTGGATAATTCTGGAAGAAAGGTATTTTTTTTCCTTCACTGCACAAACCTTCATTTAGGTAGATATTATCAGCTTCAGGTAAAAACATATAAAATCACAACCACAAATAATTCAACAGAAGGCTCCCACTTTCTCCAGGGAGGATTGCAGTTTCAATATCTAACTATACAAAGGAAATTGAGACACATTGAACTTCTCCCAGATCATAGACTGAATTACTCCTGGGCTTATGACAAGGAATCCTCCAAATTAAGCCAGACTTTTAAACAACAGTTTGCCAGCAGCTACCTCTGCCAAATGCCAATAAAATATCACAATCCCACCGACATCAAGAAGGAAAGCTACCTCCTAAGGCTGTACCAGGGATATGGATTCATCATATCAAAATCTGACCTTCAATAAACATTTTCATCTAGAGTTTCTTCTCTGCTCAGAAGTCGTATGGAATTACCTACTAAAGGAAGAACATACTTCTAAAGAGAAGAGAAGAGAAGAGAAGAGAAGAGAAGAGAAGAGAAGAGAAGAGAAGAGAAGAGAAGAGAGAAGAGAAGAGAAGAGAAGAGAAGAGAAGAGAAGAGAAGAGAAGCTGTAACCTTGCCCTGGAAGTAATTCCTTCCCAGATCATTAAGAACCATTCCTTAGCCCTTGCATAAGCAGTTATCAAATTTGGGGAAAAATAAATTATGAAGTCTGGAGAGCAAGTCATATAACATATTTATTCCATTTGAGTGAAGGCACAGTGATGAAGTACTGATGGAATATATTTTGGATACTGGCATGTTGGAGGTTGAATCCCTGCTTCACAGTTGGACAATTGTGAAACTTTGGGCCACCACTCTATTTCCATCTATAAAATGGGGATAAACATACATTTTTATGAGGTTTTCAGGAAGATCACATGAAAAAATAATATGCAAAAATTCTGGTAAGATGCCTGGCACATAGTAGGTGTTCTAGATATGTAAAATATCTTTGTTTTCATTTTTCTTTTATTCAAACCTCAAGTTAGAGTTTTCCATACACCAGATTTTCTTCTCTGGGTTGAGGCTAGAGCAAATAATGATGTGGACCCATAACAAAGACTGGCTAATCTACCCCGCTGCACTGTGTTTAGCCTACCTTTGAGCTTGGTTGTATGCTTGGCCAGTGGCATTAGAGTTAGATGAAAGGACACTGGACCCAGTGTTAGGAGCCTTGAATGATTCCCTAACTCATTTGCAATATGACCTTGAACACACCACTAGGTCTTTCAGAGACTTAAATACCCTATCTGTAAATAGGAACTCATAATCCAAGCTCTGCTCTCTGCTATCTGTTTTTTTTTTTTTAAGTCTTCACTAACCTGAGTTTACTGTCCAGATCACCCACCTACCCTACATGAAGCCAATACTTTCTGTAAGTCCATATGGCACTTTATAATTTAGAAAATGAGCTCACATTTATCAACTCATAACAAGTCCTATCAACTAAATCATCTGCCCAGTACCATGATGCGAGGAAGAAAATCAAATTTCTATTCCACTTGAGCCTTTTCAATTGAACCAATTAAATAAGATTCTAAATCCAGAAATCGGCTTAGAATAGTTCCAGACATATAGTAAGGTCAATAGATGCAAGCTACAGTTGTTTTATCTCAAAGTAAATTCTAAGATTTTTGTTATGTGGGGTCATATCTTATATCTCCTAAAGTGCATCTCTACAAATCCCAAAGTAGATAGGACAGCTGGTTATAGAGTGGATGCATCCAATAAATCAATAAATACTGACTAAATGGATAAATTTGCTATAAAACTACCTTAGAAGCTAAACACCTTTCAAATATTCAATTGTAGAGGTCTTCAGTAGTGACGAAAAAGAAAAAATATCTTCCTAGAACACAAGTAAATTGTACATGTGCATGCACGCATGTGTACGTGTAACAGCACTTCCTCTAGTCAATATCTAGCTAACAAAAAGTTAGCATATCTTCAGAAAAATCTATGCCTCTCATGCCAAATCATTCAGTACTAAAATGGACCACACACTTCATGCATTCCAGTGGAGAACCCAGACCTTTAGAGGTTCAATGACTCCAGTAAGGAGTGAACATATAGGGGCACACACTAGAACTGCTTAGACCAGTCTATATGTTCAATTAGATGTCATCTCCATCAGGCTTTCTCTGGACAACCCATCCAGCAATACTGAACCCTCCTTCTGAGTTTGAGAGGAACATTATCTGTGTTTCTCCAGTTTTCACATTTGAGCTCTCTCTGGGATTACATATGTCTTATCTTGAGGCAGCATGGTATAGTGACAGACCATGATTTTCAGAATTAGGCAGGTAATGGTTTAAAATTCCAGTTATGCTGCTTACCAGTTAAGGATCCTGGGACAAATTCTATGAATTAATGGAACCTATACATAAGAGCTATCATTGGGAAAGTGAAATAAAATAGTACATGTAGACATTCAACAAATGTTAGTTTCTTTCTTTTCATCCACTTTTTTTTCTGCTAACCCTATGACTGTAGGTCCTTTGATGGCCCTCTTTTAGCGTAGTGAATTGCCCCTCCTCAAAGAAGACTTTTTAAAAAAGTGTTCTTTTGCTCTAGGCACACTTTGAGCATCCTCTGCAGAGTTAAATACTCTTTTAAGACACAGAAATTCTCTTTATATTCCCACCCATCCAAAAGGGAGGGTAGAGAGCTTTCTGGTGTCCAGTTATCCTAAGGAGTGTGGACAAAAACAGATGACATATTTTGATCTCATTCTTTTCCGATCACTTTAAGCATCCAATGAATTTAGATAAATAAGTAAATACTCAAATAAATACCCCAGGTACATACAGTATTTATTCCTAGCAAAATAAAATTTATTGATTTATAGAGAACTTCAAAGAATTTTGTACAAAACATAAGATTAAATTGAGGATAATCATAAATTACACCCAACTTTCAGCCTTCACGTTCCGTAATAAGTATGTGGTTTCATAGGTGACCCAAGGTTAGGAATAGTTAATTGAAATATAGTTTTACTTTCTTTATGCACTGATAATTGTGGTCTAAAAGTAACACACACACATGCACACACACAACACCAGAGTCAGGGGCCTGAATCAGTCTCTATTCCTGGGGGAAAACAAGTAATTAAACTGATGGGTAACAAACATTCAAAGATAATTACCGGTAATACGCAGACACACAGCTGATGATTAATAGCAATAGATTCCATGGAAGTGATTAATAAAGAGGCAGGCGGGGTAGAGATAATATATAAATGATTAATAATGAAACTCTTCAGTCCTTGAAAGAAGAAGGAAGGAGGACTAAGGAGTAGGTCTTTCCCTACAGCTGCCATTAAGAAGGTTTTGTGGCATTGAGAAAACTAGGGAGACGCTGAAGGTAGAAACTTGCAAACAGAAAATTTACAGAAGCACTGAGTAAATGGTTTAATCACTCTCCTTCAAGATGATTTCTTAGGCTTTTATTTTTTCCTGTATTTTTTTTAATGCTGCACCTGTGGCATACGGAAGTTCCCAGGCTAGGGTCGAATCATAGCTGCAGTTGCCAGCCTATGCCTCAGCCACAACAAAACAGGATCCCAGCGGCATCTGTTCCCTATTCCTCAGCTTGTAACAATGGCTCATCCTTAACCCACTGAGCAAAAGCCAGGTATCGAACATGCACCCTCATGGATACTAGTCAGGTTCTTAACCCACTGAGCCACAACAGGGACTCCTCTTAGGTCTTTCTACCTTTACTAAAGATTGATTATCACTAATTTCTCTAAGTGCCTTTTTAGATAATGAACACAGTGAATAGGAGACTGAAGAAAGATTGGGTCCCAAAGGTTTAATTAAAAAGTTAAAAGGGAATTCCCATTGTGGCTCAGCAGGTTGAGAACCAAACATAGTGTCCATGAGGATGTGGGTTCAATCCCTCAGCACCCTCAGTGGGTTAAGGGTCTTGTGTTGCCACAAGCTGTGGTGTAGGTCATGGATAGGGCTCAGATTCATTGTTAATGTGCCTGTGGCTGTGGCTGTGGTTGGCAGCTGCAGCTCCAATTTAACCCCTAGCCTGGGAACCTCCATATGCCACAGGTATGGCTATGAAAAGAACAGAAAAGAGAAAAGGAAAGGAAAGAGAAGGAAAAGGAAAGAAGGAAAAGTTAGAAACAAACACAGAATATTTGCCAACAATTGAAATTAGGAATCTCTGAGATTCAGATTTCAGTGTGTATTCATGCACCAGAAAGTGTGTGTTGAACAATGACCTATTAACAACATTTATCTAAATTCAGTGGTTGAGCATGGCTCCATCATCCTAAAATGATGCCTTTCAAAGCTTTCTTCTCTGAGAAATTTCAGCAACAGTTTTCTTCCATAAAAACAATAATTCTTGAATGGAATAGAGAGCAGTAAGAAATTTGTTCAGCATGTTTTATGTGGTCTTCTCAAAAGTTTTCCCCCCCTCCATTTTTCCTTGATTCCTTTGATAAGTATGTGAATTCAATGCACAAAATGAAATAAAAAAAAAAGGACAAGAAACATTTCTCTATGAAGTTCAAAAGAAGTGAATGTAAATAATGGAGTAGAAAGGACACCTTGGCAAAGCCCAGTTCCTACATTTTTCTGACAAGGAAAATGAAGACATTAAAGGGATTTTCCCAAAGATAAACAGTTGGAGGGAAAACTGTCTTAAATCCAGTTCAATAGTGGACACTCAACTTAGAATAAAAATATATGAATTATTTGCCCTTGCTCTGTTACTAACTGTGTACTTGAGAAAGTAACATTAAAATCTGTCTGACTGTCTCGGGGTTGTTTTCAAGGGCTCTTGGTGTGGCCATTCTAGAATTCTGGATTCTTTTCTGATTAGACATATCATGATGAACAGATCATATTGGCTTTAATCCCAAACTTATGAAGACAGGGAGCAGGAAGGATTTTTTCTTTCCAAATTCTCCTTCAGTATTCCAAATGAAAAGAGGCATTGTGATGAACAGACCCCTACTTTTCCAGTATTTTTTTCCTCAATGACTTTATTGTTTTTAAATGTTATTGGAGTTTGATTGACTTACAAGGTTCTGTTAGCTTCAGGTGTACAGCAAAGTGAATCAGTTGTATGTATGCATATATCCATTATTTTTTCAGATTATTTTCCCACATAGGCCATCACAGAGTATGGGGTAGATTTCCCTGGACTATACACTAGGTCCTTGTTGCTTATTGATTCTGTATATAGTAGTGTGTATGTGCCAATCCCCAACCTCCCAGTGTATCCTGCTTCACAGTGCTTCCCCTTTGGTGACTATAAGTTTGGTTTCAAAATCTTTGATTCTGTTTCTGTTTTTTGAATAAGTTCTTTTGTATCTTTTTTTATTAGATTCCACATAGTAGTGATCTCATATGATATTTGTCTTTGTGTGACTTACTTCACTTAGTATGATAATCTGTAGATCCATCCATGTTGCTGCAAATGGCATTATTTCATTCTTTTTAATGGATGAGTAATATTTTATTATATAGGTGTACCAGGTATTTTTTATCCATTCTTCTGTCAATGGACATTTAGGCTGCTTCCACATCTTGGCTATTGTAAATAGTGTAGCAATGAATATTAGGATGCATGTATGTTTTCAAATTATGGTTTTCTCTGAATATATGCCCAGGGGTGGGATTGCTAGATCATATGGTAGTTCTATATTTAAGGAACCTCCATACTGTTCTCTATAGTGGTTGCACTAATTTACATTCCCTGATGCTTTTAGATCTTTGACTTTAATTCTTTTTTTTAAGTTTTCTATTTCCTTGCTTTGTGTATATGTTTCAGGGAAAAAGACATTTGGCTAAATATTTTGAGACACTGGCTATTTATTTTTATTATTTATAATATTTGCATGCATTTTAAAGATTTTACCCTGTTAGAATAAATTAATTAAAAGATTACCTGTTTATGCAGCTCCCCATGGAGCTGTGCAGCTCCCCAGATTGGGTAATTTTGGCCATTTCTTTTGCTAAAATTGTAAGCCAGATTTATTTCTCAACTTTTGTTCCTTTAAGTAAAAACTGTTCCATACTTGACAGTTAAAATAATGTGGGTGAAAGCCAGATCTTTTTTGCACACTTCTCATTAAATCTCCAAAATCTTTTTGTAACTCACCTTTAATGCTTTAGACAAAATTATATTACTAAAAATGTTCAGCATTGACAAAAGTCATTACTTTCTGCTCTCTTGGACATGAGACCTGAAACCTAGAAAAGGTCTTCATTAGCATGTAAGCATTCTGCGATACTTTGCAGAACCTTTTGTTGAGTTAAAGTAGGAGAGAGGAAATATACAAAGTTGAGAAATGTCCCACAATTTTGACATCATATCTTTATCATCATCCTCATCACCAGCATCATCATAGCACACTTACATAGCATCATTCTCTTTCAGGCACAGATTTGAGTACTTTACATAAAAATTGACATTATGATGTAGACATGAAAATGTATTCACAGCTTAAGTTATAAAAACAAAATTTGTAGTTGTCCTATTGAATATTTCTTCTTTTGGCCATTCAAATACAGATCCACCCTGCAAAAAACAGTCTTGGAATAAGAGTACCACCCAGTGGTGATTTTCTTTTCGTCCATTAAATTTACTGTTTCTTTTCCATTAAGATTTTTTTTATCCCCTCCAGTAGGAATAGTCATATGGGCTTTCACTACGTAGATTTTAGTTATTTCAGTCTCTGATGACCTCTCTGTGGTAGACAGTAGTATTGGATCATTATTTGCCTTCCTTTCCAACCTCTGTCATTATTCACTGAGATAAAATTGTGTTTCTCCTCAGTAATGACCTGGGAGTTGACCTTGTGACTTTCTCAGCCAATGAAATATGTGTGAATGTAAAGTGCACCATAGCAACCAGAGGCTTCACATTGGCTCCTGTTGCTTGGCTGGGTCTCTTGCACTTCTGCCCTGCACCTTAAGATCATAAGGAGGAGTAGGCACTGCTCCTTAAACCGGAGTCATGGAATGGAAAACAGATGGAGCCAACTTGAACCAACTCATTGCTTGAACGTGAGACTCCTAGTTGATCTGCAGACCCATGAAAGCAAAAATCAATGATTGTTGCAAACCATGGAGATATGGGGCATAGTTTGTCACTCAGCATTGCTATAGCAGTGGCCACCTAATACATTTTCATGTGTCCATAAGCATATAAGTTAACTCCATTGCTAGCCCCTGCTTCCTCTCCCAAATCTTGTTCAGTTATATTCAGTAAATCTATATTCTCCCTTCAATTATTTCCTCAGATTCTATTTATGACCCTTTGAAGTTTCTAACAATGTCCACTAAACATGTTTTTCTAATTAAACTTTATCAAAAAAGTTAAATATACTTAACCAGAAATTTAAAATACAACTTTAAAATGACTTTATATATAATGTTATAATTTTTGTATCTTCTTTCAGTGTTGTTCCTGTAACACTCAATCCAGACTACCTGAGCTTGAATACAGTCTTCAACCCTTACTACCTACAGAGTCTTAGTCATGTTTCTTAACCTCTTAGTCTCTCAGGTTTCTCACGTATAAGTAAGAATAAAAGTAGTATCTACTTTGCAAGGATCTTGGCGAGTTAAAATTAGTTCATAGCTATAAAATGGTGAAACAGTCTTGGGAAATGGTAAGAACTCAAAATGCTTGGCAATTAATTTCATCATCATTATCATCATCACCATCCATTAGCTTTCAAACCAGTGTATGGGATTTGGCTGCCTTCTGGTTTAACTAGTTGTTTGTGAGTATATTGGAAATGAACAGATATCTCTGATTTCTTCTAGTGGGAAGATACAACTACTACCTATAATTTTAGATAACACATTATTATATTAATTTTTCTTCCCCCCCCTTTTTTTTTCTTTTTAGGGCCACACCCTTGGCACATGGAGGTTCCCAGGCTAGGGGTCGAATCAGAGCCACAGCCACAGCAACGCCAGATCTGAGCTGCATCTGTGACCTACACCACAGCTCACGGCAACGTCGGATCGTTAACTCACTGAGCAAGGCCTGAAATAATATAGTCCTCAGAAGACCTCTCTAAGGAAAAGAAAAGGGGGGGGGGAGTGCAGTAATGCTCAAATTTTAATGATAAAAACAAAAGGCTAAAAGAGGTTAAAGGATTTATGTTGAAATCTCATGTGTAGTTGTGCCAGGGCCTAGTTGGAAAGACCCAGTTTATAAATAGACTCGTAGGAAAAATATTTATTAAAATGTGAGTATAAAAGTTCTTAACAGGGAGTTCCCACTGTGGCACAGTGGGTTAAGAATCCAACTGCAGCGGCTTGGGTCACTATGGAAGCACTGGATAAATACTCAGCAAGGGCACAGTGGGTTAGGGACCTAGCATTGATGTAGCTGTGGCATAGAGTAGGTCACAGCTATGGTTCAAATTCAATCCCTGGCCTTGGGAGCTTCCACATGCCACCAGTGGAGCTGAAAAAGAAGGGGGATAAAAGTCCTTAATAGGCTTCTAGTCCCTGTGTTTCTCCAGGAAAGCCCAGATCCTTTTCCTTCTCTTCTCCACCTGAAATCTGTCCGCCTCTCACTGCCAATAGGTTGAAGTGGCTTTGAACAAAACAACTAGGGAATGAAATTTAGCCTTGTATAACTGGTCCCTAGGAAGTCAACTGTCCCTGCTGTATTGATCACTTCTGATCTTTAAACCCCCTGCTCCTACATTCGGTAATATTCCAGTCTTATATCTTCAATTTTGTAACCCATCCCCTCTGATTTCTCCTATTTAGAACCTATCTGTGTGTATCTGGCTTATTTCTCTCTCCATGTTTTTAATTTTGTCATATTCCTGACCAGGACTGCCTCCAGTTCCTCTTTAGCAGGATAGCATTCTCTTGAATACATTGTCTGAACCTCATGGCTTCTGAAAGGTATCTGATTTGTCCCAACTCATGCTGACTCATTTTTTTTAGTTAGTGAGCCCTCGATACTTCTCTAATAAATGCCCAGGAGTTCCCATCATGCCACAGGGGAAACGAATCCAACTAGGAACGCTGAGGCTGAGGGTTCAATCCCTGGCCTCGCTCAGTGGGTTAAGGACCTGGCGTTTCTGTGAGCTGTGGTATAGTTCTCAGACGTGGTTCAGATCTGATGTTTTTGTGACTGTGGTGTAGGCCAGCAGTTGTGGCTCAAATTAGACCCCTAGCCTGGGAACCTCCATATGCCATGGGTGTGGACCTAAAAAGCAAAATAAATAAAGAAAAATAAGTGCCCAAAAAGATAGATATGAGAACATAGCTATTCCAATTAAGTGGAAAATTTTCCATTTGTATCTATACAGCCAAATGTGTGATTATTCATTTTCAAAAAAATTGAAATATATTAAATACATCATATTTAATATGTATAATTCATCTTTGATGAATCATATTCCAGTATTGTTTTCATGACTAAAGATGACTAAGAGGAGGAACATAATACTAGTATCAATATCTTATACTTGGTATTCTTCATGCTTTCTTAAATATCCCTAAAGAAATCAACCTGAATAAAGCTGAATAGACATTAATACTTTAAAATAAAAGTATTTTCCCATTATAGAAGAGAAATACATAGCCAACCTAGAAAATTTGGAGATTTTTGAAGAAAAAATAAAGAATTAAAAAATGCCTCTTTGATCCACCCTACTCTGACACATGTAGAACAATTTTTGACATAATTTTGCTAGTGTTCCTTTTTATATGTTGCATTTTAAATGTATTTTGTCTGACAATACATGATTTGAGATATATAACAATTTCATGGACGGATATCTCCATTTCACATAAAAGGAATTTTCACTTACAAAAATAAGTGACTCACTTAAGTTTGCACATGGGAATAAGCCAGAAAGACCAATTTCTTCAGTGTCCTGTAAATACTATGCTTTTGTCCCTGTTTTTGTATTATGCCCACAACCCCCCTCCTCCTTGTCTGGAGAATTTATTCTTCCTTCTCTGCCTAAGAAATTCTATTCATCTTTAAAACCCACATCGTTGTAGTATATAGGCTTTACATTTTAGGGCTGGATCTGTATGACCTTGGGCAAGTTGCCTATGAACTCTGAACCTTTGATCCCCTGCTTATGAAACTGACCTAACAAATGGTGATAGGAATTAAATGAAAAGGTAGATGTCCATGGTTAGTAACAGGTGGAACCAGGATTTCAACTTGATCTGCATGACTCTACCAAAGACTGAGAAGAACTGTAAAAGTGCCTCTGTCCCAATTGCTCCCTATAAATTTCTGCTTGAAAACTGTATCTGTCATGGAGAAATTGTTGTTCCTAGAAACACCGAGCACCAGCTCTGTGACCTTGGGCTAATTTTCACCCCCTGAGCCTCCTCAATTCTCATTTGTGAAATAGGGTTACCAATAGTGCTTACTTCATCAAATTGTTGCAGAAAGTAAATAAAATGATGGCTACATCTGACAAATATGAGAGCTCAACAGATGACAGATTTTGTTATTTTACCTGAACAGCAACAATAAAACCATAATTTGTGTTTATATCTAGGTCCTTTTGTGTATTCCATGACTTTTTTGGCCTCATAATTTTCGATGCCAGGCTAGAAAAATACCCTGTGCCCTTTATCATTCTCCTTGAGGGATGTCAGCAATACTTCCTCAAAGGAGAGAAAAGATTTCTAATGCAGGCACCTTCCTGAGAAAGAAAAAAGAAAAGAAGAAAACAAGAAAGATATGGGTACTGGAGCCAGGTTGTAACAAGAGCTTTCCCTCAGAGCTGGCTGCTCACCATCTGTCTTCCTGCTGTGTTGAATCCTACACTTAAACATCCTCTCCTAGAGGTGTCTTTGCAGGAAAATGATGAAAGAAAGGAGTGGTGTCCTTTCAGGATAACACAAGGAACCAGACAGATGGAATAAGGAATGAGGAGACAAGTGGGGAGGAATAAAACAGACTGTACAAGGAGATTAGGAGAAAGACAGAAAAAAGGAAAAATGAAAAGAGGAAGAAGAAAGAAAAGAAAGAGGAAGTGAACGAAGAGGAAATAAAAAAGTGACAGAGAAGAATATGAATAAGGAAATAAATCACAGAAAAGAAAAGGATGAAGAGAATGGAAATGGGCATGATGGAAATAAATGCAGGGAAGGAGGAAAAGAAAACTAAAGTGATGAAAAGGAGACATAAGGAAAAATTAGAAAGAATGAAGTGTGAATGAATGAAGGTTGGAAAACAAGTATGGTGGGAAATAAAGTGGCAGTTGAAGTAAAATAAAAGGACAAAGGCAAGAAAGAGGAAGAGAATGGAAAAAATCAGAATAAAAATATTAAATAATGAAGTTGAAAAATTGATGAAGCAGGTGCTAGAGATAAGAAAACTACTGCCATTGCTGCTATACTCAACAGCCATCAGAATATACCAAAATGTATTTATAGGTTCCACTCCGTGTTTACTAAAGCAGAATCAAAATTAACAAGTTCGAGTTCTCTTATGGTGCAGAGGTTACTGATCCAGCATTGTCATTGCAGTAACTGGGGTTGCCGCTGTGGTGTGGGTTCAGTCCCTGGCCTGGGAACTTCAGCATGCAGTGGGTGTGGCCAAAAAAAAATTAACAAGATCTTCAGATGATTATCAACCCTAAATTTGAAAACTACCTCATGACATTACCCCACTGTCGTACTGTTTGAAAACTCCCTTGGTCTTTGTAGATAGAATGCAATGTTCTTTGCAGATATAAAAGACAATGAAGAAGTGAAAGATCCTTGGACTAGGAATTCAGGGTATGTTTCTAGCCATGCACCACCTAGTCCCCCAACCAGCTACATGATCTAGAAGTCTCAAAGGAGTGTATGAAAAAATTTATATTTAAAACATTAGAAACTAGTTGGCAGTCAGTAAGATTTAAGGATAATTGTTATTGCTTTTGGAGCATAAGTGACATTGCTTTTGTTTCCCTAAATGTGAAATGACTACTAAACACGGACCTCACAAAAAATGTTGAATATCAGATGTGATATCGTATTTTAAGTGCCAAGCACAGTGTCTGTCATACAGCAGATGCTCAACAAGATTCCTGTCCCTATTTCCAGTTTGGAAAGACAAACTCCAAGTAGCTGCTGTCATGGTATTCCCTACACTGTGTGAGTTGCTTGCTTGTTTGGGATGAGAGTAAGGAAGCACTCACTCCAGGCAATGGAATATGATGATGCAGCAGCAACTCCATGATTTCTACATAGTTGCTACAGTTCAGGGAGTGATGGAGTGAAGAGGGATTTGCCTTGAGGTTGTGTTCATGCATCGAACACATTACAATTACTTAGGCCTTCCTTATTTAAAAGACTGTCCAATAAGCATATGGGACCTAATCAAACTTATAAGCATTTGCCCAGAAAAGGAAACCATTAACAAAACAAAAGACACCATATGGGTTGGGAGAAAATATTTGCAAATGATGTGACAGACAAAGGCTTAATTTCTAAAATATACAAACAGTTCAAGTAATTCAATAACAACAAAAAAACCCACCAAACAACCCAATCAAAAATTGGGCAGGAGACCTAAACGGACATTTCTCCAAAGAAGACATACAGATGGCCAATAGGCTCATGAAAAGATGTTCATCTTTGCTCATTATTGGAGAACCACAAATCAAAACTACAGTGAGGAACCACTTCATGCTGTCAGAATGACCATCATTAAAAAGTCTAACAAGAATAAATGCCAGAGTATGTAAAGAAAAGGGAAACCTCTATACTGTTTCTGGGAATGTAAATTGGTGAAGCCACTATGGAAAACAGTATAGACATTCCTTAAAAGACCAAAAACAGAACTACCAGTAATCCCACTTCTGGACATATACCAGGAAAAAACTGTAATTCGAAAAGATGCATACACCCCTATGTTCATAGCAGCACTGTTTACAATAGCAAAAACATGGAAACAAACTAAATTTCCATCAACAGATGAGTGGATAGGAGTTCCTACTATGGCACAGTGGAAATGAATCCAACTGGTATCCATGAGGATGCAGGTTCGATTCCTGGCCTTGCTCAGTGGGTCAGGGATACAGTGTTGCTGTGAGCTGTAGTGTAGGTCACAGACATGGCTTGGATCCTGCATCACTGTGGCTGTGGTATAGGATGGCAGCTGCAGCTCCGATTTGACCCCTAAATTGGGAACTTCCATATGTTTTTCCATAAAAAAAAGCAAAAAAAAAAACAGATGACTGGATAAAGAAGATATAGCTAGCTAGCTAGCTAGATAATGAAGTATTACTCAGCTTTATGTTAAAAAAAGAATGAAATAATGCCATTTGAAGCCACATGTATGGACCTAGAGATTATCACACTAAGTGAAGTAAGTCAGAAAGAGGAAGACATGTATGATATCACTTATATATGGAATCTAAAATACAAAACAAATCAACATATCTACAAGACAAAAACAGATGCACAGAAGTAGAGAACCTGTGGTTGCCAAAGGGCGGTGAGGGAAGGAAGGACTGGGAGTTTGGGATTAGCAGAGGCAAACTATTGTATACAGGATAAATAAACAACAAAATCCTAGTATTTGGTTCAGGGAACAATATTCAATATTCCATGATAAACCGTAATGGGGGGGAAAAAAAGATTGTCCACATACCACCAGCAACATCAGTATCACCAGGGAGCTTGTTAGAAATGCAGAATCTGGGAGTTGCCGTCATGACTCAGCAGAACAAACCCAACTAGTAGCCATGAGGATGCAGGTTCAATCCCTGGCCTTACTCAGTGGGTTAAGGATCCAGTGTTGCTGTGAGCTGGGGTGTAGATCACAGATATGGCTCATATACCATGTTGCTGTGGCTTTGGTGTAGGCCGGCAGCTACATCTCCAATTGGACCTCTAGCCTGGGAGCTTCCATAAGCCATGGGTATGGGCCTAAAAAGAGGGGGGAAAAAAAAGACAGGATCTCAGGTTTCAATCTAGATCAATTGAATGAAAATCTGAATTTTAATGAAACAACCAATTGAGTTGTGTGCATATTAAAATTTAACAAGTCCTGGATTAGACTTATATAAAAGGCATACCTTGGAAGGACAGGGATGGACATTAAGAAACAAGGGATTACCAGCCCACTCCTTAAACCCTGAATATCAACTCTGTTAGGAGCAATACCCCAGACATCTGTGGGGAAGACCCTACAACCACCATATTTAAGAGGGGAAGGGAAGGATTAAGAAGGGAAATGGGCTGGAACAACTACCTGAAAGTGTTGTTTCCAAAAATAAAATACATAAGTGGTCCCAAGAGTACCTTTTTAAAATGAAATTTTAAAGAGAAGTAAAACACAAAACAAATATAAGCAGAGCTCTTCTGCGTAAACACTGGATGATCAACCAAAACCTCAGAACTGCTTGTCTCCACCTCCACCCAGGCCAACTTAAAGTCACTTCCATGGAACGCTAGTTTGAAATACACAGGCCAAGATGCACTAGCTTTTATGGGTCAGTTGGAGTGTGATATGGCAGGTGGGGGGAAGTGGCCTGAAATATGGACTTGTCCTTAGCTGAACCAAGTGAGTAAAACAGTCACACATCAGAGTGTCCTGGGTGATTGCACCTAGGTTAGGGATGAGCAAACCAATGTGTGCATCACACATGACTTGCAGGCAAGCTCCACACTGGGGAACAGCAGATCTGTGGGTGGCTCTAACACGGCTAAGCAATGAAGGCATACATGGAAAACTGAGACAGTCCTCTCCTTCCCAAGCAGTACATCACCTCAGTGTCTAATGAGGTACCTCTCAAGGCCTGTTACACAGACCTAATACACCAGGAAGCAGATGGACCTAGGAAGAAAATGAAACTCACAGTTGCTAGTACAATTGTTTAAATCAAGAAAGTTGGGCTAAGAACCAAATTACCACTGCTGATCCCTCAAACACATTTTGAGAAGTCAGTGAGAGGAGCAAATTCATTGCAAGGCATCATCATTTTTGTAAACACAGATGGAAGTAAAATGATTTCCAGGGTGAAGGTCTGATTTTCCACTCAGCTTCTTATTAAATGGAAATTCAGAAGCTGGATTTGAGGTCAAATGCAAGGTCCCATGGAAGATAAAATACATGCAAATGTCTGGCAATTCAAGTGTTTGGTCCCAGTGGTTTCTTTAACCTGCAGTAGGCTATTCAGATGGTCAAGCTATTAAAATCACACATGCACAAGAAGATAAATATATGTAATATGGACATTGGTAATTTTGAGTAGATAATATTAATGCTATTTATAGTTATAAGCAAGTTGGATTGAATAGTAGTAATAGCTGATCTGATATAATTATTAGTAACATGTGATTATCTTACATTTATTAAGTTCCTACTATCTGCCAAGCACTTTGTATGTGTTATGTCACCCTTACTCACTGCTGATTCTGTAGTAACTAGAACATTTCCTAGTGCAAAATAGGGGCTTGACATAAATATATGAAATAAATGCACAAATGAAAATCCCCTCACTGGCCCCAAAGGGTAGTTATTATTTTCTCTATGCAAGACAAGCAACTGTTTTGGAGAAACAAGGTGTCTTTTTCAGTACCCAACTGATATTGCTGATTATCTTGGGAGAAGTTCTCTTCCCAAGACACTGCCGGGATGTGTGTACACATATGGATTTCCATGACAACTAGAATTCTAAGCACTTACTTTGTGCCTATACTTATA
The DNA here is from genome assembly GCA_004024745.2 of Catagonus wagneri. Taxonomy (NCBI): domain Eukaryota; kingdom Metazoa; phylum Chordata; class Mammalia; order Artiodactyla; family Tayassuidae; genus Catagonus; species Catagonus wagneri. The sequence continues at coordinate 15,573,247 of PVHT021183634.1, forward strand.
ATTTTATACTTTTACTTCCTTTCTTCCTCCTCCCAGCTCCTTACAAGTTAGAGAGCAGTACTCCTATTTACAAAGAAGGGAAACAGATATTTTCAAGACTGAATAATTGCCCAAATCCTCATGTAAAAGTCCATGATAGACGCAGATGAGGGTGACTCCAATGCCACGGTTTTCATCACTTGGCTACTTTCCATGACCTCCCCCAATGTGAACAGAAAAGTCACACAACAAGCCATGAATTACAACACCAAGATGTGACCGTATACTTACTCTAAAACACCAACTCCTGAATCTAAGCCTTAAGTATATGTAAATGATTGTAAGGATTTAGTGAGTAGAAAGGGTATCTACAGACTTCTCTGGATTAGCATGTCCCAGGTTGGTTTTCTTTGAGTTGGCCACTAACTCATAATTATGCAGCCTTCAGTAAACAAAGTCTGAACTTTATAAAATATATGATATTTCTTCAGACTTTGTGCCCTTAAAGAGCAAGAAGAACCCTTTTTGTCTCCCTGATCCATAATATGATGCTCGCATAATATGATGCTTAGAGGTTCTTCATGAAGTTGGAAATTAAATAAATAAGCAAAGCAGTGATTAGCTGATCTGCATGTTCTTCCTTCCAGTGGCAAATGATGCTGTATATGATTCTAATCAACTTAGAATTAAAATAATTCCATGCTAAATCATTCCATCTTTTGTCCTCTCTATAATCCTAAAGAAAATATAATACTCACCCCATGCTTTCTAGCCCAGATTAGGAAGTTACTATACTGGGAGGATAAACCCAGTCTTCCTAAGCCTACATCCCCAAAGTGATAGATATGCTGTCATTAAAACTAGATTATTCCGTAAATCCAATGCAAGTCTGATAAGGAGTGGCCACTTTAAGTGAGATTTAGTTGATACCAGGCACTGCCAAAACACAAGTGACTGATTTTCTTGTGCCAGCCAGCTGGGTGAGGGGAAAATACTGCTTTCTGGAAGTTGTAGCTGAGCGATGTTCTCAGCTGTACCCTCTTAAGCATCAGACAAAATCTGGAAAGATCTCTTTGGAGAATATTGATTTCAAACTTTCATAGAGCACTTGACAGCCTACCAAGCACTTTTGCTTTTATTATGCCATTTGATCCTTAACAAGCAGGACAGATATGCAAGGGTGGGAAAAAACAGGTTCAAAGAACTTATGTGATTTTTCTCAAGTGTAAAAAAAAAAAACTGACCAAAAAATGCTATAATACGTGTCTTATGACTCCTTCAATGAACTCCTCTGGCCCTTCCTAAGTGTGAGATAGATTACACCTACCTCCTAATGTTCTGGGAGGCAGTCTGGACTAGTGGAGCTGCACTACTTACATGTCAGAGAAAAGAGGTTTAGGTCCATCTTTGCCCATCACCATCAGGATGAATTTAGGTAAATAATTTGGGAGCATCAGTGCCCTCATCCATGACATAGGATGGTGTTCTATTCTTCCCAGGGTCCATCTGTAATTACGATGGAGCATGACATGTACCTGCACACGATATGTCAATTCTTTGTCTTCTTCCTGAAGAATGTACTCAGTGGGCACAGTGATCTCTCCAATAAGACAGAGAGAGGGAGATCCCGAGAGACTATGAAGATGGAGATGCAGGCCAGTGGTAGACAGGACCAAAATAAAGAACCCATGCTGTTTTGCTTAGGAGATTGCCTGAACTGAGTCCCTCTACAGAGGGGAAGCGAGAACAAGGATGTTTCCCTTGTGGCTGATGATGATTAATACAATTGTAGACAGTCTCTTTAAGGCAACACAGAGACACAGATGGATGGCTGGGTGCCTCATGTCAAAGATCCTCATTAATTGTTCACTAATTCCATTGGTAACCCTTATTCTCTTCAGGGATTTACACCTTAACTCTCACCTATGTCCAGATGCTGATGTGATAGATTAAACCTTGGGAAAAATTTTAAATAATACTAAGAATAAGCATATAGTGCATTGAAGTGTCCAAAATGTTTTTCACGGACACATATCACTGCATGTAGCTCTCGCAGCAATCATCTGAGTAAGGAAGGCCTTACTACCCTCTTCAACTTAGAGATACAATTGAAAGTCACTTCTAGGAGTTCCTATTGTGACTTAGTGGGTTAGGAACCCAACATAGTGTCCAGGGTTTGATCCTATAATAGTACCACCCTTTCTCATAAAAATTCCATATAGCCCAACACTGTGGTTCTTGTATCATCCCCAAACTCAAGGCTTCTGTAGAAATATCTGTTCACAGATCTTGAGTTCACCATGGTGTCAGCCAACCTAGAAAGAAGAAACTGTGAAAAGGACTCTGGAATCAAAGAAAGCATCCTAACCTATTATCCGTATCTATTGCATGAAGCATTCTAGCAGATTCTAATAGATATTCATAAACATTAACACTGTATTTCTTCATTCATACATTTTTATTATAAATGCCATAAACCTTATATACAGGTATAATCCCTAATGAATCCTGTGAACAATTCATATGAGGCCATGACTAACTACAGTTTTCATAAGATTTAAACAAATTCTATCAAAAGTCTCTTACGAAGATATACCCAGAGAGACAAACAATTCCTAGAAGGCTTTTTCAGCCACTTACAGTTTGTTCGAAAGACACGCATAGAGTTACATGCTGTCAAAAGTCTAAGATTAATTTCTGAAAGATGAATTAAATACTTATCCAGGTTAAATTCTAATAAACAGTTATTACCTTCTTGTCATCTGTCAGTATCAACACATACAAAATAAAAGTATGTTTTTTTTCCTCAAGATGACTGGAAGCTTGTACATTCAAGGGAAATTGAATAAAAGTCAAGCTGGTTCAATTATGTAAATGCAAAGAGATGACTGACTGGGGTTCTAGGCTTTCTCGACTTGGTCCCCATAGGTAGCACAGTGGGGACCTCCTGAGTACCTCTTATTTAGACCCTAACTTTCTTGATACAGAATCCCTAGAAAGAGTGGTTTTCAGATTTCCTAACACATAGAAGATTAAAAACAGAAAATTAGAAGCTGGGTAAGAGGCAACATCTAGACAATATGCCAGGAGACAGAAAACCATAAAATGCAGATAAAAAAAGCTTTAAGAAGCAACATAGAGGAAGCTATTTGGTGAAAGGACACAATCTCTGCCTGTCTCAATAGGATGTCCCTCATAAGAATCCAGTGAGATAATGGATGGGATCATTAAGCATAGTGCCAAATTTGGTGTAAACACTCCATATAAAGAAGCTACCAAAAAATGCTGAAAAGAAGATATCATGGCAGTACTGTGGTGGGGGGTATGGTGTCAGAGCAGATGTTCATGATGCCATTTCAAACGACCACGGAAAGGTAAAATGAAATCTGTTAATCTCTGCTGAAACCTTCAAAAAGTGTATAATCTTCTATTTGGAAAGATGTTCATAGAAATTATTAAAAAGGAAAATGTTTTCTTGAAAGGTCCAAGTTTCTGTTTTTGAAAAATGTTACTTAAGTAAAATGCCTCATCTCCTGAGAATGCTGGATCAATAAGAGCAGTCCCGTTCATCTTCACCCCTATAATCTTTTTTGTACTTTTACACTTGATAAGAGGTTATATGTCTCTTATCCCAAATTACCCATTTTCCCTTCCAGTGGGTCAGCTAAGTTTTGATTCAGGGCACTATTTGCACATGGTTCTTATCTGTTCTCCACACCCACTCTATGTCCTTGTCTAAAGTACAGATTCATTCATGTCTCTATTTATTGCCTATCTCACTCCACAAATGGTTGAAGGTGGCTTACAGGAAAATATACAAACTGATAGGGAGAAATAAATACATAACAATGGAAGATCAGGAAATGTATTTCAGGGGAAGTATTTGCTTGAAGATAGGCTGCATCCAAAAATAGAGCTCAGCCCATGATGGGCATGTCTGGCATTCAGAGGGCCCAAATGTGCCTTAAGTGCACTTAGGGAAGATAAGCTGACCAAGGATCAAATCAAAGCATCAGAGGCCAAGATTTAGTTACAGTCCTACAGTTGTTGCTCAAATCTGTCGCTGAGCCAGCCACCTGGAAGGGTGTAGGTGCTATCTGTAAACCACGAAGGCTCAAATTCAGCAAATTCTTTTAAGCATAGGGGAACAGTTTACACTGCTTTCTCAGGGAGTGTAACATAAAGGAAGAAAAAGAGTTAAATATCCCCTTTGACTTACCTGAGGTTGCTGAGAATCTTTTGCTTTGTAATAGTTCAAGTATCAAAAGATGGTGACACTTGAAGTTAGCAGCAACCACCTCTAGGAAACTTTAGAGCAACAGAGGAAACTATGGTGCATAGTGGAGAGAGGAACAGAAATACACTTTCAGGAAAGCCTTATATTGCACAGAAAAAAGGGGGCATTTCAGGAGGTGAGGAAGCAATGGCAACCACCAGCACAGTAGTCCTAAATTAGTGACAGTGTCAGTTGTGTAGACTGTGGCATCTTCTGAGCAGGACCAGAATTCTTAGCCTTTCCCTGCCTGCTGCCCACTAAGCGAGTTCAGGCTTTTCCCACCACCTTATCTCTAGCCTCCAAGGACTGTTCATAATTGCTTTATTGGTTCTCTAGGTTTTTGTGATATAGACAATGGAGAAAGAACCGCAGAGATTATAGGAAAGCAGAAAAGAAAGACAAGAGATGCATAAACTTTGGCTGGAGGGGATTTGTTTTTTGTTTTTGAAGCATAAAACAAGGCTGCACAGAGATGGAATGGAGAAGATTGGGGGGGGGGGTGTTTGTTTGTTTCGTGTGTGCATGTGTGATTTTTTTTTAAAGGAAATGGTGCCAGAAACCTGATGGGATATAATGGCTGTGTCTAGAAGGGAAAGGGTGGATTTTAATGAGGGAGAGTCTAGTCTATGCATAGCATTGCTATCATGATGCTTGCAAATGGACTGCAAATAAAGATGAAGTTATGCTGAAAATGTGTTTGGGGGACTGGACCATATTGCCCACTATGGCGCTCTAAGACTGGCACCATGAAGGTCATGGTTTTGTAAGTGTTATCCTAGCAATGACTTTTTGGTCTTCCATGAGAAATTCTGCTTTGTAATACAGCAGCAGTTCTTAATGGAGCAGTGGAAGCTGCAGAAAATGTGTCGAGGAGCAAACGTGAGAAATTTCCAGGGACACACACACAAAAACAAAAACAAAACAAAACAGAAACAAAAAACACTATGAGGGAGGGGTGGAGGAGAAAAGGAGAAAAGGGCGGAGGTTTTTCAGGAGAGGAAAAATGTGCAACTCCTGTGTCAGCAAGTGGAGGCCAGAGTTAGTGCAATTTGAATTATTGCTGTTAATGAATTCATAGTTTGGTAAAGTGGGAAATATGAATTCTCTATAAGGTATAATAAAGATTCTTTCATCTACATATGAAAAGATTTTTCCCAGAGTTCCCACTGTGGTGCAGTGGAAACAAATCCGACTAGTATCCATGAGGATGCAGGTTCAATCCCTGGCCATGCTCAGTGGGTCAGGGAGCTGGCATTGCCATGAGCTGTGGTGTAGGTCACAGAAACGTCTCAGACCCCAAGTTGCTGTGACTGTGGCTGTGGCTCACAGCTGTAGCTCCAATTCAATCCCTAGCCTGGGAACTTCCTAATAGAAATTGCTTTAGTATGGCAGAAGAAGTTGTCCCTGATCTGGTTGTCACTCCAGCTTCGTTTTTCTTGACTCCTCTTCTTGCAATCTGCATTCTGGATTCAGTGGTTTTCAGCTGTGGGAGATATTTGCCTCTCCCCTACCCAAGGACTTTTGGCAATGTGTGGAAACACTTTTAACTGTCACAAATGGGGGGAGGGGGTGCCATTAGCATCTAGTGACTAGAGGTCAGGGATGTAGCTAAAGATCCTACCATGCACAGGACAATCCCCAGAAGACAGTCCCCAAACTAAGTCAAATGCCAGTAGTGCCGAGGGTGAGATGCCTGCCTTAAACACAGTGAATTCCTAGATTAATTATTCAAACGCCACTCGGCTCCTCATCTTCAACTCTCTGATATGACTGTTCCCTCTTCCCAGAAAGAACCCCCTAGTCCCAACCACAGAACTCATTTCTTCAGGTACCCATTCAACTCTGATCATCTCTTTGAGAAGTTCCTTGGCTTTTAAAGCATGACTTGCATGCTACTTCCTGGATTCTGCCACTGCATTTAGTGTATATTTTCATTAGGGCGTATTGCAATTATGGGTAATTTATTTTTTTTAATTACTCAGTGAATTGTATTACATTCATAGCTGTACAATGATCACTGCAACCCGATTTTATAGCATTTCCATCCCAAACTCCCAGCCCATCCCCCCACCTCCCAACCTGTCTCATTTGGAAAACCATAACTTTTTCTTCTCTCTTTTCTTTTTTTTTTCTTTTTTGGTCTTCTTGCCATTTTTACGGCCACACCCGTGGCATATGGAGGTTCCCAGGCTAGGGGTGTAATCGGAGCTGTAGCTGCCAGCCTACGCCAAAGCCACAGCAATACGGGATCCGAGCCACATCTGCAATCTACACCACAGCTCATGGCAATGCCAGATCCTTAACCCACTGAGCGAGGCCAGGGTTCGAACCTGCAACCTCATGGTTCCTAGTCGGATTCATTAACCACTGAGCCATGACAGGAATTCTGGAAAACCGTAAGTTTTTCGAAGTATGTTAGTATCTGTTCTGCAAAGAAGTTCATTGTGTCCTTTTTTAGATTCTACATGTAGGTGATAGCATATGATGTTGGTGTCTCACTGTTTGACTAACTTCACTTAGCATAATAATTTCTAGGTCCATCCATGTTGCTGCAAATGCTGTTATTTCCTTCTTTTTAGTGGCTGAGTAATATTCCATTATGTATAAGTACCACATCTTCTTTATCCACTTCTCTGTCGATAGACATTTAGGTTGTTTCCATGTCTTGGCTATTGTATAGAGTGCTGCAATGAACACTGGAGTACATGTATGTTTTTGAGCCATGGTTTTCTCTGGATAGATGCTCAGGAGTGGGATTGCCGGGTCAAATGGTAATTCTATTTTTAGTTTTCTGAGGACTCTCCATACTGTTTTCCACAGTGGTTGCACCAATTTGCATTCCCACCAACAGTGTAATAGGGTTCCCTTTTCTCCAGACCCTCTCTAGCATTTACTGTTTGTAAACTTTTTGATGATGGCCATTCTGACTGGTGTGAGGTGGTTTGATTTGCATTTCTCTGCTAATTAGTGATGTTAAATATCTTTCATGTGTTTTTTGGCCATCTGTATGTCTTCTTTGGAGAACTGTCTGTTTAGATTCTGCTCATTTTTTTGATGGGGTGTTTGTTTTTTGGTACTGAGCTGTAGGAGGTATTTATAAATTTTGGAGATTAATCCCTTGTCAGTAGCTTCATTTTCAAATATTTTCTCCCATTCTGTGGGTTGTCTTTTTGTTTTGTTTAGGGTTTCCTTTGCTGTGCAGAAACTTTTAATTTTAATGAAGTCCCACTTGTTTATTTTTGTTCTTATTGTCATTATTTTAGGAGGTGGATCTGAGAGGATATTTCTGTGGTTTATGTCAGAGAGTGTTTGGCCTGTTTTCCTCTAAGAGTTTTATAGTATCTGGTCTTATATTTAGGTCTTTAATCTATTTTGAGTTTATTTTTATGTATGGTGTTACGAAGTGTTCTAATTCCATTCTTTTACATGTGGCTGTCCAGTTTTTCCAGCACCACTTATTGAAGGGACTGCCTTTCTCCATTGTATATGCTTGCCTCATTTGTCATAGAGGCAAGAATGTAGGTGTGCCCATTAACTCTTGGCTCTCTGTCCTGTTCCACTGATCTACGTTTCTGTCTTTGTGCCAGTAGCATATGGCTTTGATGACTGTATCTTTGTAGTATAGTCTGAAGTCAGGGCGCCTGATTTCTCCAGCTCCATTTTCTTTCTCAGGATGGCTTTGGCTATTCTGGGTCTTTTATTCTTCCAAACAAACTTTAGGATATTTTGTTCTAGTTCTGTGAAAAATGTCCTTGGTATTTGATAAGGATTGCATTGAATCTGCACATTACCTTGGGCAGTATAGTCATTTTGATAATATTGACTCTTCCAATCCAAGAGCATGGTGTGTCTTTCCATTTGTTTGTGTCATCTTTGATTTCTTTCATCAGCATCTTATCGTTTTCAGAGTACAGGTCTTTTGTCTCTTTAGGTAAGTTTATTCCTAAGTATTGTATTATATTCGGTGCGATGGTAAATGGGATCATTTCCGTAATTTCTCTTTCTGATCTTTCATTGTTAGTATATAGAAATGCAGTCATTTTCTGTGTATTAATTTTGTATCCTGCAACTTTACCAAATTCACTGATGAGCTCTAACAGTTTTCTGGTAGCGTCTTTAGGATTGTCTAGGTATAATATCCTGTCGTCCACAAATAGTGAGAGTTTTACTTCTTCCTTTCCACGTTGGATTCCTTTTATTTCTTTTTCTTCTCTGATTCTTGTGGCTAGGACTTCCAAAACTATGTTGAATAGTAGCTATGAGAGTAGACATCCTTGTCTTGTTCCTGATCTCAGCGGTAATTCTTTCAGCTTTTCACCATTGAGAATGATGTTAGTTCTGGGTTTGTCATATATGGCTTTTATTATGTCGAAGTAGATTCCCTCTATACCCACATTCTGAAGGGTTTTTATCAGAAATGCATACTGGATTTTGTCAAAGTCTTTTTATGCATCTATTGAGAGGATCACATGGTTTTTATTCCTCAATTTGTTAATGTGGTGTATCACACTGATTTGCAGATATTGAAGAATCCTTGTATCCCTGGGATAAATCCCACTTGATCATGATGTACAGTCCTTTTAATGTATTGTTGGATTCAGTTTGCTAGTATTTTGTTGAGGATTTTTGCATCTATGTTTATCAGTTATAGTGGCCTGTAGTGTTCTCTTTTCTGTGTATCTTTGATTTTGGTATCAGGGTGATGGTTGTCTCACAGAATGAGTTTGGGAGTGTTGCTTCCTCTGCAATTGTTTTGGAATGGTTTCAGAAGGATAGTGTTATCTCTTCTCTAAATGTTTGATAGATTTCGCCTGTGAAGCCATCTGGTCCTGGACTTTTATTTGTTGGAAGTTTTTAATCAGTTTCAATTTCAATACTTGTGATTGGTTCGTTCGGCTTTTCAATTTCATCTTAGTTTAGTCTTGGAAGATTGGGCTTTTCTAAGACTTTGTCTATTTCTTCTAGGTCGTCCGTTTTATTGGCATATAGTTTCATGTAGTAGTCTCTTATGACCCTTTGTATTTCTGTGATGTCCATTGTAACTTCTCCTTTCTCATTTCTAATTTTATTGATTTGAGTCCTCTCTCTTTCTTGATAAGTCTGGCTAGTGGGAGTTCCCTTTGTGGCTCAGTGGTTAACGAATCCGACTAGGAACCATGAGGTTGCGGGTTCGATCCCTGGCCTTGCTCAGTGGGTTAAGGATCCGGCGTTGCCGTGAGCTATGGTGTAGGCTGCAGATGCAGCTCAGATCCTGCGTTGCTGTTGCTGTGGCAAAGGCCGGCAGCTACAGTTCCTGTTAGACCCCCTAGCCTGGGAACCTCCATATGCCGCGGGTGCGGCTCTACATAAAGGCAAAAAGACCAAAAAAAAAAAAAAGTCTGGCTAAGAGTTTATCAATTCTGTTGATCTTTTCAAAGAACCAGCTTTTAGCTTCATTGATCTTTTCTACAGTTTTCTTCATTTCTATTTCATTTATTTCTGCTCTGATCTTTATGATGCATTTCCTTCTGCTAACTTTAGGTCTTGTCTGTTCTTCTCTCTCTAGTTGTTTAGATGTAAAGTTAGCTTTATTTGAGCTTTTTCTTGTTCCCTGAGGTGGACTTGTAATGCTTTAAACTTCGCTCTTAGAACCGCTTTGCTGTATTCCATAGGTTTTGGAGTATTGTATCTTTGTTGTCATTTGCTTCTAGGTATCTTTTAATTTCCTAATTGATTTCTTCAGTGTTCCATTGGTTTTTTAGTAACATGTTGTTTAGTCTCCGCTTGTTTGTGTTTTTTGAAGTTTTTTTGTTGTTGATTTCCAGTTGTGTAGCATTGTGGTTCAAAAAGATGCTTGATAGGATTTCAGTTTTCTTAAAGTTACCAAGGCTTAATTTGTGGCCAAGAATGTGATCAATCCCAGAGAATGTTTCGTATGCACTTGAGAAGAATGTGTATTCTGCTGCTTTTGGATGGACCGTCCTCTAAATATCTCTTAAGTCCGTCCGGTCTAATGCTTCATTCAGGGTCTGTATTTCCTTGTTGACTTTCTGTCTGGATGATCTGTCCATTGCTGTAAGTGGGGTGTTAACATCCCCCACTATGATTGTGTTATTGTCAATTTCTCCTTTTACGGTTGTTATCAGTTGCCTTATATATTGAGGTGATACTATGCTGTGTGCATATATATTTACTATTGCTATATCTTCTTCTTGGATTGATCCTTCAATCATTACATAATGTCCTTCCTTGTCTTTTATAATATTCTTTATTTTAAGGTCTCTTTTGTCTGATATGAGTATTGCTACTCCAGCTTTCTTTTGATTCCCATTTGCATGGAATATTTTCTTCCATCCTCTCACTTTCAATTTGTATGTGTCCTTAGAAGTGAAGTGTGTCTCTTGAAGACAGCATATATATGAGTCTTGTTTTTGTATTCATTCATACAATCTGTGTCTTTTGGTTGGGGCATTTAGTCCATTTACATTTAAGGCAATTATTGATATGTGTGTTCTCATTGCTGTTTTATTAACAGTTTTGGATTTTTTTTGTTTGTTTCTCTTTTTTCTTCCTTTCTCTTGTTCTCTCCTCTGGTGGTTTGATGAGTATCTTGTGATTTGAGTTGATTTTTCCTATTTATATGTGTATCTATTGTAGATTTTTAGTTTGCAGTTACCCTGAAGTTTTGATATAAGAGTCTGTATGTATACAAGATTATTTTACGACGTTAGTCTCTTAATTGAAGGTGGATCTCCAGTGTCCTGCATTTATACCCTCCTCTTCTCACAATTTCTGATTTTGGTGGCATGTTTATGTTGGATTATTTCCTACATTTATGTGTATATGCCTTGACTGGTGATCCTTGTTATTTGCAGTATTTTTGTTTCTAGTTGTGACCTTTTCTTTTCTGCCTAGAGAAGTTCCTTTAGTATTTGTTGTAAGCTGGTTTTGTGGTGCTGAAATCTCTTAGCTTTTGCTTGTTTTTAAAGCATTTTATTTCTCCTTCAAATCTGAACAAAAGCCTTGCTGGGTAAAGTAGTCTGAGTTGGAGGTTTTTTCCTTTCATTGCTTTAAGTATATTGTGCCACTCCCTTCTGGCCTGCAGTTTCTGCTGAAAAAATCTGCCAATAGCCATATTGGGGTTCCCTTGTATGTTTTTTGTTTATTTTCCTTAGCTGCTTTCAATATTTTCTCTTTGTCTTTAATTTTGGTCAGTGTGATTAATATGTGTCTTGGGGTGTTCCTCTTTGGATTTATTTTATATGGTACTCATTGTGCTTCATGGATTTGAATGAGTGGCTCCTTTCCCATGTTAGGGAAGGTTTTGGCTATTATCTCTTTGAATCTTTATTTCTGTCCCCTTCTCTCTCTCTTCTCCTTCTGACACCCCTACAATATGGAGGTTGGTTGCATTTAACATTGTCCCAGAGTTCCCTAAGGCTGTCTTCATTTCTTTTCAATCTTTTTTCTCTTCATCAGTAATTTCCACTAGTCTGTCCTTCACCTTGCTTATTCATTTTTCTACCGCCTTTATTCTGCTCTTGGTTGCTTCTAATGAGTTTTTAATTTCAGGTATTATATTTTGCATCTCTGCTTGCTTAGGTTTTAAATCTTGTATTTCTTTGCTCAAAATTTGCTGTAAATTATCAATCTTTGCCTCCAGTTTATTTCCAATATCCTGCATCATCTTCACTATCATCAGTCTAAAGTCTTTTTCCTGGAGGCTGATAATCTCCAGATCACTTAGCTGTTATTCTGGAGTTTTTTCTTTCTTCCTTATCTGAGTTATAGTTCTCTGCCTTTTCATTTTTATAGGTTTTTTGGTGTGGTGTCCTTTTTACAGACAGTAGAGTTGTAGCCTCTTTTACTTCTGGTGTCTGCCCCCCTTGTGGCTGAAGTTGGTACAGGGCCTTGCTGTATGCTTCCTGATGGGAGACACTGGTGCCTCTCCGCTGGTAGTTGGAGCATATTCTTATCCCTCTGGTGGGTGGGGCTTTGTCTCTGGGTGAGATTAGAGATGGCTGTGTGCCTGGGGGTCTTTAGGCAGCCTGTTTACTGATGGATGTGGCTGTGATCCCACCTGGATTATTGTTTGGCCTGGGGCATCTCAGCAGATGATGGATGGGGTCATATTTTCCCAAAATGGACCCCTCTAGAGGAACACTAACCAATGAACACTCCCGAGACCTTTGCCTCCAATGTCCTTCCCTCATGATGAGCCATGGTCTCCCTGTTTTCCCAGGAGATCCTTCAAGAAATGCTGTCAGATCTGACCCAGATTCCCATGGAGCCTCTGCTTTGTTCTGGGACCCAGTGCACATGATATCCTGTATGCACCTTTCAAGAATGGGGTCTCAGAGTTCCTGTCATGGTGCAGCGGTTAACGAATCTGACTAGGAACCATGAGGTGGCGGGTTCGATCCCTGGCCTCGCTCAGTGGGTTAGGGATCCAGCATTGCCCTGAGCTGTGGTGTAGGTTGCAGATGTGGCTCAGATCCCACACTGCTGTGGCTATGGCACAGGCCAGCAGCTACAGCTCCAATTAGACCCCTAGCCTGGGAATCTTCATATGCTGCGGGTGCAGCCCTAAAATGACAAAAGCAAAAAAAGTAAAATAAAATAAAATAAAATAAAATAAAGAATGGGGTCTCCATCTCCCCCATTCTTGGAGCTTCTGTACACAAGCCCCATTGACCCACAATGCCAGATGCTACAGGGGCTCTTTCTTCCAGTGCAGATCCCCAGGTGCGGGGACCCGACATGGGGCTCAGAACTTTCACTCCTGTAGGTTAGTCTCTGTGATACAGTTACTTTCTAGCCTGTGGGCTGCCACCTGGTCTGTATGGGGTTGCTTATATCACATAATCGCCCCTCCTGACATCTTGATGTGGCCTCCTCTTTGTCTTCTGGAATAGAATATCTTTTTTGAAAGTCTCCAGTCCATTTGGTTGAAGGTTATGATGTTGTAATTTTGTTGTTTTTATGAGAGAAGGTGAGCTCCAGTCCTTCTGTTCCACCATCTTAATCGTATGGGTAATTTCTTAATCTTTTCTCTTCCTCCTCCCCACAAGAACACTGTAAGTTCACCAAGGCAAGGAAGTATCCAATCTTTTTATCTTTGTGTATCCAACTCTTGGCATTGAGTGCTCAATAAATATTTGTTGAATGAAAAAAACAAATAAGTCATTTAATCCTTGGGGTAGTTTCTTTCCTTTTTAATATTGGTCATAATATCTGATCTGCCTATTTCTTTTTTTATTTTATTTTATTAGGGTAGAGTTGATTTACAATGTTGTATTAACAGTAGGTTTACAGCAAAGTGAATCATGCAAAGTTATACATGTACATACATCTATTCTTTTTCCCATATAGGTTCTTACAGAACATTGAGTAGACCTCCCTGTGCTATGCAGTAGGTTCCTATTGGTTATCTACCCCATATATGGTGGTGTGCATGCTCACATTATTTCTTATGATTGAATAAGGTGATAGTAAGATGAGTAAGTTGTTTAATGTTTCATAATGATAACAGCTTCCATTTACCAAGCACCTTCTCTGTTCTTGCACTAGGAGAGATGCTTTATATATAATACACCTAATTCTTTCATATTGATAAGAGGGGGTGTGGTTATTACCTCTGAACCCGTAGAAACAACTAGGCATAAGGAACTCAAGTGACTTGTCCAAGATCATAGAGTTAGCAGATTTGAGACTCAAGTCCAGATTTGGGGAGTGGGAAAGGGGTATAGACGTTGGTATTAATTACAAAACTCTGGGGGTTCAAAGGTAGGGAAATTCCCAAATAGGAAGTTTATCCAAATAGTCAAGGAAACCAATGTTTGTTTGTTTTTTTCTTTTCTGTCATCTGACCAACACTGAGACCATTCTCAAGAAACCTGTAGTTTTAATATCACAATTACCCCACCTGATTAATCAGAATTGCTGTTTGTTTGTGCATAAAAGATAACTCATTATGGCAAATATGCATTAGAAGGCCATAATATATGCATTTATTCAATTAAGGCTAATGTATTATTTAAAGCTTGGTGCGTGATATTTATCACTAGCAAATGCTAATTTATACAGATTATCAGAGTGTAATTAGGTTCACAGCTTGTGAGGATAGCCTGTTACTTGGAAGTTGCAGCCATGACTCACCCTACTCTAAGCCAGTATATTAGAGGGTATGGCAACCTACACCATATGTACACTTTGGCTGACAAACAGCTTTAAAAATAAATGATTGTACCCATTTCCATGGTCCCACTGATTGCTAGTGAAAACCACTGCCTGTATCTGGGAGAGGTACCACTCACCAGTGAGGGTTGACTTCGCACTATGCACCCATGCTCCATCAACCAGACTCAAGTGCTGATAAAGTAGGCACCTTCCCCATTAAACTAACCTACCTCCATGCAGGAGACAAGAGAAGGCTTGAAATGTTTACTCAGTAACCGAACACTGAAAATCTACTCTGAGCCAGGCTTTGCACTCAGCTTAGAAGATATGAAGATGGATGGGTACAGGGTCCCATATCAGGGGATAAGTGTTATGCAGTCTTCTAGGGGACAGAGTTTAGCATCCCACAGTCTAGAGACAAAACCCTAACCATCTTTATCAGCTATAAGATCATAAGCAAATCACTTTAACCCTCGAATCCCCAGTTCCCTCACCTACTGCAGGGAAGAAACAACCCTCTCTTTATAGGGTGGCTGTGTATATAACAGAAGCCACTGTTTTTGACATTAAATGTAAACCTGCCCTCATGCCCACAAGCTTTACTCCAGATATTCACTCACACTCAACATCACTTGATTTTTTTTTTCTTTTTTAAGACTTTACTTTAGGTTTTCCTGTGAAAACAAAGCAGGATGTTAATATTTCTTGTTTCACACCATCTACCCTAAAAATCCTTATCAGAAATATGTTTCCTCAGCCTATGTTTCTGTTCTCTGTCTGATCAGGTCCTGCTTCCCTGTCTTTTCCCAGACAGAACATACCTTATACCCTGGGGTTCGCTCTTCTCAACCTTCCATGCCTTGCATCTCAAAAAGAAGCTCCTGAAGCTTACAGAGCCCACCTGGGCCAAGGGAGTCTTGAAAAATTATACCTCTGTAGGCTCAGATCCTTGCTTATTTACATAAGATGGACTGTGCCTAATTTGAGAAAAAGATGGACTGGATAAACCATAACTGAATATGGACTTTCCCCTTAGCAAGAGATCATTTCTTTATAACTAAAAGAGGAGGGAAAGAGAATCGGATGGCCTTCAATTGAGCAAATACCTTAACAAGTTTAAATCTCATAAAACCTGTCTCTAAGCTGCTGGGATAAAAGTAACAATGCCTTATAGCTGTGGACTCTTTTGGTTGTCAAGCTGGAGGGCATTTTATCAGAAACACAGTTGTGGAGATGAAATATTTAATGAAGTGAAAGAGAACAAAATAAGCCACCACTATTTTAGTATAACTATTTCTCCCCCAAAATTAAAATAACTATACTGACCATCACATACTCCCCACTAGAGCTCTACAAATGACTTTTTACCCTGTATCATCAGTGAAACAAGCAAGACACCAAAAAGAGGGAGATGTGATCTTTGCACATCCTTCCATCTGACCTTCCTCTGTTCCTCACTCATCCTTTTCTTCCACTAAAGATACTTCTGCTAATCCCATAAATGCCTGAAAGTTCTCCCAACTTTTGGGTTTTTTCTCTTATTACTGTCTCAAGTCCTAACATTACCTCCATCTATACATGCCCACATCTCATCCACCCTTCAAGGCTCAGCTGGAGAACAGTTCACAGTTTCTGAGTTCACACCACCCACCAGCTACTGATTTGTTGCTTTATTTGCATCAACCCACTGAATTCTTACATCCACCCTAAGATGAGTACTCTTATTCTCCCCATTTCACAGATGAGGTAACTGAGGCCCAGAGAGGTTCATGGACTTTCCCCCTATCAGCCAGTTTATATAAAGTGGAGCTGGGATTTAACCCTAGGAGATGACCTCTGAGTCCAATGCCCTTCATTTCAGTGCCTTCTATGATTTTCCCCTGAGATGTTCCCCTTTCCTTGGAGCTTCACTGACACTTAATGTTCATTTCTGGAGCTTGCACTGTGGCACAGCAGGATTGGCGGCATCTTGGGAGCACTGGGATGCAGGTTTGACCCCTGGCTAGGCACAGCGAGTTAAGGATCCAGTGTTACCACAGCTGTGGCTTGCAACTGTGGCTCAGATCTGATCCCTGGCTTGGGAATTCCATATGCTGCAGGGTGGCCAAAAAGAAAAAAAAGTTCACGTCTCCTAAGACATGGTTTACATTCTACCTTGCACTGAAATTATGCCCCTCCTTCCTTTATCCCCCTATATTACCTGAGCGCTGAATCCACAACAGGTTTATCTGTTTATTTTCTTTTTAAAAAGTTACATACAATGGGGACATCAAGATGATAGATCAGAACCAAACCACAGAATTTTTCTGCAGAGGGTATGTGCCCATTTTAACACCAAGAGGCCACTGTCGAACAGTGGAAATCTAGGGAAATATTCTTCAGTTAAACAAAGGATTTCCCCTTCATTTCTTTCCTCTATGCAATATTTGAACTGAAAATGTTGGTTTATAAGCAGACTTATGTTGGAGACTTAAAAAAAAAAAGGTAGGAGATATATATCTCCACAGCAGGAAATGAAAAAAGAGAGAAGGGAGGTAACTGTGAAGAAGCCAATTTTTTTTTCTCAAACATAAAAAGAAAAAAAATCTATCATTTAACTAAGAAATTATCACCAAATGCCCAGGGAACCCCCCTGCCTGTCCAAACAGAGAAAACACACAAATGTTCTATGTGTGTTTTTGTGGGCTGTTAATTTGATACTGGCAGTGGAGGAGAGCAGTATCAGGAATCCAAAAATGCACGAATATTATACAAGAAGCATAGCAGTCAGAAGTTGGAGACGCATGAGGCTGGTATAGCCTGTGTGTCCAACGATCTACGGTTGTGAGCAATTTCAATACATACATGACATAATGACAGTACTATACATGACATCCATGACAATACAACACATACATGATATACACAACCATGCAATACATACGTGATATACAAGACAATACAATGCGTATACAACATAATACATGACAAGGCATACATGACAGGGATCAGGACTCAGGTCTTATAACTCCATCATCTTTTCAATCAAGTACCTTCCCAAACTTGATATTAAAATTACCTTCCGTGATTGTTCCAAACCACAGATACTCAGCCCCATCCCAAGCTTTCTGAGTCAGAATTTCTCTAAAAGGCACCCTGGGATCTCTCCATTCAATAAGTGCTCCTAAGGATTCTTAGGAATAATGGAGGCAGGGAAACACTGCCTTGGGTGACAGGGGCTGACTTCCTGCTTTGCAACAGGCTGAGTTAAAGTGTTCAGGCCCCAGGGTAAGGTAAGGAAGGAAGCCAGCTTAGAAACGGGGAGGACAGCAGATTACTTAAATTCTCCAGGCCATGCTGCTGCCATCTGTGACTTTACCTTGCCAGCTTCACACCTTTTCTGCTAGGTCCTTGCTTTGTTTTCTGAAGTTGATCCCCCACCCCCCGGTTTCTGAGAGTTTGTTTGCCAACAACTACCACATCATGACCACCTAACTCTGCAAGGACTAAGTCCTTCCCAGAAAACCCCTAGTATAAAACTATTCCTCCTGAGTATATAGGAAGGGACTCTGTTAAAGCCACTTTTCAAGATGGCCCCTGGTGATTCTGTCTATCTGCATGCGTGTCTTCATGTAGCCTGCTTCCACACTGAACAATCCATGCTGGTAGAAAAGTATTTTGTGGAAATAGCAAAGTGTGGCTTCTGAGGCTGGTCCCCCATGACACTGCAGCCTCCACGTTGCTCTCTTAGATCACTGGTCACTCTCTCTAGGGAAAGCAGCCATCATATTGTGAGGAAACTCAAGCCCTTTGGGGAATCCATATCGCTACAAACTGAGGCCCCCCTGCAACTGTCAGCATCATCCTGCCAGATAAGACATCTTGGAATCAGATCCTACAGCCCAGTCAATCCTTTAGATGACTGTGGCCCAGGCCAACATCTTCAATACAGCCTCCTGAGAACTACCACTCTGGTCAGCCTCTCAAAATTCTGATCCACTAAAACTGTGTGGATTATTGTTTTAAGCTTCTAGGTTTTAAGGTAATTTGTTTTGTATCAATAGATAAATATACAGTCTCTCTTTCACCTATGTCCGATAATGGCTTAAAGAGGGTCTAGGGGAATACTTGCTGTATCTCAGGAGGTTAAGGACCTGACATTGTCTCTGTGAGAATATGGGTTCAATTCCTGGCTTCACTCAGTGGGATAAGGATTTGGAATTGCTGTAAGCTGAAGCATAGGTCACAGATGTGGCTCAGATCCACTGCTGCTGTGGCTATGGGGTAGGCCCCAGATTCAGCTCCAATTCAACCCCTGGCCTGGGAACTTCCACATGCTGCAGATGTAGCTGTAAAAAGAGGGAAAAAAAAGGCCTAGGAATTGATGGTCCATTTGGATACTAGTTGGGATAACAGTAACTAGCAGGTGTTGCATGCATACTAAGAACTTTGCATGAGTCATTTCATGTAATCTTGTTAAACAACAGATACCGTTATTCCCATTTTATAGGTGAAAAAATTAAGGTTTAGAGACATCAGTTAATATGACCAAGACCTCTGATTTCATACTGCTGAAGTCAGAACTTGAAGAATGTCTGCTTCAAAAGGAATTCTTGGTCTTTATATTTTAAGGATGAGTAATATTCCATTTATGTTTATGCTACATTGTACATTCATCTGTCAATGGACATTTAGTTTGTTTCCATATCCTGTGGTAATGCTGCAATGAACATGGGGACAGAGATATCTCTTTGCAGTCCTAATTTCAATTATTTTGGATAAATACTCAGGCGTGGGATTGCTGGGTCGTATGATTATCCTATATTAATTTTGAGGCCTTAAAATAGAAGGGAAATTATCCAGTGTGTAGCAACATGGATAAACCTTGAAAACACTGCTAGGTGAAGTAAGCCAGCAACAGAGGGACAAATACCATATGATTCTACTCACACGAGGGAACTGAAATAGAGAGGAGAAGGACGGTGACAGGAGCTGGGGGAAATGGGGAGTTGATAGTGAGTATAAAGTTTCAGTTACGCATGAGGAATACATTCCAGAGATCCTCTGTATAGCACTGCACCCATCGTTAACAATTCTGTACACTTAAGAATTTTGTTAAGAGGTACAGTAACAATGCTCCTATTACAAGAAGAGAAAAGAATCCTCTACTCTGTGTCTGCTCACTATAAAGTCTCTAGGCAGTTTGCATCCATCTCAGCTCATTCTGGTCAAAGGTGTGCTGTCTCCCTGGGCCTTGGTCCTTACCTCTGTGGAAAGAGGATGTGTCAGTCTGGCCCTTGATCTGGTGGTTGTAGTAGGAGGAATATGGTCAATCTCTCTGAGCCTCAGCTGCCTCATCAGTCACATGGGGATAATCGTTATTTCACAGGGCAGTTGAAAGCATTCAGTCTCACTATGCACATGCTATTGTTTTGTAAACCCTAACAGCTAACACCAAAGTAAATTATTGTTTTTATCCATATTATTATCGTCATGTATGCCAAGCTCATAGAGTTGATTGGATTAAAATAGCTAATTATGATGGCCCACCCAGGGTCTATGGAAAGGCCCCCAGCTTTAAAGGCACTCGATCCATCGTCCTTTCCCAGAACGCGAGAGAAACATTGAAGAGCTATTTATTGTCTTCTAGCTATAATTGATTATGGGTTGAAAGTTGTTTTGTCGATCTTCCATCGCAGTCCTTGAATAAAAGGTGAGTAAATAATAATGATTAAAAAAAAAAAACCCACAACACATTCTCTTTTGAAACCCGCCCACGCAGCCTCCCGCTTACTTGTATCTTTTTGAAAATGGTCTTTATGAATATCAACTTCTGGGAAAAAAAATGTTTCTCCTGTTGTATCATCAATAGTAAAGAAAAAAGCAGATTAAAATGATAGTATTGGCTCCCCATCCTTGGGGGCCTCCCTGCTGTAGATGGGATGGGATTAGAGGGAGTGAGAAAGAAAGGAGGAGAGAGAAAACCCACGCCCGGAATTTCCAAGCCAGAAGGACACTTTTTTTTCCTTTAAAACTAAAAACACAAATCAATTTCACTCAAACTTTAAAAGCAAAAAGGAATGGGGGATGTAATGGGTAATGTTTAGAAATAAATGATTTCTGGAAGTTGATTGTGACTTGAAAATTGAGAGGTTCTGCTTTTTTAGAATAAAAAGAAGAGCTGCAATTTGTACACACACACACACACACACACACATCTCCTAGAAACAGCCATGGTTTTTCTCATCTGTAGCTATGAGGCAGGCTTTCTGCTGGACCACAGCTTCTTGATCTGTGGCTGAACTGGTCATCATCTCTGTACTTCAATATCGCTCCTCTCCCACCTCAACAACACACCTAAGCAGAGATTCTCCCAGCATTCTTTTCTTTCTCTTCTTGGGAGGACTACAAATTCTAACCCTAGTCCCTCTCTCTCCCACCATTTTTATTTGAGAGCAACAGAGAAGAGGATGAAAACTAAGGGCAATGGAAGTAGAAAGAGTGAGCCAGAAAGAGAAAGAAGGGTGCGGCTAAGACAGACCCACAGAGAATGTGGGGAGGGGTGGAAATTAAGGAGTCAGAGAAGAATAGATCTTTAAAAAATTGTAGGAGTCCCCGTTGTGGCTCAGCAGAAATGAAGATGACTAGAATCCATGAGGATGTGGGTTCGAACCCTAGCTCTGCTCCGTAGGTTAAGGATCTAGCATTGCCATGAGCTGTGGTGTAGTTCCTAGATGCAGCTCAGATCTGGCATTGCTGTTGCTGTGGTTGGCAACTGTAGCTCCTCTTTGACCTCTAGCCTAGGAACTTCCATATGCCGCAAGTGTGGCCCTAAAAATATTTTTTTTAAAAATTGTTATTGGAAGCTGACTCTTTGCAAGATATTTCGATCAAATCATTTCCTCAACCATCACCACCTTCATTGCCATCACCTCCACATACATAAACACATTCACTTGCGTGCATACCCTCAGATGTACAATCACACATAAAATCACACACATGCACACATCTTCACACGCACACACAACCACCCACTCACAGTCTCACACACAGTCACTCACATGCAAACCCTCACATTCCCCTCATTAATCCCACAGACAGCAAACACTGAGGAAGTGACTAAGGAGGACCTGGGTGGAAGGGTTGGGGACTGGTGCCTTTTCCCGCACTGTACCCTCTTTCAGGGGGCCGGGCAATACTTCTTTATTCCTTTTTCCACCACCACCTCTCATTTTGCCCACCCAAGGTGGCAACAAGACACTGCCCCTCAACCACCACAGACACAGTCCTGACAGAGAGGAAAAACATGTGAGAAAACTGAAGGGTGGATATTACAAGCTTTCATGTTACGCCGTTAAAAATGGGTCTAACTCAAAGGGGCTTCTTTCTTCACTGGCAGCACCTGGCAAGACATTTAAATTGCTTCTAGAGATTCCTAGCAGGACCCGCCTTTCCAGCCTCAAAGTCTGCTGTCCTCTCCAGAAGCCATTCCCGGGAGCTCTGGCCCTGGTCTGGGGCACCACGCTTCTTTACTGGCGTTTTTTACACAGATCAACCCTTCAAACCACTAGAGGTTGTTCAACCCTTCTGTGGCCCTGTACTGCCATCGTGTGGCTAAAGTGAGCACTGCAACCACTTAAGCCACAAAAACCAATGACTGTTTCAATGGGTCCCGCGCTGTGGAGGAAGATCATGGCCAATCTTTTAACAGATCATAAGCGGAGTATTTTCATGTTCCTGTAAGGAGTGCTAGGAAAAAATATCCCCAAAGATATTTTTATGGCTTTTACACATATTCCATCCGCTTGTCCCTTTTCATGAAATGCACCCCTCCCATCTAAGTACTACCCTGTGCAGTGAGAAGCTTGCCCAAATATTTAAGCACAATTAACCTCTTTCACCTTCAAACACAGGTAGGTTTCGCTTCATTTGTTGTCATTGTACCGCTTAGTAATATTCTAAAATCTATGGAAATTAAATGCGTGTGTATCTCCCTCTCCCCTACCAGGAAGTGAACTGGCAGATGGCAGTGACAGGGTTTTATTTTCTCACAATTTACAAATAGTAGGAAATCTTTAAATGCATATTGGAAGAAGAAAATACTGCAAGTAAATGAGTCACTGCTTCCTTAGCTACCCCGCATTTACTGACCTGCTGACCCCATCCTTACTCTTCCCAGCACAGTACTCAGTATAGCGGGGGATGTATTTAAAGGCATCTTCTGGCTATAAATATATAAATGGAAGACATATATGGGATATTATATATGAAAGTTATATAAATGTATACGGAGGATATATGAATATATACATATATATGGTGTATATATATATATACATATGTAAATATATATGGAAGATATATAGAGAGTATACATATATATTGAAGTTTCACATAAATAATTTTAACATATATGTATATATTGTGTATACGCATGTATATACACACATATATACACACATACATATGTATGTGTGTGTGTGTGTGTGTGTGTGTGTGTTTGTGTGTGTGTGAATACCAGAAAAAAAAAAATTTGGAGAAACTGGGGTGGGATATATAAACCTTCATATTAGAACTAGATTTTGCCTATATTATGAGCTGTGTGTTCTTGGGCAAGTCACCTTCCCTCTTTCAGCCTTAGTTTTCCCAACTGCATAGAGAAGAATGAATCAAATTGATCACCAAGGTACTATTCAGACCCATGACACAGGCCATTTTAAACAAACCTACTATATAACTAGTGGAATTTAGTGTACAAAGAGAGATGAGATGCACCATGGTTTCAGTCTTTCTCCATTTACCCCAAGGCACATGGCTTGGGTAGAATAGGCACCCAATAAATACCTGGAGGAAAATATTAGATGAAACAAAATATACTGCCAAAAAAAGAGAGAAAAAATAGGGAAAAGAGCCACAGAACAGATGTGCACAGCCAACATCACAGTTCCATTCAGAACTCACATTTAGATTTTCTGTCTCCTGACATAGGCAAGCTGCAAGAGACTATGTCAAGAGCGGGTGACATTCCGTGAAGGATGTGGTAGGCTTTTTGGAGAAGCCTTCTTAGAGGGCAAGTTACATTCCCAGCCCAAAGAATCTGGCTCTAAATTAAGGGGGAGGATGGTGTTTGAGATGCTGTGAGGACAGCACAGGGAGAGATGAGAACAAAGCAGATGAGAACAAGGCAGACGTGAACAGTGAAAAACAACTACCAGAAACACTTGCCCCAGACCTTTAGCCTGACTTCAGAAGCCTCTCTCAAAACCTGTAATCCAGATGTGTATTACCTGAAAAAATCGCCCTGCTCCTGCAACGAGAAACCTGAGCTGAATCCTGTGGTTGGTCACACTGTATTTCATAGATTGTTAGACATGGTCCAGCCCAACCTCTGGTTTTCAAAGAGACACGGAAAGCAGCAAAGAGCATGTTGTGTTCCAGGAAGCCTCTTCCTGTGCCTTGTAGTAGCTCAGGCACATTCTATGTGCTTAATAAGTTGTTCAGTACCATGGCCTGTTGGCACTCTTCCACCAATATCATTAGACATCCGAGTGTAAGCCAAGAATGAGGCTGGGCAGACATCTACCCCCAATGCAACCACTTGAAGAATCATTACCCTGAAAGCACAGAGCCAGGAGCTTGGATGTTCATGCTCTCAAGTGAAACAGTCACCATGAGGCCCTCAGAGTTAGTCAATGAAAGGCTGGAAGGCTTAATACTAATTGCTGGCTTATGCATCTCTTCTGCGTATGTTTTCCTGATGAATAGCGTTATGATTATTTAATTTGTAATGGACCAGAAGGAACTGATTTTACCATGGCTTATGGCCAGGAACTGGGTATGCTGAGACTAAGAAATTTTCAAAATGTATCTCAAATAAAAGAGAGTAGCCAGGAGTTTTCCCTTCCGCTTGCCAATATTGCATGTGTTCCTGTTCAAGTGGAATATATTGCTGCATTTCATCATCCTACTGCCTTTTGGGGTTAAGCGATAGCACAGAGGTTATGGTGGGATCCTAGGAGTATGGAGTTCACGGAGACCTCAGAGGTGGACCCATCTGGGGATGGCAAATACACGGCACCAGTGTTGCTAGGCTCCCAGCTCCCACCTATGACAGATCTTGCTAATCCATCAAGTCATTTGTGTCTTCCAGCATCTCCTCAACACACTTCCCCAGACGAACCCGAGTAGGCACTGGAGATGCAACTTGTTTTTCAGCTTTGAACTTGAGATCTTAGGAGGATGACTTTTCAAATTGCAGTTAGGATCAGAACTAGAACTCAGATGTTCTGATATCCAAAACTTTTCTTCTCTCGTTCTTTCAATTGCAAGCTGCTTAAGGATGAACATCCTTTCCCTTTTTTACCTTGGTATTTAAATATATATATTTAGTCAATACAGAGGTTATTTTTCCTATTTAGCATTTGACCATCCACCATGAGATTTAGTACAGAATTCGACACTCCATCTTCAGAAAATTTCCAATCCACCACACTCAACCCTCTCTATGTCTTGATGCCTTTTCTTAAGTGGTTGCCAATGCTAAAAACATCCCCTTCACAACCTCTTCATGAAGCTCTGCTCCCAGATGCTTATGTTATCCACCAGCATTCCGGGTTTGTCCTTACCTAACACCATTTTATCCTCAACAAACATTAGTCGGCCTCTTCTGTTCCTCCTTACCATTTTCCCTTGCATCTAAACTAGACTTCAGCCCAGGAGCTGTGTATCTACCCATCACCTTCACCAGACTGTGAGTGCAAAACTCTAGAAAAAGAATTTTGCTCGTAGGATGAATAAAGCCTGCCTGGGATACCATAGACTTCCAATGACTCTTAGTAGGATTAAATCAAGTTCCTATAATTACAGAACTTAGAGCTGGAATAAACCTCAGAGGTCACATGATCCATGATGGGAAATAGGTTTTAGTTTAAAGCTAATCCAAATTCATTTTTAGGGGCTGCCTGGAGTAGCATGTTTAGAATGATTTGGGCAAAGTCCAAGTTCAGTAGGAACGAGGGTTGAGTTGGGTTTGTGATGCCTATCTAGAGTGAAAAAGGAGATAGCACAAAATGTATGTTTTTATTGCCACCAGGGATCAAGGCCACGCACTACTGGTTAAGTTTAAATCTTGAGTAAATGTATTGGATGATCTGGGATTTGGGCTAGAATGCTGAATTTGAATGCTCTACCATAAAGTGGTTGCATGATTTTATTCAAAATTTTATTCTCTTCAAGCTTTCGTTTCATTGCTCTTTTTCTCCCCCCCCCCCCTTTTTAATGGCCACACCTGCAGCATATGGAAGTTCCTGGGCTAGGGGTCAAATCAGAACTGCAGCTGCTGGCCTACATACACCACAGGCACCGCATTGTGGGATCTGAGATGCATCTACGCCCTACAACTCAACTTGGCGCAATAGCTGATTACTTCACCCACTGAGCGAGGCCAGGGATGGAACCTGAATCCTCAAGGATACTAGTCAGGGTCTTAACCACTCAGTCACGATGGAAACTGCCTCGTGTCAACACTTATGAGATAAGCATGGTGATTCTCCCTCTCCTTACCTTGCCAGATACTTGTGATGGTTGAGGATATGGTCGTGAAAGAATTTTACAAACCATAAAACCATATGCAAATGTGTGATATTCCCTTAGATCGCTGATCTCAGCAATCATTCAATAGGGAAATAGAGAATCCAATCCTTAAAAAAAAAAAAAAAGATGCTATTACTGAAAGCTGGCTAGGTACTTTGATAGTCAAGCATGCTCCTGGTCTGAAGCTATGATTTATCTATCATGTGAGAACTTTTCACATTTGGGCATCATATACTCATTAACCTGGACACTTGTCAGGAGAGAGACCATTCAGTCCAGGAAATAAATTGTCTTGTCACTGGTCTTACTCATTGGAAAATAACGATGTCACTGGTTATTAACCTACAGCATTTGTACCAGATGAAAATTTCTGCGTTCTGTGTCTTGCTCTGGCTTCTCTCCCTTGCTTGTCTATGTCTTGTTCATGTTCTTCTTAGCCCTATTTAGGGATGTGGATACAATCTTCTAATTGGGCTCCCCTCTCTACTATGACCCACTGAACCATCCACAGAACCAACGGAATGATCTTCCTGATAACAATAAGATACCCTGTTATGTCTCCATTCAGATATCTTCAGTAGCTCTCCAGGACCTTCAAACAAGGTCTATACTCCTTAGAATGTCAAGCAAGCCTGTGACAAAGTGACCTCTGTTTGGTCTTCCAGACTCACCTTAGCCATTCTGTACTCACTTAAATCTCTACAAAGAACCTTCTGGTTACCCTTCTCACGATGTCCTGAAATTTCGTGACCCTGAATATTTGTTGGCATTGCCCTCTCTGTCTTAAGGTCCATCCTTCTCCATCTAATTGGCAACACTCCATTCATTATTTAGGATAAAGCACAAATGCCATACCTGTTAGGACTCCGTTGTTCATTCCCCAAGGTCAGAATTAATCACGCCAGGCTCTGTGCTACTCCCATCACTTTATATACACCCTACCCAGTTTTCTACCGAGTTTGGACTCCTTATGATGTCCAGTTATCAGTAAATATATCAGATTGTGCACCCTATATATTTTTGTTCTGGAAAATTCTTACAGCATATATTGAATCTTCCCACTATAGGATAATCATGTGTTCGAATGTTTATCTCATCTGTAAGATCATAACCTTCCTAAAATGAAACACTTCTCATCTTGCAGTCAGTGTCTACACAGTAGCCAAACCCTCTTATACATCAGATTATACTACTCTCTTATGCAAAACCTTCCAAATTTACAATATAATCCAAACTCCTCACCAGGACATCAGGACCCACACAGGCTGGCCCCTTTCTGGTCTCTTAGCCTTCTCAGGTCTCACCCTTCCCTCACACCTGGGCCTTTGTTTTATTCCCCAAAGTAAACTTTGTTCCAGTTCAGGCCTTTTGCATATGCTGCTTTGCTGCATCCCTTCCTGAAAGCTGTGCCCCAGATTTTCACAAAACCCAGTAGATGCAGATCAAGCTCTAAAGGAAAGGCTAGATATGAAAGAAAAAGTTAATAAAATTCAGCTTCACCCAGGCTCTGGAGAAATGGACAGGCCAAGAGAAAACAGCTTTTAATGACTAGAGATAGACAGGAAAGTGAGGATATTTATTAGTTTTTGGCCCCCATCCTTTCTCTGAGCTGTTCAACTCTCATTTCAGAGGATGTTTCTTTGGGAAGGGATCTGCTGACTACCATGTATAACCTAGCTCCAGCTGGTTTTACTTTCCACCCATTTTACTTTCTGCAGAACACCATACTCTGAAATCATCCTATGTATTTATCTGTTCAGAGTCTATGCTTATCTCCTTCCGCTAGAATTCAAGCACCTCAAGAGATGACACCATCCTTGTCCTGTTCATCACTGGCTTCCTGGGGGCTAGAAGCACACACAGGGAAGGCATTCAAAACATAGGTATTTGTTAAGGAATGGATACCTTCATCTGGTTGCTCAGTAAATGTCTGTTGAACAAATTAATTAATAATTAAATTTTAGGTGGCAGCAATTGACCTTTTTTTCTTTTTCATTTTAAACCTAAACTGTTTTCAGTAATCTAGGGATAAATTATTCAAGTTTTGGAATATCCATAAAAGTTCCTGTGGCTCCCTCATATCTATCTTATCTCTGTTAATTCATCTTTTTAAGCAGAGAAGGAACAGAGTAGATAATTCCATTCCATTACAGGACTATTTTCTTAGCAAATCTGGATAGTAAATAGATTAACTGCCTCTCTTGCTGGGGCCAGGGTGGAACCAGCAGCTAGAAATGAAGTTTTATATTTTCCAAAGACTTTATTCTATTTCCATTTTTTTTTTCTGTTTTCACCTGCTTTCTTTTCACCTCCTACCCCCACCCACATATAAGCCCAGAGAGAGTTTATTCCACTGAATGTTTCATGAGCCAAAAACAGCAGCTCATTACCTGAGAACGGCAGGAACAGGGGGAGATCAGGGCACTAGGTGAGTGTAGGTGAAAAGAAAAGTCATTTAAGAGCACACAAATCATCCATCTGGCATACAGCATGACTTTCTGCCATCTAAAATTTCTCTAGTTCTCACTCTATATGCAGGAAGAAGGTAAAAATGGATCAGTTCTTCTTCAATTGCAGAGAGCAGGAAAACTCAGAGAGAAGAAGTCGCTGGCCCAAGGTCACCCAACACTGCAGGTGGCCAAGTCCAGCTGTGAGACCAGAAACTGTCCCTTCAATCAGTAGGTCTCCCTAAGGCTGTCCTGGCACTTTGCTACTTGCTTGTAATTTCCCTGGCTCTGAATTGGAGGTGAAGCATAAAAGAAAAACAAAGTTAATAAAAATGAAATTCACCCAGACCCTGAAGGGATGGACAGACCAAGAGAGACTGTTTATCAGAGCATGAGATGGCACCGAAGATGAGAGATTTATTACCTACTGGATTATACTTACCTGGGTCTTTCTCAGAGACTCCAAAGGCTCTTTCTGACTTAACTTTAAAGTTCTAAATTCTCTCATGGACCTCTCTGAGCCTGGGCACATCCAAAAGGCATAACAAAATAGTGATGCAAAGATTGTGAACAAGGTCTGTTGTGCAATGTTGGACATGCTGTTTGGACATGAGAGTTGAACATCTTCCCCCCCTCAGTACATGGAGGGGGGTCTGTGGTCCAGGCCAGGTCATTTAGAGACCTTAGCTCCTGTCATCCTGACCACTGTGATTGGTTCAAAGACAAACACAGGGCACACGCCAAGCTAATGAGAACACTCTTGGGACTGTTTTAGAATTATCTGCAAAGATGCTTTCTCCTCCCTAAGATTTCAAGATGTAAGGATCATGCAGGCTTGGAGCTCTAGGGTAGAATCTCAAGGTTCACAAAGGCCCACCGCAGGATGTGAAGATGGAAACAACCAGACGAAGGAAACAACATTGGGAATTTGGGATCCTGAAGAAATACAAAAGTGCTTTCTCTCTAAATCTGTAGATCTACACCACCCTACACACACATACAAACACTCTACCTCCCTCTTTCTTCCTGCTCC
>PVHT021183634.1:15603713-15645520 GCA_004024745.2 Catagonus wagneri
AAGTGCCCATCTTCCTTGTCAATGGCCGGTGTACACTGCTCTAGTCCCCTGAGGATGTGGCTTCAATAGCACCTCTCCATACTTCTCATCATGCATCCCCAGGTCAGTGTCCTTCTCTTCATGCCATTGCCTCTGACCTCTTCTCAAAGTCCTTCCATCCTCACACTGTTCCATCTAGCCTCACCCTGGCCCTGCTCAGCACTGCTGCTGACCCTCTACCTCTGCTTCTCACTTCTCACTTTGGGGGACCTTTTCAATACCGGCACCATTTCTTAGGCCCTCCCCCATCTTTCACTGCCTCTCCCAGGGTGGTAATGGGATGTGAAGGTGGAGAAGGAAAGGAGCACAGCCCAGAAGGGTCGGGTGAGACTTCCAGAAGAAAGCGTCTTACAAGCTGAGCCCTGACAGATGACTGATAATTGCCCACTGAAGGATGAGGGGAGAAGCAGAGTGTTCCTCATGAAGGGAACAAAATGTTCAGAGGCCTTGAGCAGGGAGAGCTCTAAGTACTCTCTACATCGAGATTGATAGGGCATAAATGAGAAGAGGACTTAGCTCTAAATAAGGAGCAGATTCTGAAGGTCATGGTAAAGTGGCTGGCTTTTATCTTAGGGGAAATGGGATACACAGAAGAAAACCTATGCAGGGCCTTCAGCTGAGGTACCACCTGTCCACCTCACTTAAGGCTGTCATCTCTAGCCCCATTCAAAAGCTTTTTTCTTTCTTAGCTCCCCCTTCCTGTCACTACCTGTCAATTCACCTTGGGTCCTTATATTATCTCTTGCACTTTTCATACACTCTCAGCTCCAACTAAGCTAGCTCTTTGTCTCCAAGGCTTATGAATTGTGGTCTAGACATTTTTTTTAAACTTTCTTTTTTTTTAAGTTATTATAGTTGATTTAAAGTGTGCCAATTTCTGCTGAACAGCAAAGTGACCCAGTCATACATATATATGCATTCCTTTTCTTATATTATCTTCCATTGTGGTCTATCCCAAGAGACTGAATATAGTTCCCTGTTTTATACAGTAGGACCTCATTATCTATTCTAAATGTAATAATTTGCATCTACCAACCCCAAACACCCACTCTCTCTCCCCTCCCCCTTGGCAACCACAAGTCTTATTGCTACGTCTGAGTCTGTTTCCATTGTGTAGATAGATTCATTCATGACATGTTTTAGAGTCCACATATAAGTGATATCAAATGGTATTTGTCTTTCTCATTCTGACTTACTTTACTTAGTATGAGAATCTCTAGTTGCATCCATGTTGCTGCAAAGGACATTATTTCATTCTTTTTTCATGGCTGAGTAGTAGAAGACTCTGGCTGCATCATGGAAAATTGATAGTAGAAGTTGAGAAGGGAGGCAGGGAGAAGATTTAGAAGGCTGTTGTTGGGGTGGAGGCTAGAGATGATAGCCCTAAGCAAGGGAAATGAGTTAAACCTCAGGTGTCTGCTGCCCAGTTTCTGCAAATAGTTCTTTCCTATGTTCTCTCCAGCAGTTAATGGTGAGAGAGTAATTTTGTGCCATCTTATTTTCTTATGGCTGAAAGTGGAAGTATCACTAATAATATTGAGTAAACTGTATTGGTTATTTTATCCTCATGATGACAGATAATATGCCTACTTCATCTTCCCCATTTTAAAGATGAGGACACTAAGACATAGTGAGTTTCACTACTTGCATACTGTTATTCAGCTAGTAATATCTGTTCTGCAAATAGAAACAGGTCTTTGACAGTAAATACCATACTCAACACTACAAAAGTCATCTTAACACTGAGAAAGAGGTTTTGATTCTTTTTGATTATTATTTCCTTTGCAAAAATATTAAATAGTACATATTGTTTGATAATATTTTATTTTCTCTTAGCATTAAAAGAATACATGTTCTATAACAGAACTTCACAAATTTGTCTAATCATCAAACTCACCTGGGGCACTTGAATAAAAATACATATTTCCAATTACCTTTCATGGACATTTTGATTCATTAAGTCTTGGGTGGAACCTACGCTTTTATAAATCACACCAGGAGAATCCTATGATCACACAAGTTTGTCAGACATTCTGTATAAGATGCTTTTTATTGGCTGTGTAAGATTTAATTTTGTAGATGTTTCACAATTTAATTTACAGTTCTCTGCTGGTAGATTGTGGATTTTAATGATATTTTAATATTGAAACAACACTGTGATGATCAGACAAGTACATATCTATGATTATTTCCTTAGAGAGACATGGCATCTTAAAACCACTCTCTCCAGCTCTCTGATTGAGTTTCACATGCTTGGATACCTAGCATGCTTGCTTCTCTACTGCAAATAATTCTAAGAATGTGTTCCCTTAGGGGTGGGATACAGGCTACAGACTGGGGAAAATAGGCTCATAAAGTATAAATGTATAAATTTAATTGTCTGGCTATTTTTTTGGTCCTTTTTTGGGGGGTGCCACACCCACAGCATATGAAGGTTCCCAGGCTAGGGGTCTAATCAGAGCTATAGCTGCTGGCCTATGCCACACCATAGTAATGCCAGATCCAAGCCATGTCTGTGACCTACACCACAGCTCATAGCAACACTACATCCTTAATCCACTGAGTGAGACCAGGGATCGAACCTGTGGCCTCATGGATGCTAGTCAGATTTGTTTTCCACTGAGCCACGATGGGAACTCCTATCTGACTGTTTCTTTTTTTTTTTTTTGCCTTTTGTCATTTTATGGCCGCAGGTTTATGGCCGCACCTGCGGCATGTGGAGGTTCCCAGGCTAGGGGTCTAATCGGAGCTGTGGCCACTGGCCTGCGCCGCAGCCACAGCAACTCAGGATCCGAGCCGCGTCTGCAACCTACACCACAGCTCACGGCAACGCCGGATCATTAACCCACTGAGCAAGGGCAGGGATCGAACCCGCAACCTCATGGTTCCTAGTCGGATTCGTTAACCACTGCGCCACGACGGGAACTCCTGACTGTTTCTTAACATTTGTCCAATTATGTATATAAAATACCCATTAGCATTATACTATGTGCTTTACTGTCTATCACCTTTTATCATCTCTGTAATCCCACAGGAGAATATTATTCTCAATTTACAAATGAGTAAAATTGAGTTCAAAAATGCTAAACTTCCCTTGCTAGTGGTAATACACATATGTATACATATCATTGATTTTATAGGTATTTATACTATATGTAATATAAATGAACACAGTATATGTACATATAAAAGGCATACTATGGGTAATTACTAAGCATGCAACTATTTTACATTTAATCTTTAAGACAACAATATCATTAGGTGTGTTGTTATTATTATATCAAAGATAGAGTCACCACTATTGTCTTCTTTTTTTCAGATGAGAAAATAGAAGATTTTGTTTACACTAACCAAACCTAACCTAATATAATCTGAGAGACAGTTTTAGTATTAGGACCCAGATGTAGTTCATTCCTAGACCATTTCTGTTTTCCAAATCACTCTAAATTCCTTCAGTTCAGCTATCATCAGGTTCTAATTTTCAGATTAAAAAAATATATGCCCATATCTTCCCTAAAACGCCTATAAACTGTGTAGCTTAAAGAAGTCAAGGACCCATCAGAAAGCTTGTATTTCCGGAAAACGAGAGAGGGCAAGCCCCTATTACCTGCATTGGAGTAGAGACCAGGAATCTCTCTCATTCCATTTGGCAGAAACAAACTGAGTCCAGAGAAGAAAGATGAGTGTAGTGCTCTGAATGGGGCTTTAGTTTGATTTCAGCTTCCCGCAGAAAACCAAGGATGCTGAGGCTGAACGGGAGACGAGAGGTGAACAGGTGTGAAGGAACTGTACAGATTTAATCTTAATTTCAGTAGGAAAATAAATCAGCTTATCTTTGTTCTCAACTCTCAACAGAATGGTGCAAAGAACATAGGGAGAAGGTGGGCTTGGCACCACAGAGAGAGTCTAATCTCAGCTTCACACCTGCATGAACTTCAACTGATTATGACCTCTCTCTGAGACTCTTTTCTTTATTTGTAAAGCAAGGCAAAATCTAATCAGAGGTTGATTGTGATAATTAGATGTGATAATGTGACTACAAGGCTACGCACTTTAGGGTTCACAGCGTACTCTTATTATTAGAGTTTTCCTTGCCTCCCCCCAAGTTTCCTTTTTCATAGTCCATCTTCTGTGACTTTCGCAGGAGACTGCATTCAAGTAAGCCCGTGATGGAACATAGGATGGTCTGAGGAGGGTTCATTAGGAAGAGGAGTCGTTACCAGTCCTAGGATAGGAAGACCCCATGGTCTTCAGCTCTTATTTTACAGACAGTATTGAAAAAAAATCTGAGCTTACAAGAGGGAGACCAATTCCAGTATTGTAATGTCAACCCTGATATTTACTAACACACTCTGGTTGTATCATTTTGGATACAGATGACGCTATTCTAAAATGGAGATAAGGAGTTCCCTCTGTGGCACAACAGCATCGGTGGTGTCTTGGGAGCCCTGGGACACAGGTTCAATCCTCACCCGGGATGGTGGGTTAAGGATCCAGCATTGCCACAGCTGTGGCATAGATCACAGCTCTGGCTCAGATCTGATCCCTGGCCTGCGAACTCCATATGCTGTGGGGTGGCAAAAAATAAAATAAAATAAAATAAAATAAAATGGATACGATGATGATAATGATGATGACAATATATGGCAGGAACACCATGAATATCAAAGGAAATACTGGTATGCAAGTGCAATGTAAACACATCTGTTTTGGCCCCAAACTGTGTCCCCCTGGACCAATATCTATACCATAACAAATAAGAGGCTTGCAACTTATGGTTAAAATCTTTTCTTTCTCTGATATTCTGTAATTCTATGATTTCACTAAGGGTCTTGACAAAATCTAAGTTGCCATACTGCTAATCTGAGTGTTTCAAGTTTATATGGTTATCTCAGCTCAGAGATGTGTACCTTACAACTTTGGGGAAAGTCTTGCTCCATAAAAGAGTTGCCTCATATGATATCTCCAAACTGCAGACTTTTCTAGATCCCTAGAAAACCCTCATCTGATGTGGGTCCTAGGGAATTTACCTCCCTGCCCCACCTGTGGTATTCCCTCCCTATGAAATTTATTGGGTTTTAATTTACACTGTATTGATAAAGAAAACTCATCATTCATGAGTCAAGATATCTAATTTCAAGTCCCAGCTATTTTGCTGTGTGGCTAGACTTTCTCTCAGGAAAAAAAGAAAAAGAAAAAGAAAAAACCCTAAAAAGGACATAAGTTAAAAACTCCTAGGTCTACCAGTCAGCCAAAGATAAAAAAAGAATGAGTCATCACTGGTGCAAAGAGTAGTTCACAGCCCAGAACCCAGACATTAAATTTGGGTGACAGGGATCAATGAATAGCAGAACTATTGACTAAATTAAGTTACTCTTGGGAATGGATATAGCTGGGACTGTAAAATCAAACATTTCTAGATTCCTTCAGACCGGAAAACATCAAACTTTACACAGGCTCTGAAAGTCACTGAATCTTCAGTTCATTTGTATGATACAATATAAATAATAAGGATCTAAATCCTTATCTCAACTACACCAATTTCTTTTCTAACAGAGGTCAAAGCAAACTTGAATAAAATCCAAATTATCACTTTCTCCCTGCCTAACCCTGTATTTTGGGCTACTTCACTAGAATTTCTTTGAAATTACTCAACATCTAAAAATTTTTGAATACCTAATCTTAACTAACACTGTAATATTTCCCCTTCCCAGGATCTACTCACCTGGATCCAGCTATGCCTGAAGTATGCATGAAGTCCAAATTTGTGTATGTGTGTGTGTGTGTATTTCAAATACATGAACCTTACTATGTTTTGTTTTCCCCAGGCCAGTTTGAGTTATATTCCTTTCACTTGCATTTGGAAGTACATCTGACCAATGGAAAAAATTATCTGCCTAATTTATTTTATTTTTGGCTTTTTAAATTTTATTTATTTATTTATTTAGCTTTTCTTTTTTTTTTCTTTTTTAGGGCCTCACTTGTGGCATATGGAGGTTCCCAGGCTACGGGTCCAATCCGAGCTACTGGCCTACAGCACAGCTCACGGCAACACTGGATCCGTAACCCACTGAGTGAAGCCAGGGATCGAACCCACAACCTCATGGCTCCTAGTCGGATTCATTTCCACTGAGCTATCATAGGAACTCCTATCTGCCTAACTTAAAAGTATTTGATCTTTTTACATAATAGGACTGATATTAATATTAGATAAATTAACAAATTTTGATCATTAACCATATTTCTAGTTCTAGCTACTATGCTAGGAGATGAGAATATGGTGATGAATAAAACTAAGTCTTTTCCCTAAAGTAGCTTGGTCTAGTTGAAGAGACTGGAGTGCCTGACCATAGTCATAATATGGGAGGTTATCGTTTGGTTTTCCTATAGAAGTTAGAGTCTCTGTAGAGGAGGTAACATTTTAAAGGGATAGTGAAGGCTGGTTAGACGTTTTTCTAGTAGAGCGATAGCTCTCAATCAGAGACATCTTTACTCTCCAGTAGACATTTTTGTTTGTCACACTTGGGGTGTGCCACCGATGCTGCAAAACATCCTACAATGCACAAACAGCTCCCACAGCAAAAAATTATCTAACCCCTAGCATCATTAGGCATAAGGATGAAAGGCTCTGAAGTAAAGATATTAAGAACATTCCTTTATATTCATAGCAGCACTATTCACAATAGCCAAGACATGGAAGAAAACCTAAATGTCCATCGACAGATGAATGGATTAAAATGATATGGTATATATATACAATGGAATAATACTCAGCCATAAAAAAGAACAAAGTAATGCCATTTGTAGCAACATGAATGGAACTAGAGACTCTCATACTGAATAAATAAAGACAAATACCATATGATATCAGTTATATCTGGAATCTAATATATGGCACAAATGAACCTATCTACAGAAAAAAAAAACAGACAAACTCATGGATATGGAGAACAGACTGGTTGTGGTTGCTAGGGGGGTGGAGCAGGAAGTGGAATAGACTGGGAGTTTGGGGTTAGTAGATGCAAATTATTTCATTTGGAGTGAATAAGCAATGAGATCCTGCTGTATAGCATAGGGAACTATATCTAGCTATGTGATGGAACATGATGGAGGAAAATGTAAGAAAAAGAATATATGTATACACACATATAAAAAGAATGTATATATATGTGTGTATATATAAATATAAAAAGAATGTATATACATAAAAAGAATGTATATATGCATATAAAAAACGTCTACATAAAAACATATGTATATATACGTATATATATATGTATGTGTATATATGTGTGTGTGTGTGTATATATATATATGGCAGGGTCACTTCACTATACAGTGTACAGCAGAGCTTGACAGAACATTGTAAATCAAATATAATAAAAAAAGTTATTTAAAAAAAGAACATTCCAAAGCAAGGTGGACATAAAGCCAGAAGTCATGATTAGTTCAGAATGATGGAAATGTCATTTAGGGAAAATAGGTCGAAGGCAAATGACAATTTCTGATCTTTGAACTTGAGGGCTTTTAACATTATCCTGTCAGTGTGGGAAGTTATCAAAGTTCTTTTAAGATTTGAATTAGAAAAAAAAAAAAAAAAAGGCCTTCTGAGCCAGAAATCTTGAAGAGGAACAGGTCTACAGGTTTCTTAACTTTGACTTTGAATGGGTGGGGCTACCAAAATAGAAGAGAAAAGGATTCCCACAGGAGAAAACATTAGAGAACTGTGAGGATAGAACAATTGATGTGTTATTAACATGACTGCTGAATTTGGCCAGAATGATACCACTGATGTTGATGATGAAGAAAACCATGGGGTTTGGCTTTCCTTCTAAAAATGTTTATTGGATTCTGTGCCAAGCAGAAGCTCTCTCTGCAAACAGCCTTATCCATCTCTTCTGTGCCATTTGTTCCCTCTCTTTGGACATTCTGTAAATTCATCTTGGAAGAATTAAATATTTTTATAATGAATCAGTTGCTGGTGACAGGTGCCAGATTGATGACTCTGGAGTAGGAAGCTTGAAGTGCTCACGTTCCTCTCACCGAGATGACAAGAAGAGTTATATGTGTTGAAAGATTGATCGGCAAGCTGTCCACAGGCACCTCTTTGGCCTCCAGAAAGCAGTTTAAAATTAGACCCAATCTGGAAGTCTTTTAGAGCCAAAAAGGAGTGTGTCATCATGCTGATGTTCCTTTCCCTTGTTACCTTTAGTAGAAATGACTTGGAGCTTGTATCCAAACACAGTCTGTACTTATACTCACAAGGTTGCATGTGGCATCCTCCTATCTCCACTCTGCAGAGTCACTGAGTTTTAGAGCTAAAAGAGATCCCAAAGGTCACATAACTTACGTGTTCCACTTTACAGATGAGGGAAGTGAAAGCTATAATCAAATTCATGACTTACCCGGGATTGCACAAGATGTCATAGAATAAACTAGAGGAAACTAGAAGTGTTTTCTTCTTTTTTGAGAGCTGTCCTGCCCCATTTCTTTTTTTTAACCCCCTAACTTTATTGAGATATAATTAACATAACATTGTGTATGCTTAAGATATAAAGTGTGATGATTAAATACACTATATTGTGAATTGATTACCACAGTCAGTTTAGTTGACACTTCTTCATCTCACATAATTACCATTTTTTGTTGCAGTGATGGTGAGAATATTTAGCATATACTGTCTTAGCAATTTTCAAGTATACAATACTGTACAGTCATCATGCTATACATTAGATCCACCCAAATTTATTCATCTTATAACTGGAAGTGTACTCTTTGGAAAACATTTCCACATTTCCATCCTTCCCCACCCCTTGACAATCACCATTTTACTCTCTGTTTCTTTGAGTTTGACCATTTTAGATTCCCCGTATAAGTGAGATCATACAGTATTTGTCTTCCTCTGATTTATTTCACTTAGCATATTGACTTCCAGGTTTATCCATGTTGTCACAAATGGCAGGATTTCCTTTTTTTTATGTCTGAATAATAGTCCACTTTTGCATATATACCAAATTTTCTTTATTCATTCATCCCTCAATTAACAATTAGGTTGTGTCCATGTCTTAGCTATTGTGAACAACATTGCAATAAACATGGGGGTGCAGATATCTCTTTTAGATAATGATTTTATTTTTTAGGGTATGTATCCAAACCCGCATCTTAAGTGGGTATCCCCTTAGCTAAGTTGACCCTCAATCCTATCATCCTGCTCCTCATAACTATGAATGACAGCAAATTTACCATTAAGGAATGTCTAATTTGTGTCTACTGACCATGCTAGACTCTTCACACATATTAGCTCTGATTTTGCAACAACCTTGGGAAATAAGTATTACTATAATAATTCTACAGATGAGGAAATTAAGTCGCACAATGCTTAAGGTGCCCAAATATCATATAGCTAATGAAATGAATTAGTTATTAGTGAATTAGTCATTAGTTTTTGTTTGTTTGTTTGTTTGTTTCTTTTTAGGGCCTCACTTGTGGTATATGGAAGTTCCCAGGTTAGGGGTCAAATCAGAGATGTAGCTGCCAGCTTATGTCACAGCCACAGCAATGCAGGATCTGAGCCATGTCTGTGACCTACACTACAGCTCATGGCAGTGCCAGATCCTTAACCCACTGAGCGAGGCCAGGGATCAAACCCACGTCCTCAAGGATCCTAGTCTGATTCGTTTCTGCTGCACCACAATGGGAACTCCTCAATCAAAATGTAAACAAATTGTTGTATAATTGTGTTATATCGTGCAGTCTACCCAAGTCTGACCCCCAGATTTTCTTTCTACTCCTTCCAGCCATAACGTCTATGTCCACCAAGTGGCTGTTTTTCTAGCAGGGATCAGGATATCAAGGTAGTTGACAAAATTCACACTTTTTTTTTTAAGGAAGAAAACTTTCCTCTATTCCTGATATTTTCTTTCATGTGAAGAAAGCTCCATTTGCACTTTGCAGATGTTTTTTTCTCCCCTAGTTTGTTGAGTTTTATCATGAAAGAGTATTGCATTTTATCAGATGCTTCTTTCTGCATTCATTGAGATGATTGTGTAGGTTTTTTTCCCATTTATTCTAGTAACATGTGTATTAAATTGATTGCTTTTTATATGTTGAACCAACTTTGCATTCCTGGGATTTATGCCACTAGGTTATAGTGTATAATGACTTTTATGTAGTGCTGGATTCAGTTGCTAGTATTTTGTTGAGGGTTTTTCATCTGTAGTCCTGAAGTATATAGGTCTCTCATTTCTCTGTGTGTGATGTCTTTGTCTGGCTTTGGTATCATGGTAATAATGATATTGTAGAATGAATTTTTCCTCTTCTATTATTTATTTTTTTCACTTTGAGAAGCATTGGTGTTTATTCCCATATAAGAGGGAGTGGAATAAACTATCTGGTGAGTTTGGAAAGAACACCTGGATATAAACCACCTCCCATTCCCTCTCACTTGAGAGTGAGTCACTTTTCAAGGAAGGCGGGGGTCAGGGGGAAGTTCTTCTCAGTTTCCAGTGCCCTACATTTCAACAAGGAAAGGAAGGCATGTTTTGACCTAAGATACCTGCCACTAGTTGTGTAAATTTCTTTAATGTTGGATTCAGCATAAGAAAGACTACTTCCTTGCATCACACAATTTTCTTAATAATAACTTAAACCATAGCATAATATTCTGAACTTTATTTGCCTTTAAGTCCAAAATCTGGTCTGGGAAGAAGAGCTTCATAAATCTTTCAGGTTTTCTTAGGCTTTAACAGTATGAAAGTAGAAATCTCTTATTTATGTATTCCAGAAAGAACAGTGAAATAATCAGAGGTGCCTAAAAATTACCACATAAATTAACAGAAAAGATATGGGGTTTAGAATCTCAATGCTTGAACAAGAATAAAAATAAAATATGCTATATAGTGCTTTGCTTGCATAACTACTGTTTTTACTGTCCTTCTCCCCCATGGGCTATCATATAAAATTAGATGAAATATTTTATCATGCAAAGCTTCTGTTTATATCTCTGAAAATGAGAATCAACATACTCAGTTTTTAAACTACAACTTTCCTCGATAGCAAGTTGTAGAGCCCACTCATGATGGCTCACAAGGCTAGTTGTGTACATCTCTTTCAACTTCACTTTCACTTGGTAGATTGAAATCTGCCATGATGAAATTAATTTCTCCAGGACATCAGGAAATGTTATATAAGGGCTTTTTTTTCCACTTGGAGAACCAGTTGTTAAACATTTTACCAGCACATGTAATCCAGTCTTGCTTCCCACTAGTATGTATGATAGCTAATACAGCCTCTTCTGAACTTTCCTGGGTTTAAATTACCTATCGTCAGAAGACAGACAAAGGCAGAAAGAATGTGACTCCACTAGGTTTCTCAAGAAACACAGCTTCTATGATTTAAGATCCCTCACTCTCTATTTATCACTTGCCAACTGCAGTTTAGAGAATTTAGTCACCCACATGAGTAGATATCTTTCAGTTTCTTTGTGGTCCCTTACCAACAAATACATCTCCTTTGGATATCATTTTAAGGAGAGAAAACCAATAATTAGTACAGTCATTAGTGTACAAAGTGCTCCTGGGGCTTTATTTCATTTAATCTGCATGACTCTCGTATATATAAATGGTGGGTTTCTTATCTATATTTTTCAGTTAAGAAAACTGAGATTCAGGAGCAAGTGTGACCACAATCTTGGGGTAATTAATCAACAATACCTCCTCTCTTTATTATTCCTTTTTGGATCCTTCTCCTTATACTGTAAATATGCTCAGGTTTCACATATCCTTTACAAAAAATAACCTGGCCTGTTGTTACCCTCTATTAACCATTCGGTCTATGTGTTTCCCTTATCAGCCAATCTCTGGGAAGACCAGTGAGCACTTGTTATATCTGTGTCCTCTTATTCCCTCTGCTCCTGTTCACTCTCCAGTCACTCTTCAAAAGGAAGAAAGTAAAGAGCTTACCTGAGATCATATATTCTCAAGTCAGATAGAACTGCATTTGAATCCAGGTTATGCCATGGACTAGCTTTGTGATCTTGCATCAAAAACACTTCCATAACCCTTAGTTCCTATCTATAAGTGGATTCATTGCATCTATATCAGAGAACAGTTGTAGGGACTCCAGAATGCAAGTTGACACAAGTTCTGATAATCAGGACATGCTATTTATTATTACTATGAGTCTGTTAAATTTTACATTTTGGAGTATTGGGTCTTTATACTTTATTTTCATTTGGCATCTGTATACTCAACTGGTCTTCCCATTTCATATATGACCACTTTCTCTTTAAGTGTCTACTTTAAGTGTCTGTTATGCTTCCTTGAACTTTTCTCCCTCTCAAGGTGATGTTCCCCAAGGTTTCATAATTGATCTATTGCTTATGTTACTACACATTTGTTCTGATTTATCTCACCGGCTTCCAGGCTAATTTATAGATTCTGGCTCCCAAATATGTGTCTTCTGTCAGACCCCTTTAACTTCAGGATCGTATGTCTTCACTTGAATGACCAAGAGCAGTTCAAACTCATTAGGTCCAAAGTAAGAGTCATCATCATAATTTACAAAACCACTCCTTCTTTGCCATTTTCTGTTTCACTTGGTGCACTACCATTTACCCAGTTACTGTACTATTCACCCAGTTATCCGTGCTAGAACCTTATATATGAAATTTAACTTTTCTCCTTGTTCTTCATAATCACAATTTTTCCATCCTCTATGTTTCTACTATCTATTATCGTAGTGAGCTGAATGATGCCCCAGAATATTTCCAAGTCCTAATTCTGGGAAGCTGTAAATGTTATCTTTTTTAAAAAAAAGCATATTCATATGATTAAGTTAAGGACCTTGAGATTGAGGTCATTCTGGGTTATCCAGGTGGGTCCTAAATGCCATAACAAGTATCTGTACAAGAGAAAAGCAGAGGGAAATTTAATATAGGCATAGGAGAAGGTGATATAAAGGCAGAGTCAGAGACTGGTTATATCTGCAAGCCAAGGAAGACCAAGTGCTAGCATCCACCAGAAGCCAGAGGAGGCAAGAGATGGATTTCCCCCAAGAAACTCTGGAGGGAGCATGGCCCTACCAACATGATTTCAAACTCTGTCCTCCAGAACTCTTGGAGTTGCTTTGAGCCACTAAGTTAGTGGGTTACGGTGGCCACAGGAACAAATATAGTCTGTTCTCTTCATCCTCACTACTATACATGTGATTCTCCCCTTTACTAACTTGCCTGACTGTAATAGCCTGTCTCCCCTTTCCCCACAACTTTCTGTCTAGTCTCCCTCCAAGCTATTTTCTGGTAGTTGAAAATTAAGTTCGTATTACTCCTCTGCATAAAATATGACAAACTCCAATATCTTTAAAGTTGTTCTTGTCTTTCACAAACTGATGTCTCTATCTTCTCTGCAGCCACACTTCATCCCATATCATTCTTTAACATTGTTTCCATACTCATCCAATTGGCTGTTTCTTGCCATCAGGCTTTTTATGCTGAGTGTTCTTTTTGTGTTTATTTCCTTCTCCATCTCTTGTTACTCTGAACTTAATACATGTTTTTATAATTATCTTTGTTTAATCTTTATTCCTCACTGTGTTGTCAGCTTCTTGAAAGCAGACGCCACATCTTATTTTTCTAGCACTTATTTTCCTAATAAATCTTATTTATTTTCCTAATTTCCATGTATTTCTAGCACCCAGGTGCGAATAGATGTTCAGTGAAAGAAGATTGCTGAAACATAGCTAATACTGAGATAATTTACTCATCCAGCTGAAAAATGGCCATTGTCATGATGGCTTTAATGTCATTCTAAAAGGATTGTCCCACTCAGATTCAAGCTGCTCTCAAGATATTATTTGTGCAAATGACATGACCACAAACCGCCCATTTCTCTCAATCCATCCAGAATTTAGCATTCCTTAATAAAATAATTAATAAAATTCTACTTTTTCCAGGAAGACTTCTTCAACTTTCCAACTTATTTAAAAATGCCCCAACTTATTTTAAAATTGTATCCCTCCATTGAATAGTCTTCATTCTACTTTCTTATTTTTTATGTACATACATACAAATACATAGACACACACAGATAAATACACATGGTTATGTATATTTACTTCTCAGTGTATATTTATATAAATGCAAATGCCCATCTACATACATATATAAACATAAATGTAAACAAATACATATACAAGTTTGTATTTTGTAAATATACATAAATATATATATGTTTCTATGTATATTTCACATGCATGTATTCATATCACATTATTGGGTGAATGTGTAGGAAAAATACTTTGGAAAAAAGATAATAATAAATGCAGCTGCAGATCACACAATTTTAAACCTTAAAAGAACTTACTAGCAGTCAATGTTCCAATCTCTTACTTTACAAATGAAAAATATTGAAACTCAGTAAAGGATACTGACTTGCCTATCATTTCCTAGTGAAACAGGAACAAAATTGAGATGAGAACTCTAAGCAGCTGGCATTG
Source organism: Catagonus wagneri (assembly GCA_004024745.2). NCBI lineage: Eukaryota > Metazoa > Chordata > Mammalia > Artiodactyla > Tayassuidae > Catagonus > Catagonus wagneri. Next base: position 15,618,246 of record PVHT021183634.1, read on the forward strand.
TAGCTTATGTGCTATTTTCTTCTTTCCCTTCAACACTGAAGCCCAAGATTTAGCTCCAATAGTCTCTAAAATGTCTCTAACTCCATTGCTTAAAATTCTAAATGATTAATTATCTTTATGGTACTTTTTGGCCAACTTCTAATCTCCTTCACCCTTGCTAGTTTCCGCATGAAATTTTCAAATATCTCTCTTTAGAAAGTAAGAAAGACCTGCTAACCAACTGCCCAAGTCAGACCGGTCTCTTTAGTGAGTATGACACTAATAAGATTTATAACATGACCGGGGTTTGCAATTGGTGGTGACAACTAGAAAATTGCCCCAATAAAAATTTGACATGACTTTGAAAGCAATAAAATATTTTACTTTTTGCTTCGTTTTCTCTGGGAAGAAAAGAGAAAGAGCCACTGCAGGGCAGGGTAATGGTGCCATAATTCTTCTGAGGTGAGATTATGGCTGTTCAACTCTGGATAAATTTCTCTTCAGGTATGAAGAGATGTCAGACTGGGCTATGAGTCACTGTTCTCCACATCACCAATTTCAGGATCCTTTGGAAACTATCTTGTGAAACAAGTCATGAGGTTTTGGACAAAAAACAATTTCCTAAACTCTGTCATCGCAACTTGAATCAAGCCTCTTTTCTGTGATGCATTAATTCCTGACATTTGGTTTGTTTGCCTTTTCCAGTACTTTAGGATTTCTATATTTAATCCCAAGATGTAAGAAAGCAAGGAAGGAACCTTAATACATATTCAGGTCTAACCTCTGTCGGTTGATTGGATACTCTTTAATATCCTTACCAACAAGTCACCAAAGTTGTGTGGATATATCCATGGACTAGGGGCTCCCTGACTCATGAGGTAGACCAAATCAATTCATGATGACTATGACTGTGAAAACTCTTACCCAAGATATACCTTCCATAATGCTTATTTGATGACCTTATTTATGTCCTCTAGAGCCACATGAGTTTAAATCAACTCATTCATCTGTGATAAATCTCAGCTATTTGAAGACACCATTCACTTCTAACATTTACAGACTGATCCCACTGAAACCACGCCTCCCCCCAAAAAAAAGTTCTCATTATGTGTCCATCAGTGGACACTGGCTGACGCAGAGGGTCTAGATGCCCATATTTTGATTTTGTTTCCCCTAGAATTAGAGCTTGAGGCAAGGATTCAAGTTCAAGTACTTCATTAGGGAGATGATTTAAAAAAATCTATAATGGAGTTAAAAAGTTACACAGGATTAAGAAGGCAACCAGTAAAGAATGAGTTATGAAGCAAGTTGCCACTGAGGACAAATGTAGGTATATCCTGCTGGGACCAATGTGGAATACACACTTTAGGCAAGGGAGCTGGGGGTTTTAATCCACCCCCCGCCTGTCAATCATTGCTTGAGGAATGCTTGAAGGTTGCTCTTAAGGAATTTAACTCCCTACCACTTGCAGCCTACTACCGTATAAGAAGTGGGGGCTCTGGAAACCAGGGAAAACCATCAAGCAAAGAGATACAGATGCTGGTAGTTGGAATTCAGTCGATGAAAAAGACATAGGCTGAGGGGATATGGATGGATTTTGACAGTTTCTGCTACTCTCATTCAATGTTAGACTGAAGAATGATGACACCCAATAGTGAGAATACGGTCAACTGATCATGGGCCAGCAAACAGACTTCCATCACCCCTGACTCTGCTCACTTAATGGGAGACATAAAAACAGAGGAGGGATGAATTGTATTAAAAAGTGGACCATACACTCTATACCTCCTCTAACTCCACGTCACCAGAGCAGGCAAAACTATCCTGTCTGTTTCCTTTTTTGGGGGGCGGGGGTTACAACTATGGCATATGGAGGTTCCCAAGCTAGGGCTCAAATTGGAGCTACACCTCCAGCCTATGTCACAGCCACAGAAACGCGGGATCCAAGCCACATCTGCAGCCTACACCACAGCTCTTAGCAACACCAGATCCCTGACCAATAACCAAGGCCACGGATCAAACCCACATCCTCATGGATACTGGTTGGATTCAATTCCGATGTGCCACAACAGGAACTCCCTATCTATCCTGTCTATTTCTATTTGGCCTATGAGCCAGATTAAAGGGGCGGGGGGGGGGGGAGAGAAAGAGGAATAAAATTTCAAGACACCTGGAAATAACATGAAATTCAAATTTCAACCTGTATAAAGTATTGTTGGAATACAGCCACACCCACTCATTTCTGTATTATCTATGGCAGCTTTCACACTATAACTGCAGAGTTAAGTAGTTGCAACAGAGAACATATGGCTTTTCAAAGCATAAAATATTTACCATTTACCCCTTAACAGAAAAACGTTGCTAGACCCTGCACTAGAGCCTTGGAAAGGTCCAGTCTGTATGGGGAGGTGAGAAAACAAAAATCTTAAAGATGAGTTTTAGATTAACACTAAAGTAACCAGGACTAAGAATTGAATAGAACAGATTTAATATATGAAAATGGTTCAGAAGCAAAGGAACATGACCAAAAGTTGTTGTTAATGACTCTTGCATAGAGTACAATTGCAATAACGGCTGGAAGATTTTAAACTATTTCGTTTATACCCCAGAGAGTGTATATTCACATACATATATCTTGATTATATATGTTTAATATCCTTCAATGTCTCCTTACACTTGAAATGGAGCCCTATGACCTTGCAGCATCTTCAAGGCTGTATTCATCTGATTCCTGTCTACCACTTTGACCAGATTATCTCCCACCCTCTTCCTTGCTCTCTAGGACTTATCCCCCTTTGTCTCCACTCTACTTGTTCTTCCTCAAATACATCAAGCTCTTCCTCCACCCCCGCCCCCAATAGGACTCTGTTCTAGTTCCTCTCTACCTGACATCTTTCTCCCTCAGCTCTTTGAACAGCTGATTCACTTGAATGTTTCAAGTCTCAGCATATATGTCACTTGCTCAGGGAAGCCACCTAACCTGGCTTTATTCCACCATCCTATTTGTTTTCTTCAGAGCATTTGATTTATACCTAAAATTTCATGCATATCTACCTGATTACTGTTCCCTACATACATAAAATAGACTGTGACCTTCAAGAGGACAGGGGCTTTGTCTCTTTCATTCATCACTCTATCCTTGTACTCTTATAAGTTTGCATATTACTCCATCTCTTGATTTTGCTGTGAACGTAAAACTACTCCAAAAAAAATAAATCTGTGAAAAATACACTTGGCCATTTAAATCAAAAATAGTAATGCATTTTGGAGTTCATAATTAGAAATAAAATGTATGAGGAAAAAAACCAAAAGTCAGGAAAAAGAGACACAAAAGCATACTGATGTAAGCTTTTTATAATACGCATGAAGTGGTATAATGGCATTTGAATGTAGACTGTGATAAATTATAGTGCAAACCCTAACACATCCATTAAAATCCACAGGAAAGAGCCTTATCTAATAAGCCAGCAAGAGATATGACACAATCATGAAAAATACTAACCCAAAGGAAAACATAAAAGAGCAAAAAGGGAACAGATCAAACAAATTTTAAGTAAGTAGCAAGTGGTAGCCTTAAATCAAATCATATGAATAATTACATTAAATATAAATTGTCCCAATATTCCATTTAAAAGGCAGAGATTGTCAGATAGATAAAATATCAAGATCCAATTGTATACTGGATACCAGAAATATGCTTTAAATACAAAGACACAAATAGGTTACAAGTAAAATGATGAGAAAACATACCATACTAACCAAACAAAATGTAGTGGCTAAAATAATATCAAAGTACCATCAAGAGAGACAAATTTCTTTCAAGAGAGATGATAAAAGTATTCATTCCTGTGTATAAGTCAGACATAAACATATTACAAGGAAAAAAAGTTGCATTATTAGGCACTCAGTAAATACTCATTGAATGAATGAATATGTGGCTTTAAAGAAGTCAGAGTAGAATTACAGAATGTTCAAAGACATTGTCATTTGATAAGGTAGTGTTGGACCTACAGACTGTACACAAATCCTTATTTTATTCTTTAAATTAGTGTGTAATAACCCTAGGCAAGATCCTTACTTTTTAAGTCTATTTCCTTATTTCTAACTGGGGATTAAAATTCCTACCTCTGTGAGAGATTATGATCATTAATGGGATAATGAGGCTTGCAAAGTCCCTAGGTACACGGTAGGGCTAAATAAAGGATAGCAATTCTTTCCTTTGCTATCATCATTACAAGTAGGCTGAGGTTGGAAAAGGTATTCTTGGGGATAGATAACATGGGCCCACAACATGACATTGCTAAGACACAGAGGTCCAGGAGGGGAAAGGACTCAATCACAACTCCATTGCAAGCTTTGCTGCAGAGCCAGGACTGGGATCCAGATCAACAGTCTCCAAGTTCTGTGCACTTTTTACCTTACTAGCCTGCCTCTATCTTTATGTCAGACATCAATTGTGGGCATTCTCCAGAGATCTTGGAAGGTGAATGTAATGTCATGTGCGAAAAATAAAATCCCTTTGCTAACCAAATACTGTTTGGGTGAAACATTTTTGCAGCAAACCCAGAGATGGTGTCTCTCATTCCCTGCAACAGCCTGCAGCTCAAGCAGAGTTCAGCAGTGCAGAGTGCAATGTTCTGATTTTCCTAGCACTTTTTTATATACCCATTTTGAGCCCTTTCATGTCCTGGGACTTTAATGCTGACTTTAAATAAAGTAGAAAGATGGTTAAGCCATCTTGGCCCTGCTCCCTTCTGTCTTGAGTATCTCATGAGAATGAATCCTCTGAAGTCTCTGGGGCAAACCAAGTTCTGCAGAGAGAAACACTCCATGAAAGCAAGGATTACGCTGCACTCAGTAATAATTGGCTTAGAGTGCTGAGATTTGACTATACTTCTGTGTGGCAGAGAATTAGCCTAAGAAGCAAGGGGGAAATATGATATGCCAAGTGATTTCTTAGTGGCTCTGGGGAGTTCCTGAAACCACTTTAGATGTCAGTTTCCTTGTCTCTAACAGGAGGAGGTTGGAATAGATTGTGTCCTTCCCTTCCCAGTCTATCTTGCTAGGATCATTCATTAGATATGAAAGTGGAGATGAGAGAAAGCAGGCAAGGCCAAAAGGCTAAGGGTCATATACCAAAACAGCAAAGAGAGGGTCAGAAAGCCAAAACTGAAGGAAGACAAGGATGAAATTAAGACTAAGTCAGGCAGAGGGAGGCTGAATGGATTTTGCAGATCACTCTTGATGATGCAATACACTAGAGGTTTAGGAATGAGGCAGCAGAGAAGATTGGCTTGCTTGCTTGAAGAGTCTCCATGAGAAATTGTGTTAATGAAATTTGCACACAGTTTGCCCCTTCCTCATGCCTTCTGCTGCCTTGTGGGTTATCATACAGACTGGAGGGTTTCTGATCTCATCTTATTTTCTTCCCAGGGAGAGACAAGGGTATTGAGACCATCTGTTCTGGCCTTCCTCTCTGGAATACACCCCACCTAGGGGCTTGCTCTGGAAAGAAGGGAGCCATGTCCTCACAGTTTCTCTCCTCTTGAAAAAAAGAGCCCTGAAAATCCAGAGTCCCACATGTACTAGGCTCTTGTCCCCAGTCAATAGCACTGCCTCCACCCCACCACCAAGCACACAGCTGGCAACAGTGCTGTTTCCATGGTGATAATGAATGGCAACAGGCAGTAATCAAGAAGGGTCACTGGGAGTCATAAGTCATTACAGATTGCATTTAAAGGGACACAGCCACTTTTAAAATGATAAATGTCTTCCATATAGCCTCCCCTGCTCCAGTCACCCAGAAACAAACGTTTGCTAGGCATTTGTTTTGCATGTTTACTTTCTTTGTATTTCTTTCCATATGGAGAGTGGAATCAGATTGGTCAGCTTTTTCACCAGGACATCCACAGCACAGCTGCTCATAGCCTAAGGTTTACAACACTTGGGAAGGCAGCCTAGCCAAAAATGAAGTCCTTCCTCTATCCCTGGCAGAATCTGAAATTTCTATATGACAGATTTATCTATCTGGTTCTTTAAAAATACCGGAGTTCCAGGTGTCTCATTGAAAGTCAAATAACCCTAGGAATCTAACATTCACTGACATTTAAGCTGCATTTCATAATAATAGAAATTTATATAGAACTTGGACTCAGAACACATGTGCTTGAGTTTCAGCCATGTCCTCAAAATGATGACCTGGGGCAAATCCTTTAAATGTTTTGGACATCTATGTCTTCATTTTTAAATTAGAGATAATTATACTTAGCTTGACTGGTTGTTGTGAGGACCAAATGAGGTAGTAGATTTGGAAATAGGATATAAGCCATGTAGTACTTTCTTAATTAAAATACTTTTTAGGAGTTCCCACTGTGCCTCAGCAGAAACAAATCTGACTAGCATTCATGAGGACGCAGGTTCAATCCCCGGCCCTGTTCTGTGGGTTAAGGCTCTGGTGTTGCTGTGAGCTGTCGTGTAGGTCACAGACAGGGCTCCGATGGACATTGCTGTGGCTGTAGTGTAGGCTGGTGGCTACAGCTCCGATTCAACCCCTAGCCTGGGAACCTCCATATGCTGTGGGTATGGCCCTATAAAGCAAAACAAACAAACAAAAACTTTTTAAACATATTTTTTTTAAATACCAAGTTTAGAAGTGACTGTAATAATCATTTTGTTTTAAAAATTCCTGCTGTACATAAACCTGGGCAGGGAAGGTGTATTTTACTGTGTGACTTTAAGTAAATCACTTTCCTTTTATGAATGATTTGTTTTATAATCTATAAAATAGGGGTGGTAACTTCTGCCCTGCCTGATAGGTAGTTTGTAGTGAAAATCAAATGAAATATGTAGGTGCTCCACGTGTAACCTGCTCAGTATTACCCAAATGTAAGCTATAGTCAGTTAGAAAGCATCTTGTTAATAATCACATTCAGCTATTTTTTTCTTGCTGCAAACCTTCCATTTCAGACCTAAAGTAGTGTCTCATTAAAGCCCAATCCTCCATGAGGTTAAAAATAAATTCCTTGCCTCACCCTGTAATTTACACTTGTGTCTTTACTATTTCTTCTCAGTCTCCAGAGCTGAATGTTCTTTAATGGTCTCACTGACAACCTGAGATCAAATAAACATGTTAATATGGAACAGGCATTCATTTGATCTGAGGAGCAGGGGAATTGGTCCAAAACGATTTCTGCATAGCAGGTATTCCTCCTGGGAAAACATACAATTATTTTTGAGATCTTTTTTTGCGAACTAAGATTTAAACTAAATTGCATGTCATTAATATTTCTCTCTGACTGTTGGTCTAGTTTTTTAATTAAGTAACAGCTGAGGCAGTATGCAATTTAGATACACCACGATCCATCTTCTATATTAAGAAATATTAATAATAATATTAGTGATTAATTATGCATGTCATCTCACAGAAGTCCTAATACAAGTGCAAATCAGCCACAGCAATCTAAGAATGTGAAGGTGTGTGTCTGTGGCCCTCTCAGTATCTTCACTGCATAAATCTTATTAAATTCTTTTAAATTATCTCACATTCAGTGGATTATTGCAACAACAACAACACAGAAACAACAACAACACTTTTCATAGCCTTGCATCCGCAACTTTAGAAATTTATATTTTATTTGAAAATAACTTCACTCGAGGTTTTATCACACAATTTCTTGTATCATTGTAGAAACTTAATTTGGATTTCCTTATTTCATCAAACTCTTCAGGTTAATGGTGAAATATTAATCTAAATCACTATCATAATTGTTAGTATTGTCATCGTTGTTGTTAAATTTCTGTTACTTGAATTAATTTGATCTTATATTTTGATGCAGTTCCAGGAATGATTATTATATATTTTTACATTTACTTATCGAAAATCTCTGTTCCTGCCTCTGAGAGAGATGACTAACCAGTTTACCACATGCAATTTCTCAACAAAAATTGGGGGTGCCCTAGAGAAATGCGACATCTCTCTCCTTTCCCAATGCTGCCTCACATGTGCATTCCCCCAGGGTTCTCCTGAAGGTTACTTGATAACCAGCTGTTCAGTGCATCTCTATTTCTTTATCATTCATGCTCATTTCCTTTTGAGGAGCAATTCATTTATAAGAAGGGCACACTCTTCTTGAATCTCTCCTCTAGGCCCACACTCCATCCTGGTTTTTCCCAGGTTCCTATCTATTAACTAGCTATAGCATCTAGTATTTCTGGTTCCAGGGTTGCTCTCAAATATGTAAAGCAAGCTTTCACAATCTTGGCATATTGACATTTGGGGCCAAATGCTTCCATTTTGTCCATTGTGCATTGTAGGATGTCCAATGGCATCTTTGTCCTCTCTCCACTAAATGACATTAGAATCCCCCCTTCCCAGTCAGCACAACCAAAAATGTCAAGTGAGGGAGAGCACAACCACCCGCGCTTGAGAACCACTGTTAGGAAGGGAGGTTAGAGCCAAAATGTTGACAGTCCTGACAGCCATGACAAACAATAAAACCTGTTTAGGAGACATACTAGGAGAGTCAAACATTACTTAGAATTAGAGCTATTTTGAAAAGATAACTTGCTTGGAAAACAAATTAATATGGATAAAAGTAGAAGAGCTCAGTTAAGAAGAGCTGCAATGACCTGGGACAGAGATGATTAAGTCCAGGGCTATGGCAAGGTAGTAAGAACAAATACAGTAATAAGAGGTTTTGATTTGAGAACTATTTTAGCAATGAAAGTGATAGGACTTAATGAGTAATCAGATGTGGGGATAATGTGTGGGATGAAGAGTTGGGATAACTTCTACTCAGATGACAGGAACAATTGTGGTGCTGTAATCAAACATGGACTTACAGTTCTGCTTTATTATGGTAACCAGGTAATATGACATCTCACTTACTAGGTAGTAAGCACCTAGAGGACCACATGTGTGTCCTATTTATCTTTTCATCCTTGTTATCTATTCAACATCTAGAATTAGAGAATGCTAGTAGTTGTCTATCCTGAAAAGCCAAGTGCTAGCACCCATATTAAGTCCATTACCTATAATGCATGGAGCAACCTTTGAAAGATCAAGATTTTATCCCCCTTTATAGCTGAGAAATTTAGAAATGAGAAAATTGTCTAAAGTAAATACAACAGATTAGTGGTAGAGCCAGATCTCGAATCTCAGTCTGTTTCCAAAACCAATGTCTGTCCTTTGTGCCAAACTGTCTCTTAATTGAAAGCTTTCCCTGGTTCCACTTCTCCCTTCATCCTGAAGCCAGATGACCCCTCCCACTCCAACACCCATTTTGGAATGAAAAAGCTGAGCAAGGGCATGCAAGGGTTTTTGGCACTCTTCTCCTCCTTCCTTTTCTCCTTCTCCTCCTCCTCCCTTTACTCTTGATTTAAGAATTTCTGTCTCTTGCACAAAGGGATACTTTCCCCCTCTCTGAAACACAGGGCAGCAGGTTAGCGACTGCCTGCAGGCACTGAGAAATTGGACTGTTCTTACAGAGTCAGAATGTTTGGGCTGAATGTCAATGAATCTAAAATATGATCGATTAATGTACATTTTGCCACCACGTGTGAGTTAAACGATTAGGCACAAAATTGCTTGAAGCAAAACTGTAATATTTGATCAAAGTCAGAATGTTAGAAAAATTGCTGAAGTTGGTTTTTTGGACTCCAAGTCTGGTTAGTTTTCCATTTCTCCCAAATGAAAGCCCAGCAGCTCTGTCTCTTCAGGACTCTCCCAGAAAATGTGGGATTGCATAAGCACAGAAAGCTCTTTGTTATCTTTGTGTTTCATCCAGAACTGTAAGTACACATGATCAACTGCATTGTAAATGATTCCCTGGGAGGAGGAGGAGGTGGGGGCTGGACCCTATCAATCATGTTAGGATAGGAGATCTGTGTCTCTGGGCAATACTCAGTATACCAACCTGATGCTGCCATAGTGGTTCCTACCACCGTCAATCCATGGTGGTCAAGACTTTTAGTCAGTGGTAGTCAAAGCTTTCTAATGTTGAAGATGAAGATAATTATGGTAACAGTGATAAAAATGAGATGACTACAATGATGGTGGGATATGGGCATATAAACAGGGTCCTCAGGCTAGGGAATTTATATACACATGAGCAATGGGCAGCAAAAAAACAGTTGTATAAAAGCTGGACTGAAATCTTCAGTGGCATTTCTATTTCCTTCCCATTTTTTTTTAAGGTTAAGATCTTGTCCTTGTAATGTCACAAAACTTAAGTCAACATGACATCCATCAGTGTCATAGGAAAAAAGGAATGAGACAGACAAGAGACAACACATTCTCCCATGGTGTCTAGAGTTAAGGTGACCTAAACTGTACAGCCTATATACCCAGAGTTCCAAAACAAGGTACAAAGAACAGAGTAGAGATTGCTCACCTCATACTCAAGGAGAGTCTTAGTTCTTTCAAGCAGATGAGCACTGCTTAATGGAAATGCTCATCTATAAAATGGAGGCAACTGTACCTAAAAATGAAAAGAGGGTGTTCCTATTGTGGCTTAGCGGGTTAAGAACCCAAAATAATGTCTGTAAGGATTCGGGTTCAATCCCTGGCCTCACTCAGTGGGTTAAGGATCTGACATTGCTGCAAGCTACAGTGTAGGTTGTAGATGTGGCTGGGATCCAGTGTTACCATGGCTGTGACACAGGCCCGCAGCTGCAGCTCTCATTCAACCCCTAGCCTAGGAACTTCCATATGCTACACATATAGCCATAAAAAGAATAAATAAATAAATAAATAAATAAATATAAAAAGAGCTACCATTTATGTTCATGCTGTGAATTAGACATCATATTAAATTCACTCCTCAGTACACATGCCAGTCAATATATGTCACCCTTGGCTTATTATAAAATTACCTATTATTTAAATGTCTGATAGCAGTACCTTTCTTTGGAGATTTTAACTCATACTACCTAAAATGGGATCTGGTGATTTTCTAATTTTAGGAAGTACCATCTGTCATTTTTATTATTAGGCAACCTATGAAAACACATAGGGTATTGCAAAGATTAAATGAGATGCTGAGTAAAATGTTTGATACATAGTAAGGGTTTGTGAACTGGAGTTTGGCCCTTGTGACCACTTGCTATCTGCCTCTACCTGGATTAAATCATAAGCCACTGCAGCTGCCAACCCGCAGCACCCCCTGAGTGGAGCTCAGGGTGGAAATCAGGAGTGAAACACTCTGTGCTCTGGGAAAACTGGAAGAACAGGTCTTCAGACAGTCAGATATTTTTAGGAGAGGATTTTATGTGCTCAATTTTTGCATCTCCTCATATCTAGAAAAACACTAAAATCCTTCATGGTGATGTCTGCCCCTCGTGACTAGTAGTAACCTTCACGAGACCAGAAACAAACTTTTGTAAAATGTGTGCCTGGCTGCATGCACCGCCCCCTCACCTTGTCTATACATTGATATTCTTTCCCCCTGCCTCCTTGGTGAGCCACAAGGGAAATCCTAAGGCTGTGAAAACACAGGGTACTTGCCCCAATAGCTGAGCCATCATGTCAAAGGAATGATTTCAGTGAGCCCAGACCTTCTTTGTTCCTACTACCTGTTTTTTGTTGCAGAACTCCTATATATGGTGACTCCCCCGTGGTTTCCTTGCAGTGGTTTCTCAGGGCTACCTGAGATGCTGTCTCCCAGGCTTAAGTCCTAATTTAAAGCTTAACTCTCACCTTTCAGGTTGTGCATGTTTTTAAGTTGACAGGTTTATTAAGTGTTTTGTCTCTACCTCTACTTTAACAATCTATTCTTCAAATTTTATTAATGTATAAAATACATGTAGCAAGGTGCACAGCTCATAAGTGTGCAGCTTAATAAGCTTTCAGAAAGTGAGGATGCTGCATAACTACGCAGATCAAGTAACAGAATGTTACCAGACCCTTGAAGTAGCCTCAGGCCCGTTCCAGTCACTGTTGCCCAAGAATAAACACTACTCTGGGTTCTAACACTATAGATAGGTGTGGCCTAGTTTTGAACTTTATATAAGTAAAATTATACAGTGTATGCTCTTTTTTATATTTGGCTTCTTTGGCTTAAAACTGTTTATGAGAGGCATCGATGTTGTTGAATCTAGCTGTAAGGTGGGTTCCATGGCATATTGGTTAACACTCTGGACTCTGAATCTAGCTGTAGTCCCTTCATTCTTGCTGTTGTATACTATTCCATTGTGAATTTAGTTTTATATATGTATATATACATATAATTTAGTTATATATATAGTTATAACTATATATATAATTTAGTTATATATATATATTTATTCTACGCAGTGGGCATTTAGTTTCTTTCCTCTCTGGGATGATTAGAGATAACTGTCTCATTTATATGTAATTTGGTAAACATGTATAGACATTTCTGTTGGTTATACATCTAGGAGTGGAATTCTTGGGTCTTAACGTTGGCATAAGAAGTTCCCTTTGTGGCTCAGCGGTTAACGAGCCTGACTAGTATCCATGAGGATGTGGGTTTGATCCCTCACCTCACTGAGTGGCTTAAGGATCCAGCATTGCCATGAGCTGTGATGTAGGTCACAGAGGCGACTCAGACCTGGCATTTCTGTGGCTGTGGCGTAGGCTGACAGCTATAACTCCAATTCAACCCCTAGCCTGGGAACTTCCATATGCTGTGGGTGTGGCCCTAAAAGGAAAAAAAAAATTAACATTGGCATATATTCACATCAGCATATTTTATCAAATAGATTTCTAGAGTAGTTGTACCAACTGTATGTATCCATCAGCAGTACCTGGAGTGCCCATTGTGCCACATCTCTGCCAATATTTAGTATCATCAATCTTTTACATTTTGGCCATTTTGGTGGATGTTCGGTGGTATCGCATTGTGGTTTTAATTTTCATATCCTTGATGAGTAGTGTTATTGACCATCTTTTCATATGTTCACTGATCATTTAAATATATATTTTTCTTGTGAATTCCCCGTCATCGTTTCCATATTAGCACTCCAATTCTTAAAACTTAGGTGCAGTTGATCATTTTTCATGGACTCAATTTCCAGTTTCTCCCTCTTGCTAAAACTTATTTTGTAACCCCAGATCAATGCTCGTGTGCTTTCAGTGGTCATTCACATGCGCAGAGTACTAAAGAATTGTATTCCAAATGTACAGATTCCTAGCTGAGATCAACAAGGTGATGCCCTTTCTTCATATTTCAGCTTCATCCTATAAACAGATGTCTTTTTTGTGTGGTACATTTAGTGCCCTGTTTGTTGCATTTTGTGCTTTTGGTTGGTATTTATTTCACTGTTTGAATGACACCCAAGCATAGGGCTGAAATGCTGCCTAGTGTTCCTCAGCTCAAGAAGGCTCTAATGTGCCTGTCAGAGCAAACAGCTGTGTTAAATCAGCTATATTCAGGCACGGGTTATAGGACTGTAAACTCGATGTTAATGAATTGACACTATATATAAATAAGGTATCTTTAAAGGAAACATATAAAAACAAGTTTATACACTGATTGGTTGATGAAAGTGTTGTGAGCAAGGGCTTACTATCATATTAGTAAACAAAAGATGTTGCAGCCATCAAGTCACTACAGCTCCCACCCCCATCCTCAGGCCAGAGGGAACTCAGGGTGGAGATGGGTAGCCCACTGTCAAGCCCTCAGCCACTGCAGCCACCCCCACCTGTGCACCCTGAGGGGATTCAGTATGGAGAAAAGCAGGATACTGGGCCTAGATAGTTAAAGTGCATATCAAAGGAGTGATTTCAATGAGCCCAGACTCTTGCATCTGCCCATACAAAGTGCTAAATTCCTTACTTGAGAAATCTGGATATCTTTAATTAACGCTAATCTTCTGAAGTTCTGACTACCTGGTCTTCCTTGCAAAAACTCCTAAGTATCCTGGATCCTCCCTTACCTCTTCAGAGCAATTTCTCTGAGCTAGCTGAGAAGCTGACTCCAGGGTTTAAGTCCTCAGTTTTCCCTGCCAAATAAAACATAACTCTCAATGTTTAGGCTGTGCATTTTTTCCATTGACACTCTTATGAGCAATGGTTCAGTGTTCACCAGGCCAGAGTTTCCGTGCTTGTATAGACCATAATTACTGTGAATAGTGAGGACTGACTGTACTCAGCATAGGTTTCCTCAGAGCAACCTGTGGACTTGTTAGGATGGGCATTATATCCCTACTTGACAGACAAGGAAGCTGAGGAGCAAAGAAATACCATAGCTTTTCCAATGCCGCACTGCTAGCTAATTCAAACTCAGGCCTCATAGTCAGGTGCCTGGACTCCCCCATGTATTTTCTGCAGTGGATTAAACTTTGTAGTAAACTCTCTCCAGCTGTATTTTGTGAATGTTCCAACAGACATCTCCAGATCAGATGCACATTCGAAGCTGGTTTCCTTATCAGCTTTGCTTTTTGAATCCAAAGTTTCTCTTGGAAACTTCTCTCTAAAAATAATTTGTGATTGATTACATAAATAGCAGCTAAATGGGCTAATGCTAGACTCTGAGATAAGCTCTAGCACAAGCTCCATCATTTATAAGTCATGTGGCTTTAAATAACTTGGTCACTCTGAGCCTGTTTCCTCAGTTATAAACGTGAGTGTCCCTGCCTTCCTTTCCTCAGAAAAATGTCCAGTTTCTTAAATTCAATGAGAATGGGCCAGGCACTGTACTAAATTCAGGGGGAAATACAGAAGAAAAACAACTGCTTCCCTTGGGCAATTTATTATTAAAGATGATAAAGAAGGTGTTTAAATAACTGTAACAAAGGAGTATCGAATAGTAAAGAAAATAAGACATTATGGAAAGAGATGAGGGAATTGTTACTTCTGTCTAGCAGGTAACAGGAATAACTTCAAAAGAGGAGAGGCAAATTGTGAAGTAGGCCTAAAAGTAGCAATACAAACGAGAGCATCTGGCACTTACCGAAGGTTTCCTATGTACTTGGCCCTTTGTATGCACCATATTATGTCCATCTGGCAGAATGAATTATGATAAATTCAAACAATGGGATGACATGTAGCAGGGTTTCTCAATCTTGTCACTATTGATACTTGGGGCTGTTTACTTCCGTATAGGGCACTGCCCTGTGCATTTTAGGAAGCTTTGCAGCATCCCTGGCCTCTACGCACTACATGCTAGTAGTGCCTCTCCCCAGTATGAAGACAAAATAATCTCCAGTCATTGCCAAATGTCCAGGGAAGGGAAAAGTCACCCAGGTTTAGCACCACCACTATATAGTAATCCATGCGGTGAGCTAGAAAAAGCCATGGTCTTTTAGTTAGGCAGACTTGGTTATTCAAATGTTCCACCCCTTGGGAGATTCTAGGATTTCTCTGATCTTTTTTCTCAGCTGTAAATATGGAGGTAGTAATAAGGACAATCATGATAAGTGAATTAAATAAGACGTAAATTACCTGCTGTGGCACAGATAGGTATTGAAGAAACCATAGGTGTTATTTTTATTTATTATATTTTATTTTATTTTATTTTGCTTTTTAGGGCTGCACCTGCAGCATATGGAAGTTCCCAGGCTAGGGACTGAATCAAAACTGTAGCTGCCGACATATGCCACAGCCAAGCAACACCAGATCTATATCTGTGATCTACATCATAGCTCATGGCAACACCAGATCCTTAACTCACTTAGCAAAGCCAGGGATTGAACCCACATCTTCATGGATACTAGTTGGGTTCATAACCCCCTAAACCACAACAGGAACTCCCTCATAGGTCTTATTTTCATATTTAGCCCTTCAGTAACCTAAGAGTTAAAAATTATTTCTACGTCTGTTTTATAAAAGATAAAACTGAGCACAGAGAGGTTAAATAATTTGCTCAGGTTTACTTTGCTCTCAAGGTACAGAGGCAAGCCAGCCTTCCTGGATTGCTTTAACCAATAATGATGTTTCAATAGATCAGGATGAGATTAGTAGAAGTGTGAGGCATAGAGGTATAAATCAGTCCAGGAGGGTACAGCATTTTATGGGGTGAGGGCCAATAACCACTGCAAGAAGCCAATGAGGTATTTTAGGTACAAGCAGAGAGAAAGGTTTTTAATACTTTCACTGGAAAAAGAACTCAGACCAGATGGAGAATATGGAAAAAAATGAATGGAGGGAGTATATTTAAACTGAAAATTCAAACCACAGGTATAATTTTGTCAACTCTCATTATGAACACTTAATAATTTACAAAATAACTCAAAAACATACCTAGAGGTTTGATGAGTCACATCTTCTGAGGGTCAGACTCCATGCTGTCAATAAAGGATAACTGTTATTACCACATTTTATTAATTCTGAGATGATGAGCAAGAAGCAGATGGAAGAAAAAATAATGGTTTTATTAAATGTGGCAACAAGCAGAACAAAGGGTAGGTTTCCTTTGATTTAGGCAACAATCTGGAGTTCCTGGGGTCTCATCATGGCCCTGTGACTGCAAGCTCTGTGGCCATGGGCATATTTTGTCTCCCAACCACACCCTCTGAACCTCAGTGTCCTTATGTACAAAATGAAGAAGGGACTTGCACCAACATGATTCAGTTCGTTTTTTCTCTAACATACCAGGAATCTGAGTTTGTCCCACACTTTCCTACTCCATGGCAACCTCTTTGACTTTCTGCTTTTAAAAAGGCCACCATGTTGCTGCCCTGGCTTGGCAGGCCACCGTGTTTACAGAAGGAAATGCAGCTCACAACATTCTGCATGCCACAATCCAACCCAATGATCTCTCTTGCTCTTTCTCTGATGAGAACCTGAGCTTTTGTCCTGCCTCTCACCTTTCTTTCCCTATACAGCCCACTCAGCTAACTGTTGCATTTCCAGAGTCAAGGCGGCAGCTACTAATTGTGGGGGTGATTTTCTCTCACCATCTATGTCTCACCATCTTGCAGTTATAAAGGTTTTCTTTCAGACAGGCTCAAAGCTCTCAGGTATCCCTCGTATTTTAGGACAAAGAAGGAACATACAGAAGACTTGCTTTACAAGTGAGGAAACTAAGGCCCAAGGAAAAGGAGTGCCATGAATGATCCAACTCATAGTCTGATTTTAATATGTCCTTTTCTGACAAGCAACCTTAGGTTTGATGACTTATTGGTTCCTTGTTTCTTTTGGTGAGATGGAAGACAGAGAGGCTTCAAGTTTAAAATGTTTTAAGAGAAGAACACTAATAAAAAATTAAAATAAATAAACAAAGCCAAGGCATGGAAACAACCTAAATATCCATTTACAGATGAATGGATTAAGAAGATGTGGTACATATATACAGTGGAATACTAGTCCGCCATAGATGAGGTTAGTAGATGCAAACTGTTATACTTAGAATGGATAAGCAATGCGGTCCTACTTTGCAGTACAGGGAACTATATCAGGTCTCTTGGAATAGATCTTGATGGAAAATAATATAAGAAAAAGAGGTATATATATATGTATGACTGGGTCACTTTGCTGCACAGCAGAAATTGGAACAACATTGTAAATCAACTATACTCTCATAAAACATGTTTTAAAAATAAATTAATTAAATGGAAGAACAACATCAAAAAGAAATAAAAATTAGTGGATTCCATGATTAGCTAGCAGTGGAGTATGAGGAATGTCTGTTCAGTGTTAGCTGACATAAACCCTACTTTTGACCACAACTAGTACCTAGGATGCTGCCTACTGGATTATAGTTTTTCATTAGCACCAAAATTTCCAACGCAGGCTTTCAGGCTGGGAAAGTGCTAACTTAAATTTGAGTCTAGAGCTCCGCAAGAGCAGCAGCATTGGCTGTTTTTGTTTCCTGGTGCATCTCAAGTGCCTTGCACAGTGCTTGACACACAACGGGTACTCCATTGGCATATGTGAAAGTTTTCTGGTTCATGCACAAATGTTAGCACAGCTTGTTTTAGTGAATATGTGATAAGAAAAACAAACCATTCAACTTGAAACCAAAACACAAGACTTCAACCCTGAATATGTTGCCTGCCACTTACTTCTCCCTTGGACAAGTCATATTTTTTCAAGAAATTTCAGAAATTTTTTTAAAATAGACAGTAATTTATTACCAGTTTCAGAGACTTGCAAGAATTCAATATGTGAAAGGATGAAAAAGACTTTGAAGTGAATACACTATATAAAACAGGATTTCCTAAAAGGAGATAGGCTTCAGGGACATCTCTTAACTTCTGTAACTGTGTGCAAAATCATGTGGGACTGTTTATTTTTCTTACAAATGGGTCCTCAGCTGTCATGGAAGTCTCAAAGACATTCTTGATATCCAAAATTGCAGTACTACCTGTATAAAACAATAACAGCTATTAAAACTTACCCAGCCCACCCTGGTTAGGGAGCAAACTTTCCGAGTCCCTGACTCCTCACCCAGAGGGCCCACTTCTCCTTGTCCTCTTTTCTGGACTCCCAAGCTCTCCACTTGTGACTTTGCTTCCTGTCTTCTTAAACAGTGCGCACTAGTGATCTCTGAGCTTGCTCAGGGTCTGGTCTGAACCTCAGAGGTCCTTAAGCCTCTGCTTCATCTGTATCTTTAACTCCTTCTGTAAAGCTTCTATGTCTTGCTCTGACATCCATCTGCGTGCCTGCCTGTTTTAATATAGCATAATTTTTCTTCCCTGTCTGGCTTCCTTCACCCTTTCCTTCAACAAAGATTTGGGGCACCTACCATATACTATGCCATGTATTCATTCAACAGTGGTCATTTGAGTGCTTATTATGTGTCAGCAATGAAGAATACATCCTATTTTTTTCTTGTAGAACTTACATATCCATCCTGGGGACAGAAAGATGAATAAGAACTGGCTGCAGCCTCCACAGTGGACAGAGAATATCTAAGGTCTTGGCAGCATTGATTTCTAGACTGAGATTTTCAGCCTTTGCTCTGCAGACCATGGGGAGTCGTCAAAGTTTTTAAGCAGGAAAATGACACGTGCAAAGTGATATTTTCGGATATTCAACCTGGTGACATCTACAGGGTAAACTGGAAGTCGCAGAACCTGGAGGCAGGGAGTCTATAACTGTAATTGTCAAGGAGAAAGGCAATTAAAGTCTAGGTTAGCATGGTGACTTTGGAAGTTGAGAGGAAGTGGAGAGATGCTGAAGGTGTTATGAAAGAATCAATATGATGGCATGCAGAACAATAGGAGAATGAACAAAAGATGATCGCAGCCTCTTAACAGACAAGCCGTGGAACTTCTATCCCATATCCGCTGCTGTCCTGCCTGTTTTCCCCACCCCTAGGTAGTTATATGGCTTTTAATATCTCCTTGGCATATATTTTAAGCTTCAACTGCCCTGTTTCCATCCATCGCCCACACTGTCATTAGGGGACTTATCTGAAGAGACTGAACAGTCAGAGAGAAAATTGCAGGCTTGGATTGCTCAGGTGTCACCTAGAAAAGACAGTCTCAAAGGTCATTCCCTCCTTTCCCAGTGTCTCATGACCCGACCCCTTCATTTCCCTTCATTCTCCTTCATGCCCCCTCCCCAGGTGCAGTTCAATTAGTCCTTGGGGAAAGAATCAACAGGAGACCTCTATCTGGTCTGCTGCCGACCAAGGCCAGAAAGAATCTGAAGGGAAAATGGCAAGGACACCCAAGGAGAGCCAGCCAGGAGGAGGAGAAAGGAGGGCTGAGGGTGGCTTGCCATCTGACATCTGAGCCCACTGAGCAGCTGAGTGTACCTGGTAATTACCAGTAAGCAATGGGATGCCCAACCCTCCAGGAAGGCCAGGCTCTGGGAAAGTTTATAGCAATGCTTAAAGCTACCTTGGTGATCCTTTCTCACTTCTCCATGCGTCATTCTCCCAAAGGGCCCCACCCCAACCCCGCACAGCAATACCTGTGCCGTTCCTGTCCAGGACAGAAAATATACTATTAACTTCAGACTCCACATTTGGGGTGTTTTGGGTAAGTCATGTGTCCCTAGGCATGTTCAAAGTTACATAGTTTCCACTCCTCCCCACACCCTACTTCTCGCTGAAATAAACAAGGACTTGTGAAATTGGTTATCTTTAGCCACCTTTGCCAGAAACTGCCGGATCTAAGATATTATCCATAAGAAGTCTCAAAGGTCATTCCCTCTCCCCCCTAGTGTTTCAGGACCCGACCCCTTCATTCCCCTTAACTCCCCCTCCCCAGGTACGGTTGGTCTGGCCTCTGTTCTCTTTCAGTACTTGCTTGAAGTCTGACTCAGCATGACCTTCAGTCATTTTTTTCTGGGGTCTGGAGACTGTCTGGCCTTTGCCTATTTCTGCCCCAGGAGTCTTCTGTTTACCATTATCCCTAACAGAGGAATTGGTATTTTAAGGAATGGGCAGATCCCCCCCCCAAAAAAATTCTATATGAATCTCTATTGTTGCTGTCAGCCTGGAACCTTATGCTCTATGATCCCTGTTTTAGGAATGTGCTAGAAATAGGGAAGGCAACCACGCAAGAGTGTCAAAGCAGGCCCCCCTCAAGAATGTGGTCACCTTTAAAGCCACTTCACCCCTAAAATGCTTTCCTATGCATCATCTGATTTAGACTTCAGAATAATCCTACTCAGGACAATCCCTAATTCCTACCATGCAGATGAGTGACCAAAGCCTGAGGGAAGTCAGAGGATTGCTCCATGGAATTGGTACAGCTCTGATCCTCAAACAAATCTTCTAAGTCTGGTTCTCTTCCCATTCAACAAATTCCTTAGTCAAGCTGTGGGTAAGGAAGGGACAGCTTTGCTGATCTTATCATTTCTCCTAGTGTTCATTCTAAACAGCGTACCTCTCTGCCTCCAGTGTATCAGTAGATCATATAAAAAACATGCAGGTGCCCTCTCTCTCTCTCTCTCTCTCTCTCTCTCTCTCACGGGCACACACACACACACACATTGGTAAATAAGGGGAAATAAAGTTCAGTAATCTGTTGTGCAGTTTATCCTGTGCCTAATATTAAATTAAGGAGGAGTTGCTGCTGTGGTGTGGTTGGATAAGAATCCAACTGCAGCAACTCTGGTCACTGTGGAGGTGGGGTTTGGCTCCCCAGACAGGAGCAGGGGGTTAAATAATCCAGCATTGCCCCAGCTGCGGAGTAGATTGTAGCTGTGGTCAGGATTCAGTCCCTGGCCTGAGAACTTCCATATGCCATGGGTGTGGCCATAAAATAAAATTAAAAAATAAAGTAAAGGGAGTTCCTGTTGTGGTGCAGTGGTAACAAATCCAACTAGTTTCCATGAGGATGTGGGTTTGGATCCCCTGGCCTCACTCAGTGGGTTGGGGATCCAGCATTTCCGTGAGCTGTGGTGTAGGTCACAGATGCAGCTTGGATCCCATATTGCTGTGGCTGTGGTGTAAGCTGGCAGCTACAGCACCAATTCAACCCCTAGCCTGGAAACTTCCATATGTTGCAGGTCTGACTGAAAAAGAAAAAAAAAGTAAAGAAAGGACGAGGAATTGTATATCACCTACCTTCTACCTGTCAGGTACTGTTCATGATGCTGTGATCTCATGTAACTGCCTGTATTACTCAGGATTCTCTAGAAAACAACCAATAATCGATAAAGAGATGATGGATAGACAGATGTAGAGATATACATGAGGAGATTACTTATTAGAAGTCCCATAAACTGCCACCTGCAAGCTGGAAACTACTGGTGTTATTCAATCTCAACCTAAAGGCTTGAGAACCAGAGGAGTTGATGATGTAGGTCCTCCCAGCCCAACTCTGAAGGCCTGAGAACCAGAAGCCCTGATGGATGTCCTGAATCGGGCAAAGCAACTTTAGCCTTCCTCTGCTGTTTTGTTCACTTCAAGCCCTCAGTGAATTGAATGGCACTCATCCACATTGATGAGGATGACCTCCTTTATGCACTCTGCCAATTAAAATCCTCCTCATCTCTTCCTGAACACCCTCACAGACACACGCAGAAAGAATGTTTTACCAGGTATCTTAGCCTCCCTTCTCCCAGACAATAGGCACATAAAAGTAACCATCTCATGTCTATGGTGTTTCTTAGTTTCATAGTCATTCACTTCACAAATACCGATAATTTGTTGCCAGAGTTGTACAAAGTAGTAATAGACAGTTTTAAGGCAGTGTCCTAAGAGCTATGCACTCAGAGATTAGATATATACACAGAGGAGGCACCCAAGAGCTAGACTTGAATCAGTTTATTATGCCACTTCACCTAGAAAGGCACTGATGCTCAGAAAGGCAAATTTTATTATATTACTGATATGGAACAACCTCCAAGATACTGTGTTCAGCCACCTGGTGTGCCTAATATATTACTATTGGTGTGGGGGGAAATAAACTAGTATGCCTAATATATTACTATTGGTGTGGGGAGAAAGTTTGTTTATATACTTGTATGGGCATTTTTGGAAGAAAAATAGAAGATATTAGTAACTGAGATTGCATCCAAGGAGGATTCTGATAGTTAGAAAGGGAGATTTGGATTTTGCTGTATAGCCCTTGGTGGTATTAGAATGTTTTTTGTCTGTACATATGCATTATTTGAAAATAACGATTTCCTGTGGCGGCTCATCAGGTTAAGAACCCAACTAGTGTCTATGAGGATGCAAGTTCAATCCCTAGCCTTGCTCAGTACGTTAAGGGTCCAGCATTGCCATGAGCTGTGGTATAGGTGGCAGACTCAGCTCGGATCCCATGCTGCTGTGGCTATGGTGTAGGCCAGCAGCTCCAGCTCCAGTTCATCCCCTCACCTGAGAACTTCCACAAAGAAAAGAAAAGAAAAACATACAGCATGCCCAAGTCCATGATTAATTGAAATGAGATTCAAACCCAAGTCTCAAAACAGCTTAGTAATTATTCGTTGAAATGAGTATGACTGGAAATATAAAATGGAGGAGCTTAATTAGACTGAGTGACAAAATCATTGGGAGGGCATGTTGACTTGAAACAGGACCAGGACCCTGTGGGGCCCACCTGGGTACAAAAATCTTTTCTGTGAAGGCTTTTCCTGAGTTACAAAGGGCAGATTCAAACAGTTACTAGTTAGAAAAGTGAGGGAATGAAGAACCAAATAAAAAGCTGTTAGTGCAACTCAATGGATACACAAAACAATCTGATACACATATTTGAGTTCTACTGGAACTAAAGTCCCCCACTCAGGTTGAGGGTAGTAACTTCAGGCTAAACACAAGACACCTGGAACGCCCACCTGTTTCCTCCCCACCAACCAATCAGGAGAAAGTCACATACCCTGCAGCCCTCAAATTTTGTCTTAAAAAAACTCTTCCCTGAAAGCCACTGTGGAGTTCAGGTCTGTTGGGCACGAGCTGTCCCTACTCCTTGCTTGCCCCTTGCAATAAACCTCTCTCTGCTCCAGACTCCAAAGTTTCAGTTTGTTTGGCCTTGCTGTGCATTGGGCACATGAACCTGGGTTTGACACATGCTGTGAGTTCAAATGGGCGAGAGTACAAAGGTGTGAATGACAGTGGTGTGTTCTGGAAAACTGGTCCTGCTAAGGCAGCTGGCATGTAACAAGCATCCAGGTCAGTGAAGCTGCATGGGGAGAAAGGGTCAGATTGTGGGGCTGCCTGAAGCCTGTGATCCCTCTTTGGACAGGACTCAGACTGTCATCAGGAGAATGTTGTGTTTGGGAGCCACTTTTCTAAACATGACCATTATTAGCAATTGTGTCGAATTGCCTTTTCCTAAAGGTCTCCCCATGGCTGCCAGAGCTTTAATGTTAATTGGACAGATTGTCTTTGGATTTGAAACACAAACTGTGATTAATGAAACAACTGTTAACGAGTTTGGCCTGAGGTGGTTTCTCTACCTATCCTTCTCCTGCTGATGCATATTTGACTTGCTCCTACCATGCGTTTTTTGGCCACTGTGCCTGGCGTGGGGAAATTGGCAGCCTGGTCTGAGAAGGATGGAAAATTTGACCTGGATGTTATCTTCAAAGTCTGTCCCTCTACTTCCCTCATTTTATAGATGAGGAAATTGTGTCTCAGAAAGGGAGACGTTCTTATCTAAGGCAACCCAAGGTGTGGGTGACAGAGCAAGTCTACAATCTAGCACCAGAGTTTAATTCTGAAAAGGTTTAACTCCTTTCCTCTGCCTTTTCCAGCTTATTTTCCTTGCCTTCCTCAGTCATTTCAATTATCAGACTTGCATGTCACAGTCTTGCTATGTCACAGGTGCATTATTTTCCCCATCTTTCTTAGTGTGAATCTTATTTACACATCATTGTTAGAAGTTGGTTGGGTGACATTATTTCTAAATACAGACTTTAGAGTCATGGCAAATAGAATCTGTAGCTCATCTCTACTGTCTATAAGCTACGTGATCTTGGACAGCATCCTCAAATCTAAAACTTGCAAAATGATACTTACCTTATAAGATATTGCAAGAATTAGATATGTGAAGTATATAAAGTATTCAGCAGGAGCCTTGGTAATAGTGTGTGCTCGCTACGTAGTAGTCACTTTTCTCACCTACTTTCACCTGCTTGTTGACTATACTTTTCCCTCCACCACAGATTCATCTCCTATATAGCTGCTAGAATTTATCATATAAAGTTTGCTGTGGCCTGTGATTTTTAGTACAGGCATATTGGCATTCCAAAGACATGCACAGCCAGCCTTTTGTCTATAGTACCTAGAAATGCACAATTATTTTTAATAGGATATAAAGACAAAACAAAGCTCAATAGAGAAAAAAGCTAAAATTAAAAATATATTGTTAAATTCCAAAAACTTAAGAAGATACCCATTTAGATCATAGTGGCTTCTTGGTGAACTGACTTTTTCATCATTTGAAATGTCCCTCTTTATCTCTAGCAGCACGTCTTGAAATTGACTTTTTTTGATATCATATAACAACTCCAGTTTTCCTTGGTTAAGTTTGTGTAGCAGATCTTTTCCTATCCTGTTACTCTGAACATCTCTCTATCTTAATGAACTGTGACTTTTGTAAATAGCATATGTTTGGGACTTTTTTTCAGTCTATGTTGAAAAATGTCCCCATTTTAATCAAAGTGTTTACTCAATTTATATTTAATGTAATTAATAATATGATTGGGTTTAAGCCCACCATCTTGCTATTTGTTTCCTGTTAATAGCTCTTATTCTTTGTGTCTGTATCACTTGAATCCATTATTCTTTGGGGTTAAGGAAGTATTATTAATCCCATTCCATCTCTCTAATTTTTTAAAATTTATGCTTCTTTGTTTTCTTATCTATGTTTTACTAGTTACTCTAGGATTGAAATATGTATCCTTAACTTACTTCAAAATACCTTAAATCATTACTGTACCATATTGTGTTTATTGTAAGAACTTTTCCACACTATAATTTCATGTACACTCTTCCTCATCCTTCTTCTATCATATGTCTTACCTCTTTATATCATATAGGCCCCAAATTTTTTTATTATTTTGTCTTAGTCAATAACTTCTAAATAAGAGGAAAGATATGTTTATCTGTATATGTGTATTTACCGACATACTGAATTTTTTTTTTTTTTTTTGGCATGCCTGTGGCATATGGAAGTTCCCAGTGCAGGGATCAAACCCATGCCACAGCAGCCACTATAGTGACAACAACAGATCTTTAACCCGCCATGCCACTGAACTTCTTCAATGCCCTTTTTATTCTTTGTACATATTATTTTTCATTTTTAGAATTTTTGTTCTGCTTAGCTAAATCCTCAAGCATTTTTTTGAAGTAGAAAAATGCTCTCAACTTGTCTGTCTGAAATTACACTTATTTATTTCAACTTCAATTTTTTAAAAAATTTCATTTGGTAAGTAGTTCTAATTAACAGTTATTTTGGTCATTGGTTTTCTCAGCACATTAAAGTTGTCATTACATTGTTTTCTATCTTTCCTTGTTTCTGGCAAAAATTTAGTCAGCATTCTCTGTATGTGTGTGCATTTTTTCTCTTCTTGCTATTAAGATATTTTCTTACTCTCTTTTTCTCTAGCTATCAGTATTTGACTATGATGTACTTATACATGGTTTTCATAATGTTTTTCCTACTTGAAGTTTTCTAAACTTCTTTAAACAATGTTTCTATTTATGATTAAAGGTGGATGATTTTTTACCAGTCTTTCTTCACATATATTTCTTTTTTTTTCTTAATGGATTTTATTTCAATTATAGGTGTACATAAATCATCACAAGTCAGTTTTACAGATTTTGTATCCCAAACCCACAGTGCATACCCCCACCTCCCAAATTGTCTTATTTGAAAAACCAAGGTTTTCCAAAGTCTGTGAGTCATTCTCTGTTCTGCAAAGAAGTTCATTGTGTCTTTTTAGTTTCCACATGTAAGCAATAGCATTGGGTGTTGCTATCTAATTGTCTGACTGCTGTCACTTCGCATGCTAATTTCTAAGTCCATCCTGTTCCTATAAATGTTGGTAATTCGTTCCTTTTAATGGCTGAGTAACATTCCATTGTGTGTATGTACCATATCTTCCCTATCCACTCCTCTGTCGATGGGCATTTAGGTTGTTTCCATGACCTGGCTATTGCATAGAGTGCTGCAATGAACACTGGAGTACATTTGTCTTTTCGAGTCATTGTTTCTGCTGGATAGATGCCCAGGAATGGGATTGCTGGATCAAATGGTAATTCTATTTTGAGTTTTCTGAGGAATCTCCATACTGTTTTCCACAGTGGCTGCACCAATCTGCATTCCCACCAACAGTGTAATAGGGTTCCTTTTTCTCCACACCCTCTCCAGCACTTATTGTTTGTAGACTTTTTGAGGATGGCCATTCTGGCTGGTATGAGGTGGTACCTCACAGTGGTTTTGATTTGCATTTCGCTAATGAGGAGCGATGTTGAACATCTTTTCATGTTTTTATTTGCCATCTGCATGTCTTCTTTGGAGAACTGTCTGCCTAGATCCTCTGCCCGTTTTTTGATGGGGTCGTTTGTTTCTTTGGTGTTGAGCTGTGGGAGGTGTTTGTAAATTTTGGAGGTTAATCCCTTGTCAGTTGAATCATTTGCAAATATTTTCTCCCATTCTGAGGGTTGTCTTTTCGTTTTGTTTAGGGTTTCCTTTGCTGTGCAGAAACTTTGAAGTTTAATTAAGTCCCATTTGTTTCCTTACTCTGACACATGGATCTGAGAAGATGTTGCTATCATTTATGTCAGAAAGTGTTTGGCCTATGTTTTCCTCTAAGAGTTTTATAGTATCTGGTCTTATATCTAGATCTTTAATCCATTTTGAGTTTATTTTTGTGCATGGTGTTAGGAAGTGTTCTAGTTTCATTTTTTTACATGTAGCTGTCCAGTTTTCCCAGCACCACTTATTGAAGAGGCTGTCTTTTGTCCAATGTATATTCTTGGCTCCTT
>PVHT021183634.1:15651416-15773876 GCA_004024745.2 Catagonus wagneri
GTTTTTGTATCCATTCGGCTAGTCTATGTCTTTTGGCTGGGGCATTCAGTCCATTAACATTTAAGGTAATTATTGATACATATGTCCTTATTGCCATTGTATTAACTGTTTGGGGTTTTTGTTGCTCTTTTTTTCTTCCCTTATTCTCTTGTTGTCTCCTCTCACAAGATGGCTATCTTTAATGTTGTATTTGAGTTGATTTTTCTTATTTGCTTTTGTATCAATTGTAGATTTTTGGTTTGCGGTTACCCTGAAGTTTTGATATAGGAGTCTATATATAACTGAGATTGTATTAAGTTGTTGGTTTCTTAATTGCACGTGCTTCTCCAGTGACCTGCATTTGTGCTCTCTTCTCATGATTTCTGCTTTTGGGTAGCATAATTGTGCATGGATGATTTAGTATCTTTAGTGTATATATGCCTTTATTGGTGGGCCTTGTCATTTGTGGTGTTTTCGATTCTGGTTGTGGCCTTTTCTTTTCTGGGAAATTCCTTTAGTATTTGTTGTAAAGCTGATTTAGTGTTGCAGAACTCTCTTAGCTTTTTCTTATCAGTAAAGGTTTTGATTTCTCCTTCAAATCTGAATGAGAGCCTTGGTGGATAAAGTAATCTTGGTTGGAAGTTTTTCCCTTTCATCACATTTAGTATATCATGCCACTCCCTTCTGGCCTGCAGGGTTTCAGCTGAAAAATCTGCTGATAATCTTATTGGGGTTCCCTTGTATGTCATTTGTTTCTTTTCCCTAGCTGCTTTCAAAATTTACTTTTTGTCTTTAATTTTGGTCATTTGGACTAATATGTGTCTCGGGGTGCTCCTCCTTATATAGTACCCGTTGCACTTCCTGGATTTGAGTGAGTGGTTCCTTTCCCATATTAGGGAAGTTTTCGGCTATAATCTCCTCGAATATTTTTTCTGTCCCCTTCTCTCTCTCTTCTCCCTCTGGCACCCCTATAATACGGACGTTGGTGTGTTTAACATTATTCCAGAGTTCTCTGAGACTCTGCTCATTTCCTTTCAATCTTTTATCTCTTTTCTCTTCTGCATTAGTGATTTCCACTAATCTGTCCTCCACCTCGCTGATTTGTTCTTCTGCCCCCTGTATTCTACTGTTGGCTGCTTCTAAGGAATTTTTTATTTCAGTGATTGTATTTTGCATCTCTTCTTGTTTAATTTTTACAGTTTGTATTTCTTTGCTCAGTGTTTCCTGTAAAATATCAATCTTTGCCTCCAGTTTCTTTCCAATGCCTTGCATGTCTTCAGTATCAACAGTCTAAAGTCTCTTTCTGGGAGGCTGATAATCTCCTCATCACTGAGCTGTTTTTCTGGGCTTTTCTCTTTCTCCCTTATCTGAGTTAGAGTTTTCTGTCTTTTCATTTTTGTAGGTTTTTGGTGTGGTGACCTTTGTGTCCACAATAGAGTTGTAGCCTCTCTTAGTTCTGGCATTTGCCTCCCCTGTGGCTAAAGTTGGTATGGAGGGGGCTTGCTGTAGGCTTCCTGATGGGAGGGAGTGATGCCTGCTCACTGGTAGGTGGGGTTGATTCCTCTCCCTCTGATGTATGGGGCTTTCTTTCTGGATGAGATTAGAGGCTGGCTGTGTGCCTAAGGGGTCTTTAGGCAGCCTGTTTACTGATGGGTGGGGCTGAGATCCCACCTGAATTGTTGTTTGGCCTGGGGCTTCTCAGCACTGATGGGAGGGACCAGATTTTCCCAGAAATGGCCACCTCCAGAGAAATGCAGGCTATGAGTGTTCCCGAGAGCTTCACCTCCAATTCCCTTCCCCCACAACAAGGCACAGTCACCCCTGTTTCCCCAGGAGATCCTCCAAGAATTGCAGTCAGGTTCCACCCGGATTCCTATGGAGACTGCTTTGCCCTGGGGCTCAGTGCACATGAAAGTCAGTGTGTGCCTTTCAAGAATGGAGTCTCTGTTTCCCTCAGTCCTGTGGAGCTCCTGCACACAAGCCCTGCTGGCCTTCAGTGCCAGATGCTCTGGGGGCTCTTTCTCCCCGTGCCTGATCTGCAGGCATGGGGTTTTGACATGGGGCTAAGAACTCTCAGACCTTTTGGTGAGTCTCTGTGATGCAGTTACTTTCCAGTCTGTGGGTCTTCCCACCCGGGAGGTATGGGGTTGCTTCTATCACGTAATCACCCCTCCTACCTCTTGATGTGGTTTCCGCTTTGCCTTCTGGAGTAGAATATCTTTTTTTGGAAGTTTACAGTTCATTTGGTTGAAGGTTGCTCGGCATTTGGTTGTAGTTTTGCTGTTTTTTTGGGAGAGAAGTTGAGCTCCAGTCCTTCTATTCCGCCATCTTAATCCACTCTCTGCACCTCCTACCTCTTGATGTGGTCTCCGCTTTATCTTCTGGAGCAGAGTATATTTTTTGGAAGTTTACAGTCCATTTGCTTGAAGGTTGCTCGGCATCTGGTTGTAGTTTTGCTCCAGCTCCACTACCTGCTCCAGCCCCAGCTCCACTTCCTGCTCCAGATCCTGCTTTGAGAAGGTTCTAGTTCATGGTCTAAGGGTGAGGAATCCGGGTAGAGTCCAGCAGACTTCCAAGTTGAGGAGTCAATGCCAAGAGTAGTCACAGCTCTGTCGGCTGGCCTTTGTCATCAGCTCCTCCTAAGTCTGGAGGTAGTGGGGTTTCCTGAGCCAGGCGCCCGGACAGAGACCCCTTGCCATGGTGATCACACATCGCCCCGCCACGCCGCAGTCAGAGGTGGACTCCTCTTCACATATATTTCTGCTTTATTCTTTCTTTTCATGTCCTTCTGATATTCCAATTAACATAGGCTAGTCACCTGATATTTTATCATGTCATTGAAGCTCTGTTACTTCTTTTTCAATCTACTGCTAAGCCCATCAATTCTTTTAAAAATTTCAAATAGTGACTATTTATTCTTCAGTTTTATAATAATCATTTGGTTCCTTGTTATAGTTTTACTATTTTCCTGAAATTCCACTTCTCACCAATTAAAGTTTTCCTGAACATTTCTTAACATATTTATCTTTAAAGTCCTTGTCTTCTAATTCCAATATTTCGATTGTCAATATTTCTATTGACTAATTTTTTTTTTGTCTTTTTGCCTTTATGTAGAGCCGCACCTGCAGCATATGGAGGTTCCCAGGCTAGGGGTCTAACAGGAGCTGTAGCCGCCGGCCTACGCCAGAGCCACAGCAACGCAGGATCTGAGCCGCGTCTGCGACCTACACCACAGCTCACGGCAGCGCCAGATCCTTAACCCACTGAGCAAGGCCAGGGATCGAACCTGCAACCTCGTGGTTCTTAGTCGGATTCGTTAACCACTGAGCCACGAAGGGAACTCCAAGTGACTAATTTTTTAAGTGTGCTTTGCTTTATTATGCTTTGCATTTTTTACAAATTGAAGATTTGTGGTAAACTTGTTGTCAAGGAAATCTAGCAGTACCTTTTTTCCAACAGTATTTGCTCATTTCGTATCTATGCGTCACATTTTGTTAATTCTCACAATATTTTAAATGTTTCCATTATTATTATATTTTTTATGGTAATCTGTGATCAGTGATCTCTAAATCTGTTATCACAAAAAGATTATGACTTACAAGAAGCTCAGAAGATGGTTAGTATTTTTTTAGCAATAAAGTATTTTTAAATTAAGGTGTACTTTTTTACATAATGATATTGCAAACTTAGTAGACTACAGTGTAGTGTAAAAATAGTTTTTATATGTACTGGGAAACTTAAAATTTTGTCTGCCTGTCTTTATTGTGATACTTGCTTTATTTCAGCGGTCTGGAACTGAACCCACGATGTCACCAAGGTAGGCCTGTCTTTTATTGTAAACTAGATATTGTAAATGATAAACAGTGAAGCTTCTAGATTCTGTTATCTTCCTCTATAGAGTGCTGAGTTTTGTTCTGGCAAACTGTTAAATTAATAGCAGATCAACTGGTTCTTAAAGGCTTAGCTTTGGGCCTTGGAAAAGTGATATATTCCAGTTTTTCCCGATTTCTGGAACAAATCCCATAATCTTGAGACTTGTTATTTTCTTGTGTGGCTTGGTTCTAATACAAGCCCATAGTGTTTACCAACTCCCTTTTCTGTAACTTGACCTAAATCTATAACTTTGCCTTCCGTGAGGAAGGAAGCTGCTAAAATATCTGTTCAGAAATCTGGTGTTTCTAGTTGCTATTTTGCCTTTGGACTGCTTGCATTTTCATGCCACTTGTGTGCAGTTCAGGAGTCAGACATGGGTTCAAGGGAAGCTTGTACTCAGATTTTTTTTTTCTTTTGTCTTTTTAGGGTCACACCCATAGCATATGGAAGTTCCCAGGCTAGGGATTGAATCAGAGCTGCAGCCACCAGCCTACTCCAAAGCCACAGTAACGCGGGATCTGAGCTGTGTCTGCGACCTACACACAGTTCAGGGCAACACCAGATCCCCAACCCACTGAGCAAGGCCGATCAAACCTGCAACCTCATAGATACTAGTCAGATTTGTTTCCACCAAGCCAAGATGGGAACTCCTGTACTCAGATTTTAGAATTTCTTTTCTTTGGTTCCCTCTCTTCTAGCATTTCCCCCTTTTACTTTTCAGTTGTTCTGGCACTCCCAAACTCTGTCCTGTGATTTTTTAGGCAAATAAGGATGCGTGGTCTGTTTGATCTCCAAGGCATGTGAATGGAATTGGTCTATTTCATGTCCATGTTGACCCACATAAACTTCTGAGTTCTTCCTTTCTTACTGCTGGATATAGGCTCAGAGAATGGCAGAGTTTTAAGACAGAAAAAGACTGAAGTATCATATGAAGTTGAGCCACCTATAAGTTTGAATTATGCTAGTAAGAAGTAAACACTGATAGGATTAAAAACTAAATTATTGGAATCTATCAGTTACTATAGCAGAGCCAACCTCAATAATAATAAATTACAGTAGGTTATTAAATATGTGTATGCATATTTTTATGCATTTACTTACTTATACATACATAAATTCTTCCTGTTTTTACTCACAAGTTTATTACTGTGAGTAAAAGTTTATTACATATTAAATAAAACATATAAAGAAAAGATCTATGTTCCAGTTTTGCTCCAAACTTAAATATACAGGTAGTACAAAGGCACACATTTTATTTTGTTCTCTTTCAGGACCATGATTGTATGCCTTGTGATGACTCAGTTCTCCCACCACTCTTCTTTGCTCAAACTGCCAAGGACTGTTTGTCCCTATGGCTTTTCATGAGGTCACTTGGCTCTCATATGCATCATTTATTGTGAAGTCTTTGGCAGCATGGTTTTCTCATTAGCCTGCAACATTCAAGATAGTATGACACTCCCCTTCACTGAATCATTTTCAGGATGTCAAATTAAATTCTTAATTTATCAACTGAGTCAATAAATTAATTTCTTAGTCTTTGAAAATATCTTTTAAATACAACCCATTGCTGAGAAAGAGTAATTTTGTCATTATATTGTTAAAGTATGAATGAATACAATGGCAGATGCAGAACAAATATTGTCATTTTGACATTAGGATGGGAAAGCTACATGCTGTCAGGCTTGCTTACCAACATATTAAAGGTTAAATGCTGTCACTTGGCATCATAGTCTGGCATTGACATAATTATGAAAAACAAATACAAATGCAGGCTTTGTAATTAGATGGTAGTCTTGGTTGTAATGCTGTAATTCAGAAAATCTAAGGATTGCCAAAGTTAATTCATTTTGAGCCATTAGCAAAACAATTAGTATATGGACCCAAAGACAAAAAATATTCTCGTTTATAAATTTTTTTTTTTTTAGCATTTTAGGTCCGCACCCGCAACATATGGAGGTTCCCAGGCTAGGGGTTGAATCAGAGCTACAGCTGCCAGCCTAAGTCACAGCCACAGCAACGCCAGATCTGAGCCCTGTCTGTGACTTACACCACAGCTCATGGCAACGCCGGATTGTTAACACACTGAGCAAGGCTAGGGATCGAACCCGCAACCTCATGGTTCCTAGTCGAATTTGTTAACCACTGCACCACAGTGGGAACTCCCCGTTTATAATTTTAAATAATTAAAAACAAGGTAAATGTCCAATAGGTTCAGAACACAACCCCTAGAGTTAAGCTTTCTGAATTCAAATGCTAACTAGTGCTTCCTAGATGTGTGATCTTGGGCATGCTCCATAAAATTCTGTTTGTTCTATAAATAATAATGGCAATTGTGCTGAATCATACCTATTCATATTTACACTATCCCTGTCCTTCTAATGTCTCCCCTAAATTACCAAGGCCTAGAAAATTAGAAAACTACATTTCCTCCACCTCCTTACCAGTAGCGTTCCAATGTAGGTTCCACCAATGGAAAGCACTTCTGCAAGATATTAGAGCATAAGAAAGGAAGAGCCACTCTTCTTTTGATTCTAGCCTCAGTGGTAGCAGCAGACTAAAGAGACTTCTACAGTGGCAGTGATGCTGGTAGCAGCAGGCAAGGGAACTTTCCCTCAGTGATAGTAGTGGCACTAACAAGCTCTTGTAGTAGGTGTACAATAGCCAACTCCTGCAATAGCAGCAACAGATGACCTAGAGAGGAGTGTTAGTGTCATAGTGACTCCTCATAGTTCTTTATATCTGGTCAGCACTACCCTTTTTAGGGGGGTCAGGGGTAGGTATGTTCTGGTCCTTCTAACTATTAAGAGCTCAATTTTATTTATGTGTTTGATTTCTCTATGCCTGAACTACTTAAACCAGTTTGTGCTTCCTTGATTTGTATTGACTAATGAGGTAATTGTACCAACATAATAGAGTTGCCATGAGGATAATATGTTTAAAAGTACATAGATTCTGCTGTTGGTAAAGTCATTCATTTTACCCTTGAGGATGCGTATTATGCTCCCACTCCTTCATATATCAAGTCATCTTTGGTTGTCTCCTGGAGATGGGAAATATTATTATATGGAGATGGCAGATTCTGCTATATTTTTTCAAAAAGTGAGGGGGGTTGGTTTGTTGTAGCAGAAGATAACGTGGTTGGGTGAAGAATGCAAACTCTGTCTCTTGGACAGCAGCTCAAAGTTCAGTTCCTTTAGCCACAGTCCGCTCATTTAAACTCTACCCCATGACTGAATTGTCAGATAGAGATTTGGGAAGAGTTTACCTATAGAATTTAGGCTGTCCATCTCTACCTCTGTCCTTTCTAAAATCTGCCTCTCATTTCCAGCAAGTATGATTGCCTCAAACTCTAACCTCTGATTTTGAAGCCAGAAAGGCTGTGTACTTTCTATCAGAGTTTTAACTGCCCTACATGGTACAGCTTAGGGACTGACCTCATGCTGAGATAAGCTATAAAAAGGAACACCTCATTTTTCCTCTAAGTGAAAACTCCCCACCAGGATACACCTACTTCTGGTCCCTCCCCGTTGCCCTGAAGTAGTTGTTTTTTTTAATATTTTGTCCATTATTTATCATTATCCATGGGAGGGCCAGCTTGGTGAAAGTTTATTTTCCCATTAGTAGAAGTGGCTCTTGTTATGTACACTATTAATATTTTATTGGTATAAATATATACGCATATTTTATTTACCTATTGCTATATAATCAACTACCTCTGAATTTAGTCGTTTGAAATAATAACATACTTTTTTCTCATAATTCTGTTGGCTAACCTGAATCCATGGGATGGGTCTTTGTTCCATGTAGCATTGGATGGGGGTCTCTCACTCAGCTAAATTCAGCTGGCAGGTAGTCTAGGCTAGAATTTCTAAGAATTCATTCACATACTTGGAACCTCGATGTTCTTTCCCATGGCCTTTGCATGTGGCTGGCTTAGGCTCTCTCATTAAATAGTGATCTCAGGGCAGCTGGCCTTCTTGCATGACAGCTGGCTTTGTGGAGGGACAACTCAGAAGTTTTCAGACTTCTTAAGGCCTCAAGTTAGAAGCCCTAAAGTCTCACCTTTTCCATATTCTGTTGGCCAATACAGGTCACAATCCTAGATTCAAGGGAAGAGGAAATAGACACTAGCTCTTGCTAAGAATGATGCTGGAATATGCAAGAAAGGGAAGGATGTATGACAGCAATTTTTGCTAACTGTATATACACACACCACACACACAAAAAACATTCTAGTGGGCTGAAAGAAGAGAGAGTTGTGAGGGGCTGTCTTCAGTGTTACCCACTTATGTTTTATTCCTTAAGTGTAAGGCATAGTAACAATCTAAATATTTGTGATTATAGGCAGCTGAGTAGATAGCCATTTGCTACATTATTCTGCTGTGTTTTTGTTTGATTTGTTTTGTACATTTAAAACTCTTCCAGATAAAAGGCTGGTAGTCTACTTGAACCCCCGAGGCTTTATCTGTGGGGTTGCACAGACTCCTATTGATTGGCACAGATCCACGGGTCTCTAGACAGCTTCCTTCTCTAACAGTCGGTAATTCTACCTAGAAGGAGGAAAAGGACTAGGTGACCTTTAAAGCCCATCTAAGCTCTGTGGTTCCATGCTCTTTATGCTGTGCCTGGGCTCATTTCATTCCCAACATTACCCCTTTATCATTCTTCTAGTCATTCTGCTCCAAAGCAGTTTTCTTTGTCCTGATGTTTTCATACCCTGAATTCTGCTCATTACTCTACTTCCCACCTCATTACCAGAATGTGCTGCTTGAGTTTTGCTCACTTAAAAATAATCTACACTTATAGCTCTGTAGAAATTACACAGCCAACAGGCATCTATCTCCTTCAGCATCCATCGCTGAAGAGAGCGATTAGAGACACTGCAGAGACCGGGACATTTTCCTCTGGGATCACACTGGTGATTTTCACCCTCTAGTCTTACAGAGAAATACCTTCAAGTAGACCAATTTTGAGATGAAAAGCAAAGGGTTCTGAGGAGCTTGGCTGACTAATAGGAGAAAATTCACTTGTTAACTAAACTTTGTGACCACTTAAATAGAAATAATAATAATCTAGTATAGGAA
This sequence comes from Catagonus wagneri, assembly GCA_004024745.2. Classification (NCBI taxonomy): domain Eukaryota; kingdom Metazoa; phylum Chordata; class Mammalia; order Artiodactyla; family Tayassuidae; genus Catagonus; species Catagonus wagneri. The sequence continues at coordinate 15,660,353 of PVHT021183634.1, forward strand.
AATATCCTACAAAATAAGTGCAAAAAATATAGGTTTAAAGTGTTCACTCAGCCTTATTTGTAAGAATAGAATATCAGGAAAAAACTAACAGTACTTGTCTGTGGAATAATGACATAAATCATAGTACTTGCATACAAAGGATCGGTACTTAGCCATTTTAAAAATTGAGGTAAAATCATATGCCTTGATAGGAAAAAGGACTCATGAAATTTTAAATCAAAGTTAAAATTTTCAGAACAGTTTTTTATAGTTTTATGGTATGATCCTACTTTTTATAAAATAAGATTTTAGGTTAGTATATGTATTGTTTTAAATACAAGAAATGAAAAAAATAATTTTCTTTTATTGAATGCCTCATGTGTCATACTCTGTGTATGTAGTGTGTATATGGCAAATTATATTATCATTCTTCACAAGACTGGTTTTATTATCACCATTTTACACGCATGGAAACTAAAGCTCAGAAAATTGAAAGAAACAGTGTGCCATCTTCTAGCTAGGAAGTAACCAAATGTGCATAAGCTTCTTGGTGTGTCGAACACAAGTGCCTGCATACTTAACCAATGCACACTAATATTATTGAATTTCTCACTGTTCATTCTCTCAACTGTCGAAATAATCAAAAGGAGTTCCCAACGTGGCTCAGCAGAAACAAATAATACTAGGATCCATAAGAACTTGCGTCTGATCCCTGGCCTCGCTCAGTGGGTTAAGGATCTGGCGTTGCCATGAGCTGTGGTGTAGGTCACAGACATGGCTCAGATCTAGTGTTGCTATGGCTGTGGTGTAAGCCAGCAGCTACAGGTCTGATTCGACATCCAGCCCAGGTAACTCCATATGCCTTGCGTGTGGCCCTAAAAAGATAAAAAAAAAAAAAAAAAAAATCTTTACTCATACTCTGCTCTCCTCCTTTAATATATTTTTTTATGGGGGATCCTAACACATGGTAATATTTGGCTAAGGATTCTTAAATCTGCCCTTTAATAGGTAAACATAGTTCAAAATTCAAAAGGATATATTACCGCATCCCCCAGCAACCCAGTTGTCTGCATCAAAGGTGACAGACATTCTCTGTTTTCTGCATCACTTAAGTATCATTACTAGAGGTAAAATCATTATTAATGGGTAAACATATTTATGATTTAAATATATACTTTCAAATTCTTCCCCTCAAAGTTCTTGCAAATTAGAATCCTATTAGGATTGTATAAGATTGCCTATCTCCACACATCCTCATCAATAAAGGGTGCAGTCAGACTTTTGGATCTTGGATAATCTGAAAAGTGAAAATTATTGCCTTGATATAGTTTTCTTTGTTTGTTTTGCCACATCCATGGCATATGGAAGTTAACAAGCCAGGGATCAAATCTGACCTGCATCTGTGACCTACACCACAGCTGCAGCAACACAAAATCCTTAAGCCACTGAGACGGGCTGGAAACTGAACCCATGCCACCACAGAGACAATATGGGATCCTTAACCTGCTGTGCCACAGTGGGAACTCTGATATAGTTTTAATTGTCTTTCCACAGATTCAAAAAGCTGAGAAAACCCCAAGCAGGAAAAACCCAAATAAATCCACAAGGGAACATTATAGTCAAACTTCTAAAAAAAAAATTCTGGAAAAAAATTATACAAAGAAATTCTTGAAGCAGTGAGAGAAATAATAGTTTAGCTATGAAGAGGTTGGGTGGGGAGAACATTATGAATTACAGCAAAGTTCTCATCAGAGACTATGGAGGTCAAACAAATGGCACAATGTTTTTCAAGTGCTGAAATAATAAAAAAGTAATATCTAGAACAACCACTGTTCTGAAATAAATAATAAAAAAGTAACACCTAGAGCAAAAGAAATACACTCAAAAACACTATAGGTAATAAGTAACTATAGGTAATATATGTGACTGCAGCATATGTCACAGACATGGCTCAGATCTGATGGTGCTGTGGCTGTGCATAGGTCACAGCTGCATCTCCAGTTGGACCGCAGGCCCACAAAATTCCATATGTTATTGGTATGGCTGTAAAAAGATGAATGAAGGAAGGAAGGGACTGGATTTTAAAATGTGTATCATCTGTGTGATGTCTATAAGAAACTCACTTCAAATATAATGATATAGATAGGTAAAAAGTAAACTAATGAAAAAAATATACATCTTGCAACCATTAATCAAGAGAAGGCAGGAACAGCTATTATTAATATCAGATAAATAGACCTCAGATCAAAGAAAATTACCAAAAATAGAGAAGAACTTACAGTGATAGAAGAGTCCAACAACCAAGACGTACCAACAACCACAAATGCATGTACTTCAAATAACATAAGTGTAAAATATATGAAGACAAAATTATGTAACTTAAAGGATAAGAACACATCTACAATTATAGGTCATAACTGTAGTCCATTTCTTAGCAACTGACAGAACAACCAGACAAAATGATAAGCAATGATGTATAGAATAACTCAACAATACCATCAAAAAACAGTATCTAATTAAAGCTTATACAGTGTTACACCCAACATCAAGTATACACATTAAAAAAAAATCTGTGAAACATATACCAAAGTTATACTACCTGCTCAGACATAAAACAAATTTTAACAAACTTAAATAAATTGGTATCAAGTAGAATGCATTCTCCACGCAGAGACCAAAACTGAAAATCAATACCAGAAAGATAGCAAGACTATCTTAAAACATTTGAAAACAAAACATACTTCTAAAGAACTCATCGACCATGTTGTTCTTTTTTTTTTTTTTAATTTTTATAGCCGCTCCCACAGCACATGAAGATTTCCAGGCTAGCGGTCAAATTGGAGCTTCAGGTACTGGCTTGCACCACAGCCACAGCAACTCAGGATCTGAGCTGCATATGCGACCTACACAACAGCTTACGGCAATGCCAGATCTTTGACCCACTGAACAAGGCCAGGGATCGAACCCGCATCCTCATGGATCCTAGTCAGGTTCGTTACTGCTGCACTACCATGGGAACTCCAACCATGTTGTTCTTACAGCAATGAACACATGAACATTGGAATTAAAAATACCATGCCGTTCAAAATCACTAAAATATGTATGTATTTAGATATATTATATATTTATACATATAAATACATGTATATATTTAGGATAAAATCTAATAAAACATGTATGACATCTATGCTGATAACTATGGCAAACAGTAATGAATGAAATCAAACAGGATTTAACTAAGTCACCGTGTTCATGGATTGAGAAATTCAACATAGTAAAGATGTCAATTTTCTCCATGTTGACACATTGGTTTAATAGAATTTCTATCAAAGTCTCAGCAGGATTTTTTGTATATATAGACAAGATTATTCTGAAGTTTATCTGAAAAGGGAAATAAACTAAAATAGTTAAAAATAATTTTGGAAAAAAAAGAATAAACTGAAGGAATCAGGCTGTCTGATTTCAAGATTTGCTATATAGCCACAGTCATCACACGTGTGGTGTTGGTGGAAAATGGACACATTGATCAATGAAAAAAAGGAACTGAGAACTGAATCCACACAAATATGGCCAATTGATTTTTGACAAAGGTGTAAAAGCAATTCAAGGGAGAAAACATAGCCTTTTCAACAAATGGCACTAGAGCAATTGGACATCCACAGGGGGTGGGTGAGGGAGAACAAGGACTTCAACCTAAACCACACATCTTTTAAAAGTAACTTAAAACAGATCAGACTTAAATGTAAAATTTAAGACCATAAATCTTTTGGGGAAAAAAAGCATAGGAATATATATTTGGGATCTGAGCCTAAGCAAAGAATTTGTATACAGATGTGTAGGTATCTAATAAAAGAGCTTTGAAATTCAGGGAACATTAGTGCTAAGTGAAAATTTCTTTAGGGGGTTTCCGTTGTGCGGCTCAGCAGAAACAAATCCGACTAGTATCCATGAGGATGCAGCTTCGATCCCTGGCCTCACTCAGTGGGTCAGGGACCCACTGGTTGCTGTGAGCTGTAGTATAGGTCACAGATGTGGCTCGGCTCCCACATTGCTGTAGCTCTGACCTAGGCTGGTAGCTGTAGCTCTGATTCTACCCCTAACCTGTTAACCTCCATATTTCATGGGTGCGAGATACCAAAAGTACAATCCATGAAAAGAAAAGGAAAAAATAAATAAATTTATCAATTCGTCTTCATTAACATTTAAAACTTTTTTTTTCTGCAAAAGATCTTGTTAAAAGGTTGAAAAGAGAAGCTACAGATTGTGTGAAAATATTTGCAAGCAACATATTCATCAGAGGACTAGTTTCCAGAATATATAAAGCCTCACAATTTAACAGAAAAAAAAATCTGTTTAGAAAATGGGCAAAAGACATGAACATATATTTTAACAGATAGGCACATGAAAGAATTTTTAACATCATTAGGCATCAGAGAACTGCGAATTAAAATGACAGCCCGATATCTCTACCTGCCTATGAGAATGCCTAAAATGAAAAATAGTGGCATCAAAGGCTGGTGAGGATATGAGGAAACTAAGTCACTCATATGTTGCTGGTGTGAATGTAAAATGGTACTGTCATTCTAGAAAATATTTTGACAGTTTCTTTAAAAAATTAAATATGCAGATATCAAAAGACACAGCAAGTAACTTGCTGGGCATTTATCCCAGAGAAATAAAAACTTTTGATCACACCAAAATTTGCGCACAAAATTTTCTAGCAATTTTGGTCATACTAGTCCCATACTGGAAACAATCCAGTTGTTAATCAATGAATGAACGATTAAACAAATTATAGTTCATGTGTATCAGTCAACACAACTCAGTAAGAAAAAGAAATAAGTGATTGATATATGTCTCTTGATAATCTCTAGATAATTATGCTGAGTGAAAAAATTTCATCCCTAAAGATTACATATTCCATGACTCCATTTATGTAATTTTCTTAAGATGATAAAATTATAGAAATAGAAGACAGATTGGTGGTTGCCAGGGGTGAGAAATGGAAAGAGGAAGGATGGTATATGGCTCTAAAAGACCCCAGTAGAGACCCTTGTGTGGATGGAAATGTTCTGTGTCTTGACTGTTTCAATGTCAATACATGTCTGTGATACTGTACTATAGTTTTGCTATGTGTTACCGTTGGCAGAAACTGGGTAAAGTATACCTAGAATCTTTCTATATTATTTCTTACAACAATATGTGAATCTACAATTATTTCAGAATAAAAATTTAATTAAACAGTATTGGAGTTTTCCTGCCTAAGAACATGGTCTGTCTTTCTACTTGTTCAAGTTTTCAAGAATATCTTACAGCTTTCTTTTGTATAGATCTTGATGTTGGGCATTTTCTTATTTATTGCTATTTGAAATTGATTATTTTCTTCCATATTATTTTCTAATTGTTCTTTGTTATTGATATTGTGAATGTTATTGATTTCAGTATATTAATATTGTTCCCAGACACTTTATTGAATTCTCTAATTATTTGTAATAGGTTTCAGTTTATTCTCTTAGGTTTTCCAAGTATATGATCATATTATCAATAATAGTGATAATTTAACATATTAATTCCTGGTGTTTATATCTGTGTTGCTTTCTCTTGTCCCATGGCAAGGTGTCTTGTACCTTCTGACAAAAAAAAAAATTAATTGCTATGAGTTTTTTTGTCAATTCTTATTTTTACTGATGTGAGTAGTTCTTTGTTTCTAACTTTAATGAAAGTGCTTTTAGTGTTTAGTGTTTCTCTCCACTAAGCAGGATATTTGTCATATTAAGGACATATACATCTTTAGAAAATATTGTTAAATATGATCATACATTCTGTCTTTTAAAAGACTCTAAATGAAACACATTGTGCTTCAGAAAAACGGAAAAGTAATGCAAGCCACAAATGCAAGCTGCATATATAATTTTAGTTTTTTCTAGTAGTCACACATTAAATAGTAAAAATAAACAAGTAAAATTAATTTGAATAGTAGTTGTACTTAACTCAGCATATCAAAAAATACTACCATTTTAACATGTATTCAATATAATTAATGACCCATCATATGTTCTTTTTCAGGACTAAGTTTTTGAAATTTGGTGTGTATTTTACATTTTCAGTACATCTTAGAACTTGCCACAGTTCAAGTATTCAGTAGTCTGGGTTGGGTTACTGTTCTCTGCATGTCTGTCATAACTTGTTTCTATCATATTTCTACTGAACTGTGTTCTTCTTAAGATGGAGACTCTATCTTGCGTCCCACACCCCTAACACCTAACACAGTATGCATACTCAACAAATACTCTTGCACAATGAAGAGGTGTTATTCCCTTCATGCAGATATAAGCCTTCATGCAGAGCAGGGGTAAACAACCTGTCTGGTGTATCTTATGAATGGAAAAGAGACAACTATGTACTTAAAAAAGGAGGTCAAGGGGGGAGTTCCCTTTGTGGCTCAGTGGTTAATGAATCCGACTAAGAACCATGAGGTTGAGGGTTCGATCCCTGGCCTTGCTCAGTGGGTTAAGGATCCGGCGTTGCTGTGAGCTGTGGTGTAGGTTGTAGATGTGGCTCAGATCCCGCATTGCTGTGGCTGTGGCCTAGGCTGGCAGCTGTAGCTCCAGTTCAACCCCTAGCTTAGGAACTATTTACATAGCATTTATGTTGTATGCTAGCACGTGCAATATTCTATTTTAAACATAGCTCTATGAGAACTGTTTTTCCAGGAAACTAAGAGTAGTATTTAGGGCATGTGTATGTTTTATGTCCTGCTATCAAGAATCAAATGCCCAGTGTGTGAGTTGCTAAGTATTTACTAGGTAGGAGAAGTAATATCTTTAATATCTTCTATTTTCTTTTCACCTCGAATATCCCAACTGCCAAGACAAAACTGGGAATGAAAGCATTCACATTGTGAGGAGAAAAGGGAAAGAGGGTGGTACCCTTTCTTCCACTCTGGTTTGAAATATTGGGATTTCAGTATAGACAGACAAATCATCTCTTTTTGAGTTTCAGTTCTACAGGAATACAGTGTTTTTCCTAGGCCAGTGAGAACAGAATAATGGAAACAGACAGCTGTGGAGTTACACAAAATAGCCCTATCACTTATTTTGTCCATTCTGCAATTTTCCAAACAGTGTAAATTCTATTCTAAGGATGAGTTAACTTGTAGAGATGCCAAACGTGTGGCAAAAGTGATTGCAATTAAGCATAATGTGACCTTGAGGAAATCATGTAACCTTTCTATTGTCCCTGTGCTCCTCATAGAACAACCAAACAACATTATTGTTACCCTCACCTTGAAATGAACAAGGTTGTATATAATTAGGACTCTATAATCACACATTTATGATCCCATATGTGTGTGTGTGTGTGCGCATGCACTCTCCTTTTGCAAATGAAATGTAAATTCCTTGATGTCAAGAACTGTTTTTCTTCTAGTCTATAACTTTTACAGCATTGGGAAATGGAAATACAATTACTGACTATCAGAGCAGGAAAAGACTTTAGCCTCACTTAGTCTAACTCTCCTCATTTCATAGATAAAGAAATAGGAACCCAGTGTACGGATAATAGATGGTTTCCCTAAGGTCACCCAGCAGAGATTGGATTTAAACCACATGTTTTGATTTCTTGATTTCTTTTGATTTTTTTGAGCTCCTTGTTCTTTCTATTATATCTTACAGTAGATGTTTGACATATAATTATCAAATGGTTAAGCAATAACTAAAAAACATTTAGTTTGTCACTTCAAGTTGTAGAAAGCAGTGTCAGTGGTTGAAGAAATTACAATAAATATTGTGCCTTAAGTGCTTTCTTTTTATTTTTTATTAAAGTATAACTTATGTAACCTTGGACAAGGCTCTTCAGTCTTTGCAAAATGGTTCATCTTTTTAAGTTGTACACAGGATGATCTGCTTAACCTACCTCAAGAGGAAGCCAGGGTGTTGGAATTTCTTTGGAACCACAGAACCTGGGTTAATGAATGACTCATTTTAAGCAATGGCCATTGTCCTTTCATTTTGGGAATAGACTCTTTTTGTGTGTGTGGGGGGGGGACTGCATTTTCCCCTCATTCCATACAGATAATCCACATTGGAACAATCATGTTCTGATGTAAACCTGATCCTCCAGCCAGAGTTAACAGGTTGAGAGGTACACACACACGTCACCCCAGCAGAACCAGTAATTCTCCCCACTGAGATTTTAGCTTTGGAACTGAGAGTCAGCTGCGAGTTACTGCGGCTAAAATGCTCTTGAAATCCCTCAATCTCTTTCCAGTATTTCCTTTGTTAACTAACTGCGAGCCACAGCCTTCAGATATTCCAAATTATGTTCTTGTCCGTTGGCTTTTCAACTTATTTCTTCTCCCAACTAGGTCCTACCCTCAGAAAGCTGCAGAATTGACACCCACTCATCACTGATGCTTTAACTCCAAATTCACTTCTTCAAAGTCCTCTGCTAATCACTTAACTAAAGCAGCACCATTTTCTCTATATCGCGTGAACCATTTATCACATGACTCTGTTTTTCTCTATATCACATAGCTCATCTCAGTAGCTGAAACTACCATATTTGCCTTTATGTGTATTGTTTGAGATGTATCCATTAATTTATAAGTTGGTAGGCAGTCTCTGTACTCATAATGCTCTTTCAAGGTGAGCAGCACTGTCCTGCTTTTATAGTTGAAGAAACAGAAACCCCAAGGACATAGTCATTTGTTCAAGACTCCATAGTTATGAAAGGAGTGGTCATGTCCCACCTGTTCAGGGTGGTTTCTCTAAACTCTATCTGCTGGTAGCTCAATGATCTTATACTAAGAAGATTTTTTTGGGGGGTGGATATTTGGGTAGAAGTGTGAAAGATCTGAGTATGTATCACATGAAAGTCAATACATTTAAACCATTAGGCATCACAGAGAAATTCTACTGTACAACCACAATGTCCTTTTCTTCTGGTGGAGCAGTCTCTGCTTATAAGTCTGTCACTGAAACATTCGGGAAAGGCTTTGGTGCCACTACTTTGTAGTTGCCAGCCTTCTTCTTCTTCTTTTTTTTTTTTTTTTGGAGTAAAATGTTTTTGTTTTTGTTTTTGTTTTTTTTGCATTATAGCTGGTTTACAGATTTCTGTCAGATTTTCCAATTGCACCATGTGGTGACCCGATTACATGTACATATATGGATTTGTCACATGTAATTAGATATAGTTCCCCATGCATTACAGTTGGAGCTCCTTGCTAACACTGATAACCACTTTCTCATCAGCAGATCTGGATAAGCTATAGTAATAAGGGAGAGGAAAGTAGAAGCCTCCTTCTGTGTTCTGCTTTCCTGCTAGACCCCAGTGGGCTTTGTTTTACCAGTGAAATATATTTTTTTAAAATGTCCATGAAAGAAAGCCAATAGTTGGCAGAGAAAGAGTGACCCTGGTGCATGCTTATTCCTGTGGGGATTGAAAATAAGATTCTGTTTGTTTGATTTACTACAAGGTCAGACCTAGCTGAGATTGGCAAAGGTAACCATTCCCACCTTTACTCTGCTGCCAAGTCAGGAAAGAAGGTGAGTTCTGGCCTACTTTTCACATTGAGGGAACCTCACTTGAGACAAGTAGAAGAGTAAATCCAAGGTCACATAGAGGCTCAGTTATTATTAACAGTCTGAAATATTTGACAATATTGGACACTTCGCATGCTGACCTCACTTAATATGGACAGCAACCCTACCCAGGAGACATTGCTACCTAAAAGGAAGTTGAAGCCAAGAGAGGTTAAATGACCAGTCCAAGATCACACAGCTAGAAAATCACAAAGACTGTGGAACTCTGTAAATGCTGGAACTCCTGTGCACCGCTTGGGTCAACCCACCTAACCATTGCTTTTGGAGAAGAAGACTCTCTTTAGATACTGTCACTTGAGAGCATTTAAATTTCACTCCTCACCCCTTTACGAGTATCACATACCAAAAATGGGCTACACAAAGGCCCCTGCATTTCTACAGTAACTGCCCTTCTATCCTCATTCCTGTTCTCCCTTTCATATTATTTACCTCAAAGCAATTTTATGGACAGGTGTGATTCCAGGTCGTAGGGAATCAGAGAAGTAGGGATGGCAAAAACAGGTCAGCAGCAGCTCTCAGGTCCAGAATGCTCAGCTGTCCCCACAAAGCCCAGAAGGCACCTTCAGTACCATTTGGGTTTAGGGAAGATGGCTAGCAAGCAGACAATTCTCCAACATTCTTCCCCTTCTGAGCAAACAGAATTCTCCCTACCTGTGCACGTTTTGACCTCAGGTGGGTAGTTTAACATCTTCAAGCTTCAGTTTCTTCTCTAACGGTGAAATAATAATCGTAGCACCTATATCATAGAGCTACCAAAAAGATTAAATACTTCCATGTATATGAAGTATCCTGGACAGTGACTGGTATTTAATAAATGCTTAACAAATTGTAGTTCCTTATAGCTTTCTCAATTACAGTTTTCATGGGCCTGTGACATGCTAACTCCTATGCATATTCCCAGACTAATGTTTGAGTCTTCTTTGACTGGTAAAGGTTGCTTTTAGCAATCATTTTATTTTCCTAAATAAATACAGGTGATTTGTTTGTCTGATTGCCTGTAATCCTCCAGAGTTGACCATGCCTGATTGTTACTCCTCTAGAGATGGCATGGGACAGGGTGACTCTCGTATTTCCACCACCCATGAGGACAGCCTTCTCCCAGGCAGAGTTGCTGGACTTTGGGCAGATGGTCATTCCCTAAGACCCAGGCCAGCAGGTCTCCCTGGACTAATTAATCCTGTATGCAAGCACATGTGCGTGTAGAGCACCTTGTGGAAAAGTATCCAGCATATCCATTTCTGTATTTCAGCATCTGACTCAAGTCTGAGACAAAGAGAGTGTTCCAGACATGTTTGCCAAGAAAATTTCTATGTAAATCCCTATATTGTTACAAGAGCTCCTTAATAACAACAAACAGCAATATCCATTTAAGGAGTGTTACGGCTAGACCCTGTGCTAAGCGCTCTATGTGCATAATCTTAGGAAATTCACAGAACAAATCTATAAAGATATACTATTGTTACCCCATTTTAACAGATTAGAAGATTGAAGTTCAGAGCCAGGAAAAGAAACAGAGTCAAGGTTAAATCTGGGTTCTCAGACCCCAGAGATTGTTATTTCAAGGAAACTGTATTGATGATATCTTTTCCCTCTTTCATTTAATGCCATGGCTCCCACTAGTCTGGCTATGGTACATAGGAAGCCTGCACCGCCTATGGTAGGAGTTCACTACTTCACAAAGCAGTGCAGCTATAGTCTTAGCTGGTGCTAACTGCCAGCAAGTTCTTCCTCCTGTGGAGTTCAATCATTTCTTGGAATACCGTCGCACATCAGTTCTGGATCTGCCCTCTAGAGGAACACAGAAACAAGGTCTCATGTCTTTCCCATATGTTAGCCCTGATGCTATAATTAAAGCAGTTTCCTGCTTATTCCAACTCAGAAAGATGGATCTAAAGAGGCAGGGAAAGGGATAAAGATATTAAAAACTAGTGTTTATCTTTTCCAAAAATCTATAATAATATTACTAGCTAACATTTATGAAGCACTTAATATGTTTATGGAAACATGTTTTTTTCCTCCATGCCTGGGTGTTTATCTCTGTTTCCAAACAAAGAAAATTTCCCCAAGTTCCCATCATGGCTCAGTGGTAACAAAACTGGCTAGTATCTGTGAGGATGCAGGCTTGATCCCTGGCCTTCCTCAGTGGGTTAAGGATATGGCGTTGCCACGAGCTATGGTGTAGGTCACAGATGCAGCTCAGATCCCCAGTTGCTCTGGTTGTGGCCTAGGCTGGCAGCTGTAGCTCCAATTCAACCCCTAGCTTAGGAACTTCTGTATGCTGTGGGTGTGATCCTAAAAAGAAAAAAAGAAAAATAAAAAAAAAGGAAACTGTCCTCATTGCTGTTAAAGTGGCCATCATCAGACCATGAACCACATCATCTGTGGATGTTGACGATTTAGTAAATCCTGCATCTGTATTCCATGCAGGTAGATGACAGGCTGTGGATGATTTAGTGGATTGTGACTGTGTTGCTTTTATTTCTTCCCCACTAAAACTGTATCACATCAGAGTTAACGCAAACTGAGTTTTAAAAGTGGGCTCTGACATGCTGGGAAGCGAAAACGCTTGGAAAAATGAGAGGGATTAATTAGTTAAAGCACCATCCTGGAGACTGACCTAGACTCCCCTGTAGCTCTAGGACTGATAGTAGTGTTGAACAGGGACAAAAGAGGATTACCTAATGGTGTGAGTCAGGTGAAATAGCGCAATGCATGCCTTGGAGACTTTGTCCTATATTCTTGGTGCCCCACCCATATCTCCTTGGTCCACACCGGAGGTCATCTTGAGGTTCAGTGGACAATTCCTGTACACACCATCAGTTTCCTGCCTCTAGCACCTGTTTGTCTCTCCATGTTTCTCTAGCTTCAGGAACAGGATCATCCCACATGCAAGACAAGTTGGAAGATCTCAGGGGTTAAGGAACCCAGAAGCAAACTTAACCAGTGAGGGCTAGGGGTTGATAGTTAAATACCCCAGCTTCCTTGCTTATCAGCAGGACAGCTGTGAGGTGTGTTCTACACATTTCTAAAAGAGTCCCCAAAAGGCAAGAGAGTCAGTTGCCCCCTGGAAAATACGTTCCCCATGGATTTTACTTTTTTCCTGGCCTCTTTGCTCATTCCCTCCCTTTGTTTACTTGGATTGTCTCTCAGCTAGATTATCTGCATTCAGATCCTTGTCCCAGTGTCTGCTCGTGGAGAAATCCAACCTAATAGTGTCCTTGCCCATATTTAAATGGTGAGCATAACCTACTTTATAGGGTTGTTGGGGAAAATAAGTAGTGATTTGCCATGTTTTGGCACAAAGCCTAGCCTGTGCGTTCTAGGCAAAACAACAACCATCACCCCAAAATACAGTGTATCCTCTTTATCCTTATCACATCATCCTTGTTCTCATTCTTCTCTTCCTCCTGCTGCTTCTCTTCCCCACTCTCTTAGGGAGAGTAAGAATTTTATCTGAGAAATAAGTGTATTAGTCATCAAGCAGCTATTTAAAAACATTAACTCTAGACAAATCAAAAGTAAGTTTGGGAGTTCCCAGGTGGCTCAGTGGGTTAAGGATCTGGTGTCACTGCAGTGGCTTGGGTCACTGCTGTGGTGCGGGTTTGATCCCTGGCCTGGGAACTGTCACAGGTTGTGGACATGACCAGAAAAAAAAATTCAAATTTGGGAACAAATTTCCTTTGATTAAGACAAAGGGCTACCTTACCTGGGGCTCAATTTTAGTGAGTGCTGGCTCTACTGTATATGAGTAGATTAAACTGAGCCACCTTATAGGTTACAAATAAACATGTGTGATACTCTATGAACTACATATGACGTACAAAGGCAAAAATAGACATGTCTAAAGAATAGAAAAAAAGACCTATATTACTATAAGATTTGGGAGTCTTGGGCAAGGGTCAACAAATATGGCCCAACACCTGTTTTTATGAACAAGATTATTGGAACAGAGCCATGATGGTTTGTTTATGTGGCATCTATGGCTGCTTGTGTGCTACAAGAAGAGTTGAAGGCTTGCAACAGGGGTCACAGAGACCACAAAGCCTAAAGGTATTTATTAAATGGCCCTTCACAGAAAAGGTTTACTAACTCCTGGTCAAGGACACTGCTTTGATTTTATTTTTTTTAATGTATAATGTATCAAGAAAGCATAAATAGTAAAATTATTTTTATATCTTTTTTTACACTTCCACACCATGAATAGTATATGCTGTCCCAGAATTCCCCAGCCTTATTTTTCTTTCCTTTGCTTTTTGATCCAAAGAACACTTTAGTGGGCAATGGAGCAGCCCATTCCAAAACAAAAACAGTACCAGCCTTCCTTTTCTGAATTATAAAAGAGGTATGAAAATTTAGGTTGTAAATGACAAGATTTGACAAGGCAATATTGTTGCCCAATGGGTAGCACCATACCCCCATCTCCATCTAATGGGAAAATAAAATATATTTCAAGAATTGTCCAGACCTTAGCAGCTCTATATATAACAAACATGAAACATGATCCTTTTAAAAACAACCCAAATTATACATAATGCATGCTTATATTCTTAAACTGATCTGTTAAAGATGCTAAAAAAAGATTGCATGTATTTCAACTTTCCCAAAATGTCTCTTTCTCTAACACCAACTATTTTTTCTCCCTTTCAGAGCTTCAGAAATTCTGGAGATCTTCCTAAAAAATAAAAATAAAAATATTTTTAAAAAAAGAATGGATATATGTATATGTATGGCTGATTCACTTTGCTATACAACTGAAATCAATACAACATTGTAAGTCAACTATACTCTGATTAAAATTTAAAAAAAAAAACAAACAAATAAACATTCAATAACCCAGGCCTGAACCTGTCATTCCATTGCCGAAAAACCTTTAAGGAGTTCCCCTCATAGCTCAGCAATAACAAACTCGACTAGGATCCATGAGGATGCAGGTTTGATCCCTGGCCTCGCTCACTGGGTTAAGGATCTGGCTTTGCTGTGAGCTGTGGTGTAGATCGCAGATGTGGCTTGGATCCCATGTTGCTGCAGCTCTGGTGTAGGCTAGCAGCTGCCGCTCCAATTCGACCCCTACCCTGGGTACTTCCATATGCCACGGGTACAGCCCTAAAAATGAAAAAAACAAAACAAAACAAAAACACAACCTTCAAAGATCATCCTTTTTTCAGATTAATTTCAAAGACTTTGCTATCCCATTTTTGTGTCTTGATAGTGACATCTGCACGCGGGCTCATTTTGCACACCCAATGTCATATTTTTTACTGCCATTTTCCTGGCCGTGCACTCTTTAATCCACAGGCTTTTGTCCACACTGTTCTCTGTTCAAAACAACCCCTTCCCCCTATATTTATCTTTTTTAATGTCCTCCTTTATAACTCCTTTCAGATGTCACCTACCCCTGAAGACCTTCCTGAGTTCTCATAGTCAGCATTATTCTCTGTTCTTTTGCATCTCAGATAATAGTCCTCTTATCTACCTAGTAGCTTAAGCCCGAAATCTGGAATTATTCTTCTGTCTTCCCTTTCTCTCCCCTCATATCCAATCTATCTCCGAGCTTTAACCATCCAATTTAAGCTGCCATGCCTACTTCAAGCCAACTATCATCTCACTGCTAAACAATTGTTTATCTTGCCTTCTCATGTCCATTCTTGTTTACTTCCCTTCCATGTTCCACCCTAGTTGTCCAATCTTTTCAAAAACACGAATCAGATCATATTACTCCCACTCCTCTGCTTAAACTTTCTAGTGGCCTCCCTTTACATTTGGAATGAAATTCAAATATCCTAAAGGAGGCCTGCAAAGTAATTCATGATCCAGCCCCTAGGACCTCACTCTAGCAATTCTCCAATTCACTCTAATCCTGTGCTAAATGCCAGCCAACATCAGAAGCTTTGTGATTCTTTTCCCTAAGTCTGAGATATTCTTTTCCTAACTCCTTGCTTGTCCGAATTCTTCATACATAGCCAATAAAATTAATTCATTTTAGATGCTTTTCATAACCCCTGAGACCAAACCCGGGCATTCTCCATTACCTTGCTTCATAGCACTTGGTTTTCTTTAATCGTAGACTTACTGCCACTTGACATTATATATTTATTTATGAGTAACTTTAGAATGTTTGTTTTTCCTGCTAGTCTGGAATCTGTAAATTTATGAACCATGTTATCTTGTTCAACATTCTATACCCAGTGCCTCTCAGTGTTTAGTTCACAACAGTCCCTTGTTAAATATTTGCTCAAAGGGAAAATGAACAAATGAATAATTGAATGAATGAATGAATTATATATCATATTGAACATATACCACATAGTTGAACTCAAGTTGTTGCATTTACAACAGCTTATCTGATACCAAATTTGTTTATGTGCATTCTTGTTTCCCTGTCTGAATTGGAAGGGTTTATGGACAGTTAGCATCAATTATTCAGCATGGTGTGTTCCCACAGATGCTAGAACCGAGCCCTCTATGAATATAAGTTGATAGGAATCAACCACCTTATTCATATGACTATAATGTAATCTCCTTGAGGACATGAGCATAATATATACAGATTTTAATCTCTAGGACTTGGCACATAGTAGGTGTTTAATAAATGCTTGGTGAGTGGATGCATGCACGCATGCATCTTTATCAGAAAATCAACAAGTCAGAACTCCTGAGTTCAGGAATGTAGAATCAAGAACAGACTTTTTGCCTTTTTCCTATTGATTTTCACATTTTAGCATTGCTGGATCATTATCTTTTATAAAAAAAATTTATAGGAGTATAGTTGAGTTACAATGTTGTGTTAGCTTCAGGAGTATAGCAAACTGAATCAGCTCTGCATATACACATATCCATTCTTTTTCAGATTCTTTTCCCATATAGGCCATCAAAGAGTATTGAGTAGATTTCCCTGTGCTATACACTAGGTCCTTGTTACATATCGATTTTGTATATAGTAATGTGTTTTTGCCAGTCCCAATCTCCCAATCTACCCTCTCCACAACATTTGCCCCTTGGTAACCATAAATTTGGTTTGAGAAGTCTTTGAGTCTGTTTCTCTTTTGTAAATAAGTTATTTTGTATCATTTTTCTCCCAGGTTCTTTTCTGTTCATTAAATGTGTGTTGGATTCTACACTCTGTAGGCCCTGAGCTAGGCCTGGAGGCCAGAATATTATCAGGACCCCAACCCTTATTTAAGGAGCTCATACTCTAGGCAGTTAGAGAGAAACGTATGTAAAATGTAGGTAGACAGAGGCTGACCCAGATGCCATTTCCCGGCTCAGTGCTGAACTCTTCTTGTAGTGAGTACTGGCTTGCAGGGTTCACACCTCCTTTTAGAGAAGGACACTTGGCTGCCTGAAGCCACCTACCTCCACTAGTGAGCAGTCCTCAGCCAAATGGACATGAGGAGAGATAACGCTGTGGTGTGGTGTCTGCTCTAGAGCCCTGTCCTGTGGATCAGGCCCAGGCTAGGCCTGTGCCTCTGTTCACATCTGTGCTTGGCTCTTTCCCCCTGTCTTCCCCTACTTCAGTCCCTCCCTTACTGGTTTTTATTGAAGAACTCTCCTTTTGTTAAGTACAGGTACCCAGACCCCTATCTCATACTCTGCTTTGGAGAATACCTCCTAAGTCCTTATGTGGCAGGTGCTTTGATAAGGTGGGTTGGTGGAGCTCTGAGAACACAGCGGAGAGGTATCAAATGTGGTCTAGAGACAAAGGGCCTGAGAGGGGTTCCTGGGAGAGAGGCATCCTGAGCCGGGTCTTCCTATGGGCATGGAATATTTTAAATCTCTGGAAATGCACAAGAATAATACAACATCATAAAACACTTACACACTCCCTGTATGGCTTGTTTCCTTGTGTGGTACATAATTTTTACTAGGAATTCATCCCAGTAGAGGTGTGCCTAGTGAGAGCCACTTGTGTTTTGTCTTATAGAGGCATCCTTATGGGTTAGTTTGAGATTTTTTTTTTTTGGCCTTTTTATCTTTTTAGGGCCACACTGGCAGCATATGGAGGTTCCCAGACTAGGGGTTGAATCGGAGCCGTAGCCACTGGCCTACACCACAACCACAGCAATGCAGGATCCAAGCCATATCTGCAGCCTACATCTTAGCCCACGGTAACGTCAGATACTTAACCTACTGAGTGAGGCCAGGGATTGAAACTGCATCCTCATGGATGCTAGTCAGGTTTGTTAACCGCTGAGCCATGACAGGAACTCCAGAGATTTTTAAAATATATATGTTATTTTTTAATTTGGAGTCTTAACACCCCAGAGATTATGTGAATTTAAACTCTACACATATATTTGGCTTTGGCCAATGTTACTGACTTCTTACAAGGCTCTGACTTTCACTTACAGTCCTGGGAGTGAAGGGCTCATGGTAAAATCCCTATTTCTTTAATGCATTTGACTTTTTTCTTTTATTTTTTAAATATAATTGATTTACAGTGTTCTGTCAATTTCTGCTGTCTGTACAGCAAAGTGATCTGTTCATACATGCTATCTTCCATCATGTTCTATCCCAAGTGATTGGATATAGTTCCCTAAGCTATACTGCAGGACCTCATTGCTCATCTATTTTAAATGTAATAGTTTGCATCACAATAGCCAAGAAATGGAAACAACCTAAATGTCCATTAACAGATGAATGGATTAAGAAGAAGTGGTGCATATAAACAATGGAATACTACTCAGCCATAAAAAAGAATTAAATAATGCCATTTGCAGCAACATGGATGCGACTGAGATATTCTCATACTAAGTAAAGTAAGTCAGAAAGAGAAATTCAAATTCCATATGATCTCACTTATATTTTGGAATCTAAAATATGGCACAAATGAACCTATTTACAGAACAGAAACAGACTCACAGACATGGAGAACATGTCTTGCAGTTGCCAAGGGGGAGGGGCACGAAGTGGGATGGATGGGCAGTTTGGGGTTAGTAGATGATAACTATTTAGAATTAAGCAATAAGGCTTCTGATTTTCTTCCAGGTTTCAGTTCACCCAGGGAACCAGAGCCCATATTCATTTGCATAAACTCTCCCTACCCTCCCTGTGAGTTAGGGATAAGAATATTCACAGCTCCAATTCCAGGTATTATGGATTTCTCTCTCTCTACTTTAGGATTGAGTATGTACTATTTACTCTTTGTTATATTTATTTAACATGTTTTATGTGTGTAGAGTTGGAGATAAGATGAAACTTTCCAGACATACCCAAGCTTCCCTTTACTGGATCTGAGCTAAGTCTTCAAACATGAACAAGTCACTCAGAGCATGTCAAGGAGAGAACACAAAATAAGGAAAGATGAGGGGGAAAGTGTTGTGGGCCCCATCTTGCTGACTTAGTGTGGGTGGAGCCTGAGGCTCCAGGCTGCCTCTATCCAGGCTGTTCCAAGAGCCAATGGTCAGTTACTAGAAGAGAACACACAGCGACAGGCATGAGAAGCAGATAAAACTGGGATCAGAGATAAAGTGTTTGCCAAAAAACCAGAGATATGAAGGTGAGGGGCAGGTAAGTCACTGTAAAAAAAAAAAACACCAAGTCAAAATATAGAATAAGTGGTTCTGCTGTGACCAACTCTCAAAATATCCTGGGCTTGAGGCTGGCACAACTGGACATATCTGAGCAAAGAAGCACCTGGTCCAAGCAAACCAGGTACTTGTGAGTGTGAAATCTGCATGTGCATCGCTCCAGAGGGAACTTAAGGTTGGGAAATAATCTTTTCAACAGAACATGCTGTTTCTCCAGTGTCCTTGTGGCTGGCCTTTCATGGTGAATGTGGGTGGTATAAAAACTTGGCTCCTGCATGTAAGAAACTTGGTGCCAAAGAGGGAGCAGCTTGAATCTGGAGTACCTGGAAGAGCTGGAGCAGGAAAGAGGAGGCTTGCGTTGGAGCAGCAGCTTATTATTCTTGCTACTTGGGGAACATGCTCCTGGAAGAAGGCAACGTGGGCCTTGCAACACACCAGGAATGAGGAGGCCACTTTGGGAGGAGAGCTTAAGGCAGTGGGTTTCGTCCTGGTTCCTCAGAACCCCAGGGTTTTGCATGAGGACCTCAGGAGCAAGAGTGAGGCTGAGCTAGAACATCCTCTCAGATTTATGTCCAACAGAGTTGCTTCTGCTTTTAACTGGGGCAGTTGTGAGGAAAATCTTTATAGGATTTTTTTACCCACTTAAAGAGTTGAGATAAAATTCACATAACATAAATCTCACCACTTTAACCATTTTAAAGTGTATAATTCAGTGTCTCTTAGAAGATTCACAATGTTGTACCTCTGTTATCGTTATTTAATTCCAGAACATGTTCATTATCCCCCCGATAAACACTCTATTTACTTATTTATTTTTTACTAAATGAATTTTATTACATTTATAGTTGTACAATGATCATCACAACCCAATTTTACAGCATATCTATCCCAAACCTCCAGCCCATCCCCCCACCCCCCAACCTGTCTCCTTTGGAAATCAAAAGTTTTTCAAAGTCCGTGAGTGACTATCTCTTCTGCAAAGAAATTCATTATGTCCCTCTTTGAGATTCCACATGTAAGTGATAGCATATGATGTTGGTGTCTCATGGTATGATTAACTTTACTTAGCAGGATAAGTTCTAGGTCCATTCATGTTGTTGAAAATGCCATTATATCTTTCATTTTAATGGCTAAGTAATATTTCATTGTGTATGTACCACATCTTCTTTATCCACTCCTCTGTCAGTGGACATTTAAGTTGTTTCCATGTCTTGGCTATTGTAAATGGTGCTGCAATGAACATTGGAGTACATGTATCTTTTCAAGTCATGGTTTTCTCTGGATAGATGTCTGGCAGTGGGATTGCTGGATCAAATGATAATTCTTCTAACAACCTTAAAATGAGAAATTGGCAATAACACAATAATAGTGGGTGACTTTAACACCCCACTTACAGCAATGGACAGATCATCCAGACAGAAAATCAACAAGGAAACACAGGCCCTAAATGATGCATTACACCGGGTGGAGTTAATAGGTATTTATAGAACATTCCGTCCAAAAACAGCAGAATACACATTCTTCTCAAGTGCATATGGAACATTCTCTAGGACTGGTCACATTCTGGGCCACAAATCAAGCCTTGGTAACTTTAAGAAAGTTGAAATCATATCAAGCATCTTTTCTGACCACAATGCTATATGTGACTAGAAATCAACAACAAGGAAAAAAACTGCAAAAACACCAACATGTGGAGACTAAATAACATACTGCTAAACAACCGATGGATCACTGAAGAAATCAAAGGGCAAATTAAAAAATACCTAGAAACAAATGTCAGCAAAGACAGAATACTCCAAAACCTGTGGGATACAGCAAAAGCAGTTCTATAACGGAAGTTTATAGCAATACAAGCCTACCTCAGGAAACAAGAAAAAGCTCAAATAAACAACCTAGCTTTACATCTAAACAACTAGAGAGAGAACAGACAAGACCTAGTTAGCAGAAGGAAATAAACATAAAAATCAGAGCAGAAATAA
Source organism: Catagonus wagneri (assembly GCA_004024745.2). Classification (NCBI taxonomy): domain Eukaryota; kingdom Metazoa; phylum Chordata; class Mammalia; order Artiodactyla; family Tayassuidae; genus Catagonus; species Catagonus wagneri. The sequence continues at coordinate 15,681,440 of PVHT021183634.1, forward strand.
ATGAAATAGAAACGAAGAAAACCATAGAAATAATCAACGAAACTAAAAGCTGGTTTTTTGAAAGGATAAAAAAAATTGATAGACCCCCTAACCAGACTTATCAAGAAAAAAAGAGAGAGGACTCAAATCAATAAAATTAGAGACAAAAAAGGAAAAGTTACAACAGATATCACAGAAATACAAAGGATCATAAGAGACTACTATATGCAACTATATGTCAATAAAATGGATAACCTAGAAGAAATGGACAAATTCTTAGAAATGCACAATCTTCCAAGACTAAACCAGACAAAATAGAAAAGATTAATGGACCAATCACAAGTACTGAAATTGAAACTGTGATTTAAAAACTTCCAACAAACAAAATTCCAGGACCAGATGGCTTCACAGGCAAATTTTTTCAAACATTTAGAAAAGAGCTAACACCTATCCTTCTGAAACTATTACAGAAAAAAATTGCAGAGGAAGGAACACTCTGAAACGCATTCTGTGAGGCCCACCATCACCCTGATACCAAAACCAGATAAAGATACCACAAAAAAAGAAAATTACCAGCCACTTTCACTGATGAACATATATGCAAAAACCCTCAACAAAATACTAGCAAAGCAGATATAACAATACATTAAAAGGATTGTACATCATGATCAAGTGGGATTTATCCCAGGGATGCAAGAATTTTTCAATATCCGAAAATCAGTCAGTGTGAACACCACATTAACAAACCGAAGAGTAAAAACCATATGATCTTCTCAATAGATGCAGAAAATGCTTTTGACAAATTCCAACACCCATTTCTGATAAATTAAAAAAACCCTTCAGAAAGTGGGTATAGAGGGAACATACCTCGACATAATAAAGGTCATATATGACAAACCCACAGCTAGTGTCATTCTTGATGGTGAAAACTGAAAGAATTTCTGCTAGATCAGGAACAAGATAAGGATGTTTGCTGTCATCACTACTATTCAACATAGTTTTGGAAGTCCTAGCCATGGCAATCAGTGAAGAAAAAGACAGACAGAAGTAAAACTATCTCTGTTTGCAAATTACATAATACTATACCTAGAAAATCCTAAAGATGCTACCAGAAAACTGTTAGAGCTCATCAATGAATTTAGCAAAGTCATAGGATATAAAATTAATACACAGAAATTGACTGCATTTCTATATACTAACAACAAAAGATCAGAAAGGGAAATTAGGGAAATGATCCCATTTACCATCACACCAAAAAGAGTAAAATACTTTGGAATAAACCTACCTAAACAGACAAAAGACCTGTACTCTGAAAACTGTAAAATGCTGATGAAAGAAATCAAAGATGACAGAAACAGATGGAAAGACAGGAATTCCCTTCATGACTCAGTGGTTAACAAACCTGACTAGGATCCATGAGGATGCAGGTTTGATCCCTGGTTGCTCAGTGGGTTAAGGATCCAGTGTTGCCGGGAGCTGTGTAGGATCAAGTGTTGCAGGTCACAGATGTAGCTCGTATCTAGCATTGCTGTGGCCAGTAGTTATATATCCATTTAGACCCCTATCCTGGGAGCATCCATATGCTGCAGGTATGGCCCTAAAAAGACTAAAAACCAACCAAACAAACAAACAAACAAAAAGGAGATGGAAAGATGGGTATGTTCTTGGATTGGAAGAATCAATATTATCAAAATGACTATACTACCCAAGGCAATCTACAGATTCAATGAAATGCCTGTCAAATCACCAAAGACATTTTTCACAGAACTAGGACATAATATTCTGGTTTGTTTGGAAGCACAAAAGACCCAGAATAGCCAAAGCCATCCTGAGGAAGACGGCTGGAGGAATGGAGCTGGAGGAATCAGGCTCCCTGACTTCACACTATACTACAAAGGTACAGTCATCAAAACCGTGTGGTACTGGCACAAAGACAGAAATAGAGATCAGTGGAACAGGATAGAAAGCCCAGAATAAAACCCATGCACCTACAGTCAACTGATCTATGACAAAGGAAGCAAGGCTATACAATGGAAAAAAGACAGTCTCTTCAATAAGTGGTGCTGGGAAAACTGGACAGCTACATGTAAAAGAATGAAATTAGAACAATTCCTAACACCACACACAAAAATAAACTCAAAATGGATTAAAGACCTAAATAAAAGACCAGATACTATAAAATCCTTAGAGGAAAACATAGGCTGAACACTCTCCGACATAAACCATAGCAATATCTTCTCAGATCCACCTCCTAGAGTAATGATGATAAAAACAAAAATAAACAAGTGAGACCTAATTAAACTTAAAGATTTCTGCACAGCAAAAGAAACCCTAAACAAAATGAAACAGACAACCCACACAATCGGAGAAAATATTTGCAAATGAAGTGACTGACAAGGGATTAATCTCCAAAATTTATAAACACCTCCTGCAGCTCAATACCAAAAAAAAACCCAATCAAAAAATGGGCAGAAGATCTGAACAGACAGTTCTCCAAAGAAGACATACAGATGACCAAAAAACACATGAAAAGATTTTCAACATCACTAATTAGTAGAGAAATGCAAATCGAAACTACTGTGAGGTACCACCGGCCATCATCAAAAAGTCTACAAACAATAAATGCTGGAGAGGGTGTGGAGAAAAGAGAACGCTATTACACTGTTGGTGGGAATGTAAATCGGGGCGACCACTGTGGAAAACAGTATGGAGATTCCTAAACCCTCTTTTTGTTAAAGTCACTTGTCACTCCCTATTTTCTCCTTGCTCCAGCACTTGAAAACCACTAATCTTTCTGTCTCTATGGAATTACCTATTCTGAACATTTCACAAAAATGGACTTGAGTAATATATGTCCTTTGTATCTGGCTTTTTTCACTCAGCATCATGTTTTCAAAATGTGACATGTATTGGTACTTCATTCTTTTCCATGCCTGAATAATATTGCATGGATATACCAAATTTTATCTGTTTATTAGTTGATGGGCACTAGCTTTGTTTTCACTTTTTGGCTGTCATGAATAGTGTCACCATAAACATTCATGTGCAAGTTTCTGTTTGAACATTTGTTTTTAACTTTCTTGAAGTTTGTAGGGCTTTTAAACAAAAATCATTCCACAGCTTCCCTCTTCATTCCCCATGGATGCGTTGTACCACTCTCTGCAGGAAGTGGTATAATTAATGCGTCTTAAATGGGAATATGAATACTTCTCGGGGTTTGCGGTGATGCATCTGTGGATACACAAAGCCAAAGACAACCATAGTACATCTTTTTGAAGGAAGCTTATTTAAAGACTGGGGAAAGGACAGAAGGAAAATGATGTTTTTACATTAAGTACAGAAAAATATCCAATATTTCATTTGTGTTTTAACACCTTTGAAATTAGAATGCATTTTACAATCAATGCTCTGCCTCAGTTTAATTTGTAGCATTTTTTTTCTTTCTTTCTTAGTGATAAAACAATGATGTGTCTCAGAATAAATGCATCTTAGGTTTTTATGGATTATAATATTATGGAATACAACCTACAATTCACATAAAATTTTAAAGGAAAAAAAAGGGAGATTTTGGAGCAGTTTGGACTGGCTGCAATTTCTGCAGGGTTCGTTGATCATCCCTTGTCCCCAGGGTTTATGATATATAGTGGCACGATCTGTGTCCAGAATACCAGGGTGCCCCAAAGCTTCATGTAGTTGGCCTTGCATGGTCCTCTTGAAGGTATTTTCCTACTGTCTCTCTGCCTTTGATTTGTCTTGCCACCCTCACCACAGGCTCCCAGGATTCACAGCCCTGTCTCTAACACTCCCTCAGTATTACTGAGGGAGTATTCATGTTCCCTCAGTATTACTGAGACAGCCTGGCATTTTCAAGAAAATTTCTAGAAGAAAAGCCAAGGGAAAAGTAAAAGGGGAAAAAAAGGCAATAAAAGCAGTAGAGAAAAGGTCTAATTTTCCATGATTGAATTTCTGATGTTACCATCCTATAAGAATGAAAAAGCATGTTAGGGAGTCCCCTCAATTTTAGTAGAAGTTAATGCTTCTAAGAAGCCTTGGCTCATGTTGCGACTCAGTCCAGTGTCAGCGATAGCTGACATTTGCTCATGAAATGAGAGCTCTGGCTTCATGATTTCTGAGATTCCTCCACTGCTGACATTCTACAGCTTGGTTCTTTTAAAAAAGTTCTGGCCCAAGCAAAATGTCACAACTTTGTCCAGAAAATGGTTTGGGAATCACTTGATTAGCTAAGGAAGTAAAACCTCTTGCCAAAATCATACATAAAGAGAGAAGAAGAAAACATAAGCTCATTGGATTAACTCATGAAAATTAGCTGTGCATTTTCAGAGCGCTGCAGTCCTGAGAAGGAGTGAGTTCAGAGGTGAGTAGCCTAAGTTAGCAAAGTGCTGCTAGCAGCCATTCAGGTTACTTTTATTTATTGCAGAGAAGTCTCTTAGAAAAACAAATTAAATTAATAAACAAATTTTCCAAATCCAAGAAAAATTACAATTGCAAAACCCCCAAAACCTTCTATTTTTTTCAATTTAATTTTATTGGAGTATAGTTGACTTACAGTGTTACATTAGCTTCAGGTGTACAGCAAAGTGAATCAGGCATACATATAAATGTATTAATTATTTTTCCCCACATAAGTTATTACAAACTACTGAGTATATTTTTCAGTGCTATAGAACTGGTTCTTGTTTGTCATCTATTTTATACAGTAGTGTATATGTGTTAGTTCCACCTTCCAAATTCTTCCCTCCTCCCAACAGTTTCACCTATGGTAACTATTAGATTGGTTTTGAAATCTGTGAGTTTGTTTCTGTTCTATAAATAAGCTCTTTTTATCATTTTTATTAGATTCTACATATAAGTGTATCCTATGATATTTGTCTTTTTCTGACTTGCTTCACTCAGTATGACAATCTCTAGGTCCATCCATGTAGCTGCAAATGGCTTTATATCATGCTTTTTTTATGGCTAATATTCCATTGTATATATGGACCACATCTTCTTTATCCTTTCCTCTGTCTGTGGACATTGAGGTTGCTTCCATGTCTTCACTGTTGTGAACAGTGCTGCAATGAACATTGGGGTGCATCAATCTTTTTGAATTATGGTTTTATCCAGATGTGGTTGTTCTATATTTAGTTTTTTTAGGGAACCTCCATACTGTCCTCCATAGTGGCTGCACCAATTTACTTTCCCACCCACAGTTAGATGGGTTCCTTTTCTCCACACCCTCTCCAGCATTTATTGTTTGTAGGCTTTTTGATGATGGCCATTCTGACTGGTGTGAGGGAAAACCTTATATTTGAACCTAAACCAGAGCACTCAGTGTTCCAGTGACTGGGTATTTCTGAAATAAAAATGAATACACTGTGCCTAATACCTTTCTACCCCAATAAAAGCTTCCTAGTCTTTGTAATTAAACCTATAAGGATGTGTGGATTTCTTGAGAGTTGATTATCTTCAACATCTGAGTCATCCTCTCCATGCATGTTGCCCTGTGAGAGGAGCACAGTTAGCAGGAGGAAAGGAGCATTGCACCACTACATTCATTCTGGATAGCAGACTAGAATAAGGCTAAAGACAGGTTGAGGCATGTCACCAAAAAATCAGTCTACTTTGTGAGTGCAATCCAAATCACGTCTACAGGAAATTTTGAAGGAAATAGGATTATATAAGCTAGAGAAGAGAATACTCATGATGTGCAGGTAGGAGTAGAAAGGAAACTATCTGGAGTTCCCGTCGTGGCTCAATGGTTAATGAACCCGACCAGTATCCAGGAGAATGTGGGTTCGATCCCTGGCCTCGCCCAGTGGGTTAAGGATCTGGCGTTGTCGTGAGCTGTGGTGTAGGTTAAAGATGTGGCAAGGATCCCTCATTGCTGTGGCTGTGGGATAGGCCAGCAGCTACAGCTCCAATTCATCCTGTAGCCTGGGAACCTCCATATGCCATGGGTGTGGCTCTCAAAAACAAAAGGAAAGAAAACTCTCTGCGGATACATGAAGATGTATTATGTAAAACAAGATTTGGCTCATCCTGTGACATCACAAACACAGCTATTGGTACAGTATGAAGGGCACTCACTGTACAGTATTAAATTGGTCCAAGATATTATGGTATGCTTTGGGAAGATCTGAGTTCTTCAAGAACGGAAGTGTTCCAGGAAAGCCAGCTCACTGTCAGTCATAAGAGCTCCCTAAGTGAATTGTAATAATTGTTTAAGTGATGGAACCTCATTTTTAACATCCCTTTAAACCTGAAGTTCTCATGACCCCTAGCCTATGACAAGAGGAACTGAGATTCTCAGCCATCCCACAGGGAGGGAAGAATATAGGCTCTGACACCCTCAGGGCCTTTGGAAGGCAGCTATATGCACCAGTATAACGCCAACGCTCTCCGGGCTTTTGATTCAAGTTGAAATGTTAACCCAAATGCAAGATTTCCCAGAACAACTACAACAAAAGCCCAGCCTGTCTCACTCTGACAATGTCTTAGTCTTATAAATTAGGGATCATAGGTCACCCCTTTTCAGCAGGTTGACACCTCCCACCTAACTCCTAGGCCTCTCCGCAGTTAGCAAACCCTCTGAAAACTTATTGTTCCCCACATACCACTTGGGAGAAAACTGCCTGCCAAGTTACCAAAAATATTCAGGCCACCTGAGCTCTTTCATGGTGCACCACAATTCGAGCAAACTACTCTCTTTCAAGACAGATGACCCTCTTGCCAGCAATTGCTCAGACAGAGTGTTCATTCAGACATACTGGGCTTGTTACCAGCTCAGAGCTCAGAAATCTTGCAGGTAGTTTCTACCCGCCATCCAATCTGTTGCTTGCCCACCCTCACACCCACTCCTCTTTGGTCCTTCCCAAGATAGATGTGACATTATATACACCAATTTATGATCCCTAACACAGCAGGTGCAGTTTGATGCATCCAACACCATATTAATGAGTCCTAATGAAGAACCAAAATAGCCTACCTGTCACAGAAGTTATGTCACCCCCTAGGAAAATTAAAGTGGCAAATCATCCCACGCATAGTCTATTTTTCCTTTGTCCCCACTTTGTTCCCTCTGCCTGCCCCCAAGCCTCTCTTTGTTGTGTGTGCTAGTTCTTGCAGAGTGGTTCCAGCAGGCTTGGGTTTGGTCGCTGAATTGCCTCGCCATTTGCTGTGTCATTGGTGGGTTGTGCACTGAGACAGGAAATGGAAAAGCTGGGTAGGAGTTCCAGCATCCCCTCTGATCCTCTGACCAGCAGGAACCTTCCTTTAAGAATCAGTCCCAGTCCACTCTCTCCTCCTCCCCCTTGGCAACCACAAGTCTGTTCTCCATGTCTGTGAGTCTGTTTCTGTTCTAGATGACTGGGTCACCTTGCTGTACAGCAGACATTGACAGAACATTGTAAATCAACTATAAAAAAAAAAAAAAAGAATCAGTACCAGGGCTAGCTTACTTGTGCTTCTGTGAGGATAACAGATGCAAATTTACCCAGAAGGAACCTGTTCCTACACAGCTGGCTACTGCAGATTAAGAGATAAAGGGCAAGCTCCCTGCCCTAAAAATAATCATAATCAAAGTTGGGATCAGCAAACTTTTAATGAAAAGAGTTAGAGAATGAATAGTTTAGGCTTTATAGGCCAAATAGTCTTTGATGCAATTGTTCAGCTCTGCTGTTGTAGCTTAAGAGCAGTGGTAGACAATATGTAAACAAATGACCTCATGAATTTCAATAAAACTATTCATTAAAAACAAATGATGGGCCAGATTTGACCCTCAAGGTGTCATTTTCAGGGCCCTTGTCTAGTTTGAGAAACAAACAAATGATCTTACTATTGCAGTGCTCAAGAGTGAGTGATATGCCAAGAGGAAAGCAGCTAAAGGAAGTTAGGGAAGGCTTCCTACAAAAAGTGAGGTTTGAGTCATAAATTGAGGGATTCAAAGCTTTTTTTTTTTTTTTTTAAGGGCTTCACTTGTGGCATATGGAGGTTCTCAGGCTGGGGGTCTAATCGGAGCTACAGCTGCTGGCCTACGCCACAGCGATGCCAGATCCAAGCTGCATCTGTGACCTCACCATAGTTTACGGCAATGCTGGATCCTGAACTCACTGAGCAAGGCCAGGGATCAAACCCGCAACCTCATAGTTCCTAGTCGGATTCATTTCTGCTGTGCCATGATGGGAACTCCGGATTCAAAGCTATTTGATCATTTGCCTGCCTCTCCTTCCTGCTGCACCACCATCTTCCCAGGTGGACTGCTTATGTATTATTAGACTCCATTAGATTTTGAGGTTTCTGAGAGTTGCAACTGCATCTTTGCCATCTCTGTATCTCCAATGTCAAGCTTAGTGCCTGTACACAACCAGGGCTTCATGGATGTTTTGTGGATACAGAGGTATTTAACTTTTTCGTGTCTTGACCATGCAAGGTGGCATTTCTGTTCCACTGCCTGCTACGGCCTGGGGGAGACTTGGTAACAAGGCAAGGGAGCTTGCTGGCTACTAGTTCATTTTCTAAAGACAGTCTGCCTTTGGTATCATGCTGTTATTCACTAGCAAAGGTGACCTTAGATGTGTCACCTGACCTTTCTGTGCCTCAGTTTCCTCCTCTGTTAAAACAGAATATTGATATGACTTAGCACATATGACTATCACAAGGATTCCATGAGTTAATAAGAGTACAGTGTTAGAAAGGCTTCCAGCACAGAGCAATGATTCATTAAATGCTGGCTATTATTAACATTACAAAGCTAGGTCTGGCCTGTTTGTAGTAACAGTGCACCTCCACAATGGAGGGGTAAAGAGGCACTGCTAGTCGGTGCTGACAGTCACTTGGAAATTCTAACAAACTTCCTAGCTGCAGCCTTATTTGTTTGTTGTTTTAATCTCTCTGCCTTCGGCTGCTGCACAAGGAGAGGAGTTGATTGGCAGCTTAACTGTTTAAAATCAATATAAGAAGCACTTGGAGATTAAAGCAATTTAAGCAAGGTACTGACTGGGGTTGGGAGCTAAAACTGCTCTTGAAGGAAACAAGCAAAGGAGATGAAGAAAGTGGGTCAGAAATGAAATGGCGTGAAACTGTGTGAGTGGAGGTGAGATTACAATAGAGCAGCATGACTTCTTCATCAGAGAGAGGTCGTTTCTTTTTAGAAAAAAATATAACGTAGAATCCGGAGCCTTAATCCCAAAATTGCCCTGCCTAGTACTGATTGTTCTGCTGATTTAAACACACCGGTCTCTACCCCTACTCCCTGCTGCCATGCCCCCCACCCACACGTGGACTCACTTTCCCCTGCTCTCATCTCTGCAGGAACTTCCTTGCCAGATAGAGATGGAGAGATTACATGTCAGCTTGGTTGCTGAGACCTCAGAAGACCAAAATCACTGGACTTGAGCCACAGAGACCAGGTGAGGAGGTGCAAGAGTTTCGTGTTGGATGGTGGACAGTTACCTCAACTACCGTGATTATGCCAGTTAGTCAGTCTCTTCTCACATAGTAGGGGCTCCATCGAGGGAAGCTAAAACTGTGTTAAATCCTCGAGAAGTCCAAAGGCTTGTGAAGTAGATCAGAGAGCCATGCCCTATCCTACTTGTCTTAGACACACATCAAAACCTCCATCTCTTGTTCACTCCCCTTAATTCCTTTTACCCTCCTCCATTTGTATGCTAGGAGTTAAACTTATATGGACTTGACAGTGCTTAATGCATCTTCCTTACTACAACTGTTTCCACCTGGACCCTAAAATCTCCTACCTTATATCCACACATCCTGGTCCCCTACTGAGATAACCTCATCGCTAATGAGGAATTACATGTGTAGAGTTATGGGTGTTTCCATACTTTTGACTCATGGGTACATTATCTAAATTCCTTTTACACTTAGAGAGCCAGGAAGATCAGGCACTTATGCTATTGGGGTACCCAAAGATCTTGGAGGGCTTTGGACCCACATCGAAGAAGATCAGTCACAAAGGAAGGCATCTAACTACATGTGGAACATTTTAAGCAGGATGTGGTCAGTACTGTGGGCTTTTTTCATATGTACCTTTGGTTATAGGCTTCAAGACACAGTCTACACCTACCCCCTTGAAAGAGAAAGGCAGTGTTCTTAACATAAGAATACGAATATATATCATTGGAATAATATGATAGAAAATCCCTATTTGGTAACATCAAGAAATCATTGAGGAATTCCCACTGTGACTCAGAGGGTTAAGAACCCAACTAGAATCTATGAGGATGGATGTTCGATCCCTGGCCTCAGTAGGATTCGGCGTTGCTGCAAGCTGTGGCATAGACTGCAGATGTGGCTCAGATCTGACCTTATTATAACCGTGGTGCAGGTCAGCAGCTGCGGCTCCAATTCAACCCCTAGCCTGGGAAATTCCTTATGGAGCAGGTACAACTCAGGTGGAAATAAAAGAAAAAGAAATAAATGATTCACAAAGGATCAATAACAGAAATTGAAGTCACTGAGTAAAGGCTCTTGAAAAACAGGGTATCTGTGGTATTTCAAACTATAATCCCACAGGTCACTTCCTAACTGAGGAAAGAAGTTTTAATAATGCAGACACCTGGGGACTACCACCTTAACCAAATGATAGAATTTAGCAATACCACTAATGGCGTAAACTAGCATTTTGTGCCCCTTGATGTGATTCTAAGTCAATTGCACAACATCTTCCCCAAAATCTAGTCCTGAGGAAACAGAAAAATCCAAAAGTTGAGACAGTTTTGTAGGACAACTAGCCTGAAAATCTCTAAAAAATTACCTCTGAAAAAAAATAAACAACAGATGAATAAAGGAGGGGAGGGTGTGTAAAAAAAAAAGAAAAAGCATGCAATGAGAGACCTTTAATTGGATCCTGGATTTTTTTTAAAGAGCTATAAAATATATTAGGAGAGCACTTAGAGTAATTTGAATATGGACTACCTGTTAGGCAATTACCACATTAGTGTTAAATTTCTTGAGGGTGATAATAGTAGAATGGTTCTATAAGACCAGGTCCTTGTGTTCTGTAGATAAATATATTCTAAAATATTTAGGTTTGAATGTTATGTTGCCTACAAGTTACAAACAAAAGATTTTGGGGAAGAAAGCTACTGTGTGTGTGTGTGTGTGTGTGTGTGTGTGTGTACGTATATATGCAGATAAAGCAAATGTGGCAACGTGCTAGTAACTGTGAACCTGAAAAAAATGAACACTATATGTACTTTCGTTATAATATTCTTTAAGACTTGTTGAGAGGTTGACTTTTTTTTTTTTTCCAAATAAAAGTTAGGGAAGAGGGAAGAACCTCCCACCCCTTTTTGAATGTATCTGTTTCTTAGAAGGTATCCTGAGTGACAGGGCAAAAGTCCCCAGAAAGTCCCTATCCTTTCTTCTTCCCTAATCATTGCAAAAGGTTTTGACTTTGTAATTTAATTTTTCTCCCCGCTCCACACATGTATCCTCTTACAATAAGGAAGATTTACCTGGGTAGTTGTGATGCTGAGCCAGGGTAAGAAGGAGGAGAAAGTATGTGAGATAAACTTGGGGAAGAGTTTGCCAAGGGACAGTGGAAGAGAAAAGTGTGGTTTGTGGCAGTAAGCGGTGTGCGGAGGGGTGCAGTGAGGCTGATAGAAATCACAAGGGAGGCCACATACCTGCCCCAAGGCAGCCCTTTTGTATGACCATCACCACCTGCACTCATCATGGGCATCTTACTCTCTTTATCCACCTTCTAGTGTTCTTATAACCCATCCCCAGTTGTCCTAGCCTACTTGGTGTCAAGGACCTGAGTTGGGGGCTTTGGGTGCCACCAGTGTCAACTGCTGTCCCAGAACCAGAACAGGTCAGACTATGTGGATCCCTAGTTCCAATTCTGTCTTCCAGAATTATACCCTTATACCCTTTTGGGCTTATACCCTTTTGGGTCACAGTGCATAGAACAGTTCTTCCCTCCCACATTGCCTGCCTAGAAAGCAAAGGACCCAAAGGCCTGTAGAGCTGCCTTCTCTACCATTGCCAGGAAGAATGATGCTCCAGAGAGCTCTGCTTTGCTCATTTGCCTCCTGAAAAATCCCCTTTAAATGTTCTATTTCACAAAACAAGCCAGGTCTCTTGACTACCCTGCTTCTGCTGTTGTTGCCCTTTAATTAAGTCTGACAGGCAGGCAGGCATGTTTGAGCTGGAGGTAAATCAAGGCCAAGCGGAATCAGGGCAGGGTGTTCTTCCTCTTAAGAGCTGGAGTCTCAGCACAAAGCCTGAGGCAGAGCAGAGAGAAAATCAATAGTCCTCAGCCAAACTCATTTTCAAATCTGAATGTTGCTTGCTTGTGATTAATAAGAAAAGAACATGGTGAAGAGTTTTTCTCTTGAGTTGTTTCTGTCGTTGTGTTCATGGTTGTCGTCTGATGGTCTTTGCCTACCAGTCAAGCTCATTATTTTATTAATCCTCTTTAGATCTAGATCTAGATGATTTACTTGGAATAATGGCAGTTAACCACATTTGGGTGTCTCTTATAGGTTTGTTTACTGGGCAGTTTTTGAGATCCTACTAAGCACATAGCACTGTGGTAGGCTTATACTAGTTGGGGGAAAGAAACATTTATCAAATCACATCATAAACTGGAGTTCCCAGTGAGGCTCAGCAGGTTAAGCACCTGACATGGTCTCTGTGAGGATGCAGGTTCAATCCCTGGCCCCACTCTGTGGGTTAAAGTTCTGGCCTTACTCCAAGATACAGTGTAGGTCACAGATGTATCTTGGATCCAGTGTTGCTTTGGCTGTGGCATAGGCCAGCAGTTGCAGCTTGGATTTGACCCCTAGCCTGGGAACTTCCATATGCCATAGGTGCAGCCCTAAAAAGAGAAAAAAAAAAAATCACATCACAAAGATAGATATAGGGAGAGTGGTAAGAGTGATCTGACTGGAGGACTGACCTCATGAGAACAGAGACAGGGAAGGTACTGGTGAGAAAGTGATACTGAGATATGATATTCAAAATGGCAAGGAGAGGAGTGTGTAATCGGTAGATGCAAACTATTACATTTAGAATGGATAAACAACAGGCCTACTGTACAGCACAGGGAACTATGCCCAGTCTCTTGGGGTAGAACATGATGGAAGATTGTAGGAGAAAAAAATGTCTGTATATGTGTGACTGGGTCACTATGTTGTACAGCAGAAATTGAGGCAACAGTGTAAAACAGCTATACTCTAATAAAACAAAAGTGTGTTTAGTTAAATAAGCCAGACAAAGATACACAAATATTATATGATTCTACTTAATGTGTGGTACTTGAAATAAGCAAATTCAGAGGCAGACAGTAGAATAGAGGTCACCAGGGGCTAGGGGAAGGGAGGAAAGAGAAATTATCATTTAATGAGTACAGAGTATTTGTTAAGGATGATGAAAAAGTTTTGGGTATAGAAAATGGTGATGGTTAGTCAACATTATGAATGTATCTAATACCACCGAATTGTACACTTATAAATGATTAACATGATAAAAACTCTTGTGTATATTTTAACACAGTAGAGAAAATAGGCAAAAAAAAAAAGGTGAGAGAGATTTTGAGTTACCTGGGTAAGCCCAAGAAAAGAGATAAGGAGAACTAATTATCAGGTGAGGAGAAAAGAGAGTGAGTGTGTATGTACATGTGTGCATGTAGGTGGGTAATGTTGGAGATGGGATAGGTCTCGGGACAGAGGGGTGACCAAGGGCACTTAAGTCTGAGGGAGAGATAACCAGGGAGCAAATGTAGGCAATATAGTGGCCAAGGGACTTTGATTACCTGGAATGTTTAAATGTACATGGAATTTACATATTTGTTAGAAAATGATGGATAAATAACACCTCTCTCTGCCCCATTTACACAAAAACATTAGACAGAGAGAAATGAAAATGAATTAAGAAGGTTGTGAATCCCCCAAATTAAAGCATTTCTTTCTATCCCTTTCAATTTTAGGTTGTCAATGCTGTGATTTGAGTGCCATCAGAACCTCAAATCTCTTTGCAAGCGGCGTATTTTTTCTTCAAGAAAAAAATGTCTGAACTCCATGACTTAATGAGAGAATAGAAAAGAAAATCTTCAAAAAGGTAAGATGGGAATGAGATAAATAATGCAAGGAATAAGAAAATGTGAGGAGGGAAAAGGAAAAACTCCATGAATACAGAGGAAGGCTGGTATTCTAGGGATCAGCAAAGATTCACTGGATTCTTTGTATAAGGTGGTGAGTGGGTGTGTTAGAAAACATATGTAAGGAAAGATCAAGAAAACATATGTAAGGAAACGTCATTCCTTTAAAAAATGTTTTTATTCTGTACTTTAAAACCGCAAAATGAAGAAAATACTGGATAGGGCTTCTTGGCTTGTTTCTAGAGTAGGTTCTTTTCTTTTTTTTTTTATTTCTGGAAGGATAGAGCCCTCCTTTTCTATCTTAGAAGAGGTGAGCAGGTACCTCTGATCACCCTTGACAGTCTCAGCTGGCCCACCTCCACACCACCTCTCCTGGAGGTGAGAACCTGCCCCTCTCACTTACTCTCAGCATATCTGACTGTAGTGATATCCAGTGACAACTTTTCCTTTTGTATGTGGCACTTAGGGAGTGGGGCTTCCTCCCTTCTCTAGCAAAAATACTGAAAATTAGGTTGTTTCCCCTATTTATGAATAGGGATTTAACAAAGCAGTAAGCATAAAACATTCACTGTGCCATGATATAAGATAAAAAGACTGCAGAGTATTTCAATATTTATTGTCTACTTTTATGGTACCTTACACAAATTCTTCCTTGAGAGTTGAAAGGCTCACACTTTGTGTTCTATGGTCTCCAGATAACAATGTTCCAAGTCTATTCTTGTCCCCAGGTGAAGGAATAGTTGTTATCATGAAAATGGCCAAAATGCCTAGGCTTTCAGGGAAGGATTTTCTAAGAATCTCTAATACCTTTTACTTTCAATGTTTCTTACTAACTGGGGGGAAGAATGTGAATGCTTTAATGCTGTGCTCTTCAAAGTACAGAACTCTTTACATTTGGCCAGAATCCATAGTAAATTAAATAAAGAGCCTAGTGTTTCCTAGCAACATCAGGCCACGAAAATAACAATCAATTCATATATGTACGTGTGTATATACATATGTGTGTATACATATGTGAGTGTGTGAATAGTGCTGAATTCATGTGTTTTAACATTTATGCAAGATGTTGTATAAAATGATGTAAGTTCTAATTCACCTCAGAAAGTTGTGCATGAGAATTACACTCTTAACCCTTAAAAAAAAATTGACGCAAACATTGTGGATTCTTTCTAACATACACCATTTACTTTAAGCCAATTTAGACAGGCAAACATGATGCATACACCCCAGAGTTCCTATCGTGGCTCAGCAGTAGCAAATCTGACTAGTATTCATCAGCACGCAGGTTTGTTCCCTGGCCTTGCTCAATGGGTCAAGGATCTGGCATTGCCATGAGCTGTGGTGTAGGTCACAGACATGGCTCAGATCTAGTGTTTCTGTGGTGTAGGTCGGCAGCTACAGCTCTGATTCAACCCCTAGCCTGGGAACTTCCATATGCCACAGGTGTGGCCCTAAAAAGACAGAAGAAGAAAAAAAAGACACTTGCACCCCAATGTTCATAGCAGCACTATTTACAATAGCCAAGACTTGAAAGCAAGCCTAAATTTCATCGACAGAGGAATGGATAAAGAAAATATGGTCCATGTATACAATGGAATATTACTCAGCCATAAAAAAGAGTGAAATATGCCATTTGCAGCTACATAGAGGAACCTAGAGATTATCATACTAGGTGAGGTTAGTCTGACAGTGAAAGACATGTAATATGGTATCACTTATATGTGGAATCTAAAAACAGGATACAAATGAACTTACTTGCAGAACAGAAACAGACTCACAGACTTTGAAAACAAACTTATGGTTACCAAAGGGGACAGGTGCTGGGGGGAAGATGGACGGGGGTTTGGGACTGGCAAATTCACACTGTGGTATGTGGAATGACTGGCCGACAGGAACCTGCTATATAGCACAGGGAACTCTACTCAGTAGTCTGCAATGGTCTATATGGGAAAAAAAATCTGAAAAAGAATGGATGTGCCTACATGTATAATTGAATCATTTTTTGGTACAGCAGGAATTATCAGAGCATCGTAAATCAACTATATATGAATAAAACTTCAAAAAATGAAAAAAAAGTGCAAGCAGTTAGATATCCCAGAGCCTTGAAGGCAGCGGCCCTCCTAAGAGCACTGACAGGCTTACATGTCACTTTATTTACACAGATTCACAATTTCTCAACCCAATATTAGAGTCACCTCATATTTTCTCACCGTTTGAAGAATGATCATTGTTGGTATCCTCTGTTCCTTAGAGCAAAACTAGGTAGTTTTATAGACGCTCTAGAGAACAGGACTCTGAGCTGAGCTGGGAAAATGAAGTCTCATGGTCCAGCAGCTGACCCTCAGGAGGGATGGCCACATGAGATAGTTAGAAATTTAACACAATTGCTTGGGAGAACAAAAGTAAAATGATGCTTTGGGGAGTCATGTCTGGACAATGTTACTTCCCAGGCAGATCTTACTTTCTATACCCAATAGAGATGTTAGAAATAAAATCATGCCCAAGATACAAAGGCACAGTTTCCATCTAGTTCTCTCTTATTAACTCCCTAACTATTGCCGATTTTTCTTCCTGTATGGACCTACAAATTGTATAGCGTGACTCATTGTGAAACACTGCTTTCTACGTTTCTAAGCCTATAAAATAGTTTTATGATCCCTGTGGTTATTTCATCCAATTCACAATTTCAGTACTTTGGGCACTGATTTCTTATTTACTGGAGAGTCCAGCTCATTAGATAGTAGGTAAACGTTGTTGGAATTGTGTGTTATGAGCCCTGGTTACATACTCCGATGACCAACCTGGCTCCTGCCAACCTTGACCTCTAGGGCAGAATTGGTTGTTTCCCCCAGGCTGTGTGTCGACATGGTGTCTGATTTCAGTTTAACACAGCTCTCTGTTGCATGGAATTTTTAATGCTTGGATGGCTTCAGAGCAATTTGGAGATATTTTATCTACCCCAAAGCCATTTAGGTCTATGGAGAAATTTAAAATGCTCCATCCTCCTACCTCATATCCTTTACAGTTCTACTCCCAAAAGGGCTCAAAAGTTTGTGCCCTTTTCTCTGTTGGATTCCAATTATATCAGGCAGGTCCATTACCCCAAACTGAGGTAAAGAAAGTAGTATCTTAGAGGCTTCCACCACTTGGAGTATCGGTAAGCACTTATTGAATATTCTTTCATGTTAATAGAGATACTCACTTTAAATGTATGTATCACTAGTTATACTCCAGGATATTTTTTTTCCTTTTTGGCCACACCATGGCATGCAGAAGTTCCCAAGCCAGAGATCAAACCTGCACCATAGTGGTGGCCCAAGCTGCTGCAGTGGCAATGCTGGATCCTTAACATGCTAAGCCACAAGAGTACTCCACTCCAGGATATTTTTTTAAATATTGTGTTCACACATCAATCCATTAAAGCTTGTCAGATGTCATGTTTGACACAATAATTATCATTAGCACATTGACAACCCACTGATTATTTTCTCCATTTAATAAACTAGAACAATATGATCTGGGAGTTGCAATTTCCAGTGTTTACCTGTATCCAGTTCTACTCTCCTTTCAGGCACAGGATAATATTATATTTCCCCACTGCCTTGCTAGTCTGGTAGGTCCATATGTCTGATACTGGTCAATGGGCTGTGAGAGGAGGTGATGTGGATCATCTCGAGATGAAATATTCAATGGCCAATTTAAGACCCTTTTGCACTCCCTTTACCCACCACATTGACCATGGAAGCCATGGGTTCCAAATTGCACAGCTGTAAGATGATGGCGAAGCCTCCATCAGCTTGTACCACTGAGTCACCAGATGGAGGATAATGAAAAACATGCCTGAGTTTTGCTAAACCATGGAGATTTTTAAAATCACTACAGCATAATCTAGACTTTCCTTACTAATAATGATTTCTTTAATAATTGGGCAAAATGTCATATGGCCCTAATTTCCTTTACAGTTAGGGTTCAACATAAGACCAAGAGTCATTAAGACCTACAGTTCATGGCTGGTCTCTGAATACCTGTCTCTAGTCTGTCACAAACAGCTACATGAAATTCTACCAGAGATGCTATAAATGACATTGCTTCCTACAGCCCCAGTTCCATGCATGCAAGGGGCCCGGGCAATTCAGGTGAAGTGAAGGTCACCTTGAACAACAGTTCAAACTTCATAAGAAGTTGCTGGTTTATGGGGACTAGAATAGGCAGATATTACTGTGATGATGTTGCATAAAATTTTGGTGGTTTTACAGCAAAATCGCTTGTGATCCTGACTTTTTCACTCAGTAGTTGCCTGGAAAGAGGATGGGTAGATGTGTCATTTACTTCACAGGTGTGTCATCCTGGGCCTCAGGCTATCCAGAACACAGTCTTCTCATGGTGGGGTGCAAATGCACAAGAGACCAAAATTGAACACATGCATAAGCCTCTGTTCATGGCATATCTGTGAACATATTGTCCAAAGTAAGCCAGATGACTCAGCCCAAAGTATTTGGAGATGGGGTCAAGATGGGCATATACAGTCCACCTACTGTACTTGGAGGCATCAAAGCCACACAGCAAAGGGCATCGATTTAGAATTCTATTGAAGGGAAGGAGAAAAAATAGAAAAAAATTTGTTCTACCAAAGGGATCATACTGGAATGGGAAGAATTAACTAATGATCTTTTATTTCAAATGACTGTGCAGTCTTAAATTATCTTTTCCCATGATGACATTCAGCTACATAGTATTTTCTTGTCCAGGAAAATGTACACTTGTTATTTATTTATGTATTTATATATTTGTTTGCTGATTACTTATGTATAGATTTTTGCGCCTTGGCAAGCTGGTAGCTAATCCTTATCTTGTCTCTTCTTCCTTTGGCAAAGGGGCATATTCCTTTCATTAGTTACTTTTTTTTGTTTGTTTTTTTTTTTGTTTTTTTGCTTTTAAGGGCTGCACCTGTGACATATGGAAGTTCCCTGGCTAGGCGCTGAAGTGGAGCTATAGCTGCTGGCCTACACCACAGCTCACAGCAACGCTGGATCCTTAACCCACTGAGCAAGGCCAGGGATCAGACCCACATCCACATGGCCACTAGTAGGATTCATTACCACTGAGCCACAAGGGGAACTTCCCTCCTTTCACTAGATACTTTATTCTTTTTGATAAATTATAAAATTACAGTTAACTCCTGATTTAATCAGTTTCTACTTCCCATTGTGATTTAACAAAGAAATTTAAGATTTCTCATTTTTCATCAGAAACATTCCTTGGGGTCTGCCACATAAATGACCATAGTAATGATTCCATCTTTCTTATCCTTCCCTTGGTCCCATATATTGGGAAGGCATGTGCTTAGACAGTCTGTAAAGCGACTAATGAGTAGATAAATAGGCAGTGCTAGAACCATCACTATTCTGCTAAAATTTCAGCTAGTGAGGTTTTGAGCTGGGACTCTAAGTGTCCTTTGCCTGGTTTTACCCCAGATGCTGTTTTGGATTGTGAGTTAAGTGGAAGAACCATTTGATATTCAATATGTGATTCTATTCTTGGAGCACATGAGCTGCATATGGAGTTGTCTGATTTTAATTCAAAAAGCATTTATTAAACACCTATATTTCAGGCATAATCTGAATTGTAGGAATATGACAATAAAAAAACCAGACAAATTCCCTACCCTTGTGGTGCTAATAATATTTTAGTAGAATCCTACATTATCAGGAAATACATTTTTATGGCCACACCCACAGCATATGGAAGTTCCTGGGCCAGGGACTGAATCCAAGCCACAGATGTGACCTACCAGTTAATTTCCAATGAATGCTTTTACTTGGAACATGGCCTCATCATCAGACTAAGGAAAGGTATAAAGGTATATTCCATTTTTATTTAAATATTAGCAGTAAATGTGACTCAAAAGACTGAAATACCTTGAGATATCCAGAAGACTGCTATGAGAGATTTTTTTAAATTGTGACAAGGAGTGCGTTTTATTTTCTACGCTCTTCTGCTTATAAGAACACTCAGCCTTAGGCTCTTCCACTAGTGAGTTTGATGCAGTATGCCCTGGGTGGGCCCTGGACGATTAATAATAAATGGTTCAATTGTTCCTATGATCAGCCACGTTTAAAAACACTGCAGTAGGATAAGTGAGAGCATAGGTCCAGGCTCTGAAGCTCCATTTTCCATAATCACTGCAACCACCTCGCAGTGTACCATCTTGTCTTTCTTTTACAGGTGACAAGAGTAGTATTTCCAAGATCACAAGTTAGTAAGTGGCAGACCTAAAACTGGAAAAAAGGCCAAAGTCTGTCTCCATGATTTATACTCCTTCCATCACACCACATTGTCTTTTATTTGCTTATTAGGGCATTCATTCAGTCTTTGTTTCAAAAAATATTTATTATTAGTACTAGGGAGAGACGATATGGGAAAAGAGGATCTCACTCAAAGTCTATAAAATATTGCATTTATTTAAGTCTATGAAACACATCCTGGGAATACAGAGGAGATAAAGGTCAATTACAGGTGGGGAAATGATTCATGGAAGGGGTGGCATCTCAGAACATGTACAGATGGGAGAGTTCCCCTCATGGCTCAGCGGAAATGGATCCGACTAGGAACCATGAGTTTGCAGATTCAGTCCCTGGCCTCGCTCAGTGGGTTAAGGATCTGGTGTTGCTGTGAGCTGTGGTGTAGGTTGCAGACGTGGCTAAGATCTGGCATTGCTGTGGCTGTGATGTAGGCCGGCAGCTGCAGCTCTGATTCGACCCCTAGCCTGCGAACCTCCCTATGCTGTGGGTGTGGCCCTAATAAGATAAAAAAAAAGGAAAAAAAAGAATATGTACAGATGGGGACAAAAGACCAAGAATTCTGGGCAGAGGGAACAGTATGAAGAAAATCCTAGGATCAGAAAACACCAATTACAGGGAATTGCAGGACTGAAGAAGAGAGGTTTCCACAGCCACACATCTAATTTTAGAACACTTGAAGCAGTACTTAAGATTGACAGATGTCCTGGAGTTCCCTGTGGCCTAGCAGTTAAGGATCCAGCATGGTCATTGCTGTGGCACAGGTTCAGTCCCTGGCCCACAAACTTCCGTATGCCATGGGTGCAGCCAAAAAAAAAAAAAAAAAAAAAAAAGGAATGATAGCTAATCCTATACACATATCAAAATCCTTTTGGAAATTTGAAGTTATAGCAGCACAGGGCAATCTTTGCCCCTGGGCACAATCTACTGAAGGTAGGTAGTAGCTGCCTCTTTCATAAGGAGCATCTAGTCTAAATCTCTTGGGCCAGTCTACACACTTATATTGTCTGCTCAGCCACTGTGTGCATTTGAGTCTAATCCTTAAATAAAAGATGTAGAGTAAGTGGAAACAGATGAAGCTACAAAGATGGGTTGGGTCATTGGCAGGTTTCTTTCCCCAGGGGACCAGTTGATGGACAAGTCACCTAAGGGTACTAAGGCTATCTGCTGTCAGCTGCTTAAATAAGCTTTTAGCACTTTGGTCTATGTGGAGATGGAGGCAGGATTCAGTGACAGCCCTCGACAGGTCCACTCTTGCCTAGGAGTTTTCAGTCTGCTAAGCCTGCTGAGCAGAGTGTTCTCTAGACAGAAAGCAGGCATATGGATGGGGTCTGAGCTATGGAACTGTTGTCTTGACCAAACAGCCTTTTCTTAAAAGACGAAACTAGCTGGTGTTTAGTGGAGTTCTACATTTCCATTATTACCTTGGGGCCTGCTCTGTGACTTAAATGTTAGCTTTATTTAGCCAGCCAGGGAGATAGTAAGGGCTCCGTGAAGGGGGAGACCCATGAATTTATAAGATTAGTTTGGCATTTTCTTAACCTAGAGGTAAATATTGGGGTGCATGTTGAGGGAAGAGAGAGAAAGAGAAAGAAGGAGAGAGAGACACAGTAAGGGACATCTCCAAAAAGAGAAAAACTCAACAAACATGTATTGAGTTCCTGCTATATGCCAGGCACCTTTCCTTGGAGGTCAGATCAGTGACCATACAGTGGAGAACATGCTGCACATGTTTTTTTTCACAGAAGACAAATATTACAGAAGTTATTTACATGAATACAAAAATACATGAATATGAAGACTCTGGATCAGGTACGCCAAGAGTAGGTGTAAAATGGGTGAGGCAGTTGTGCTCAGCATAAACACACTTGAAGACTGATTCTTATTCTAAGAAATGGGTAAAGGAATATAGACTCAGTTCAGGGCAGGTGGTGAAATAACCAGAGCATGTGTTTTGGAGTCAGCAAGTCCACAGTTTAAACTGTGCTCTGTCACTTACAAGCACTACAGTAACTAACAAGTTTCTTCAAGCCTCAGATTATAAAATAAGAATCATGACTATTTTATTATATCCTAGAGTTTAATAATTAATTGACACATTGTCTGACACACAGTAGGCTCTTTATAAATAAGAAATCACGTTCCCTCTTCATCTTACTTAGTGACACGGTACATATCATTAGCAATCCTGAGTCGTTTATTCATGCTGTAGGGTGGGAGACAAAATAAATTTAGGTCCCTGAATCTCTAAATGAAAGCTAATGAAAAATATATGTTCTCTTACTCCCTTGTTTGGCTGCTTGCAAATAATGTCTATTGATGCATGCTGGTTCCTCTGCTATTCCTTGCCTTCAGACACTGAACTTTGAGTCTTTGTCACATCAGCAGCGCCGGGTAATTCCATACAGAAGTCTGACATTTCCAGTTGAAAAAAATAAATTGATTAAAATTCAACAGGCATGTAGTGTTCGGCATTTAAAGGTCGAGGAATCTAGGGAACTATCAACTGTAAGATAATTCAACATTTAACACAGGTGGGGGTAACCAGGGTGAGTTCCTTTTCTCATGGCCCTAGCATCTGACTGCTGGGAACATAACTGTGGCAAATTTAGTTACAGCCTGAAGATGGGCCATCCATCTTTAAGGGTCCATAGCAGCTGGGTTTCCAGAGAGAAAGGACAGATTGAGTTAACTTGCCATGAATTACGTCCTCACTTTTGTTTTCCTTGCCTGAGCTCTCTGGAACTGCCTTCTATGCCTTTTGAAATTCCCAGGATGACTGCAAGCCAGTTGGTTTTTGCTTAAAGAGGGAGAGGAGGTAGATCTCTACACCTTGAGCTGCAGAACTTCATTTATTACGCTCCATTCTGCTGGAGTGGTGGAGGTCCTGTTCGTCATTAGGTAACAAATGCCTAGTATAGGACGCACCTAGTAAGTAAGTCTGCCATAAATATTTGTCGATTGAATGGATTAAAAGACCACATTTGGGCTCTTTCAAATAGTATTTGATCTTGGACCCCCTCTGATCCTCAATTTCCAACTTACCTAAATGGGGACAATTCACAATCATTGTGTTACTTGTCAACAACCTGTTAGTTTCTGCTTTCTCTACCAGTCAGTGATCTTGAGTGCAGAGACTGTTTTTTTAGGTCAACTCACCTCCTCATTCCCAGCAGTGCCCAGAAATGGTAGGGATTCATTGGTTTAAAATAAATTTAGGTCCATACCATATAGCAGTAAGAGTACTGAAATGGAATCCAGGAAGCCTGGGGTCTAAATCCCTATCCTGTCTCCAATGTGTGATGTGACTCTAGGTCTTAATTGGCTCATCTGTAAAATGAGAGATTTATGAAAGAAAATCTCCAAGGTCCCAATGAGTTCTGATATTCTTTGATCCTTATTCCTGTTTTATCAGGACTTTATTCATTAGAGATCATTTATTGAGTCTCAGTAGTGACTTGAAATTACAGCAAGTAAAAGTTTCCTGAAAACATGAGATGACTGCAAGGGATGACATGACCACTCTCTGCAAATATCTAAAGTGCTTTTATGATGGGGCTGCTGATCACTTGTTCTCACTTTTACTAACATGAACAGGCTTTGGTTACTGCATGCAAAGATGCAATTAAGCATATGGAGAGATTTCTTGATTACTACAGGGATAAAATGATGCTTACTTTCAGTCTCCTCTACAGGTGAGAGCTTGAGTCCCCAATGAGTCAATCAATGAATCAACAAATATTTGCTAAGCCTGCTTGCTGCTCATTTTCTTCTCCATGACATTTTTATTCAAAGTGTGGCTCGTGAACCACCTGCATCAGAATCACCTGGAGCTCATGTTAAAAATGTAGATTCTTAGACTTGCCTCTACTGAATCTGACTCTCTGGGGCAAATGTCTAGAATCTGTGTTTTAATCAGCTCCCCAGATGACGCTTCTGTGCATCCTAAAGTTAGGCAAACACTGTTCTTGAGTTTAATAGTCTTGAATAATATTTTTCTCTCAACCTGGTGGCTATTCAAATAATAATAATGGCAGAAACTGTTTCTTGAGCATGAACTGTGGGCCAAACGTCTTACTTGTATAATTCAGACACACTTGCCCTGTGAAGTAGGTATTACCCTACCTAAGAGATGAATACAACAGACACTGAGTGACAAAGTGACACCACCAGAAAGTCACAGGAAGGACATGAACCAGGTCTCCTGAATCTCTTTCCATGACTCCACAGCTGCTTCCCCAGCACACTCGTTCCAAGGAAGGGCATTCTGTGAGGCTCATGTTCTGAAGCCATGACCTTGCTTTTGTCTGAAAGAGGACTAGAGGTAAAGAAGATCACAGAGATGCAAGCTCATCCATATTCAGCCTGGTCTGTTGGCTTCAAGTTTCAGAGAGGAGAAAGAGCAGGAGAGGGGTCTCTAGTTCCCTGCAAAGATCACCACAGACGGTTTCTCAAAAAATTTGTACATTTTTTTTTCTTTCAAGGGGAATGTGGGACTTTGTATGTGATCTTACTGTGACCCCTACAGGTTTACTCTAAGCAGAATAAGCTGACAACCTCTTTCACAGGTATCAGTCCCAAGGAAGGACTCCAGGGAGCCACCTTCAAAGGCCCCCCGTTTGCATTTTTCCTTATAATTGCAAATTAAAATCTCCCTTTGGATTCTCAGCTTCTAGAGGTCAGCAAAAGTCATGGAGGACCTACCCTTCCTTGCTTTGGACAAAGGAGGCTAATAGATTATTAACTCGCAGAACTGACAATTTCACAGTGAAACTATCTGATAGCCATTATGTCCATTAACAACCATTACCTGACAGGTGTGTCAGAAGTGGGAGGCAAATTTGAGACAAGTAACATGGGCCGCTGGTATACAGATGCAGAGGATTTTAGATGAATTTTCCTGAGTCTTTTCCTAACATTTTCTAGAGAGTTGGGAAACAAGCTCAGATCTTCAGTGTGTTTCCAGCCTCATTCGTTAAAGGTTAAAATGTCACCAAGCCAACTCATCTGGAATAGTTTAGGGAAAGCATTATAGAGACCGAGGGATGGTTAAAGTGATCTCACTTCTCACTGAGGTTCATTTATTCAGCTCGCCTTGATTGTCAGGCGGGGAGGCCTGGAGACTGCAGAAATAACTAAGTCTCATTTGGCAAGAGCTCTTGGACTTATAATTCATTTCCTAGGTGAGGAAAACCTACCACTGAGGAATTCTCAATGTTAGAAGAGATGATAGGGCAGTATTATTTCAAGAAAATCAGATAAATGAAGGTCATAAGGTGAAAGGCAAGGCTGTGAAATTGCCTGGGTGCCCTTGAGTAAGTCACTTAACCTCTCTGGACCCTGTTTCCTTATCTCCAATCTAAGGGAATTGAGTTAGGTGATCTCAGTGGTCCTTTCTGGCTCTTATAGTCTATGATACTGTGTCTGTTTTTATACAAGTATAAGCTACTACACTTATATGTATGACTTGTCCAGAAATACTAAATCTATTAAAATTTTTCCGCTGCTCAGAAAATTCTGAAATCCATCTTAGAATCTAAGACTCCTGGGTGAGAACCTGGACCAACCCTATCAGTTTATAGATGAAGACACTGAAGTTCAGAAAGAGAAAAGAACTTACCTGAGGTTACATAAAAGTTAGTGGCTGGTACTCTTAGAAGGCAGGCTTCTGGATTCTTTTTCAAGAATGGAGATAATCCAGGCACTTCAGTCCAGGCACTTCCCACTGTACCACCTTACTGCTTATACATTCAGTGCTGTTTTTTTTTTTTTTTCTGATGTTTGTTTGTTTGTTTGTTTTTAGGGCCACAACCACAGCATATGGAAGTTCCCAGGCTAGGACCTAAGGGTTGGATCAGAGCTGCAGCTGCCGGCCTGTAACATAGCCACAGCAATGGCAGATTTGAGCCACATCTGTGACCTACACCATAGCTCAAGGCAATACCAGATTCTTAGCCCACTGACCAAGGCAGGGATCAAACCTGCATTCTCATGGATATTTGCTGGGTTCATTAACACTGAGCCACAATGGGAACACCCAGTACTACGTATTTTTAAAAATTATTTTCAGATATAAAATCACTTCATATTACATTTAGATACAATAAGCAACGAAGTCCAATTGTATGGTATAGGGAACTATATCCAGTCACTTGGAATAGACCATGACCATATATATGTATGAATGGGTCACTTTGCTTTACAGCAGGAATTGGCACAACATTATAAATCAACTGTACTTTAATAAAAAGTAAAAAAAAAATTTAAATCACTTTATTAGTTTTGGAACATAAGATGCATTATGCATACCCCTAAGACTGCTTTAGTACCAACAGGTTTACTGATATAAAATGGACAGGAAAAACAGGAAGTTTTTTTTCAAAATGCAAAAAATATTAACAGAACATAAGACATCTCCTCGCTATGTCTCTGTGCTTCTTTTCTTCTTATCTGTAATTTGAAAACCAATTAAGGATTTCCAGAGAGGTTGTGGAGGCAGTCATGGAAATTGTACCAGCTGTAAAATTAGCAATATTGGTGTTGATGAAGTTAGTGAAGGTCATTAGTTTAATTATATAACTTTGGATGCTTTTTTTAGTTAAAATATAAATTCATCGTTAGACAATAAAGGGAATTTATTGTATGAAATACATACAACGTAGACATAGAGGCAAGTCGCCAGGTAGAGACTGATCCAATAGAGCAACAGTGTCACCAAGAAAAACAGAGAGCTTTCTGTCTCCTCTTTCTACTCCGGTGTGGCTTTCATCCTTAAGGTTGTTTTTTTAATAGTTATAAGGTGCCTTCCATCAATATTCTGGGCTATAAGTTTCCTTGAACATGTCCAGTGAGAGACATTTGCTTCTTCTGACTGACAGTTCTGAAGCTGACTCTTATTGGACCAACTTGGATCATTTATTCATCCTAAGCCAATAATAAGATAAAATAGCTATCATCATGGTAATATTATGCTTGTTCATTTACTGAAATCACTGCCAGCTCCTTGGGGCAGGGGGAGAATTTAATTCCTTCCTAAATTCCATGGGTACACACGGTGGTTAAGATAAAGAATAGGTATTGGAAGGAATACTACACTACAATGTTGAGGGTCAAGATTATGCTGATAGTGGTACAGATGATGAAGCTGACAAGGTAGTAAGAAGATTAAATAGGATGCAGTTGAAAAAACCATCAAGGTAATAAATATGATAGTGTTTATGATGATGGCAATGGCAGAGAGCTGGTAAAAGAGAAGCTGACGATAATGATAAGGTTAATAATAAGGAAAAAATAGGTCAACATCCAGTTAACACAAGCACAGTGAATTTGCCTTCCTTTCCCATGCATCCTTCCTAAATAATTTGCCTCTGCCTGCAACCCCTTGTCCTTCCCTTTATATAATGCTTTATATAAAAATATCCCCTTTTCCTGGCCTCTGCTGATTACTCAAGTGTGGACACATAGTGCAGGAAAACCAATTCATAATTTGGGCTATACTAAATGAATTGGAATTTCTGCCAAGAATTTTCACTGTGAGAGTTGATAATGGGCTATTGAAACGGCAGGTACAATTTTTTTTAGGGCCAGCCACAGCCACAGCCACAGCCACTGTAAGGCCAGATCCTAACCACATCTGTGACCTACAGTGAAGCTTGTGCCAGCGCTGGATCCTTAACCCACAGAGTAAGGCCAGGGATCAATCCTGCATCCTCATGGATACTAGTCAGGTTCTTAACCCACTGAGCCACACCAGGAACTCTGCAATATTCTTTATATCATTGATTTGCAATTATTCTCTCCCCAGCCTTGTCATGCTTCCCTGCCCCATTTCCATGGGGCTTTACCATGTGTCATATCCCAGCAAATGTGCTATGAGTAGACACGATGCCAGTCTCATATGGACAGAAGCTTTCACTTTGATTTCTTGGGTTGGCTAGGATCTTTTGTTCTAGACCACCTCTATGACAGTAGCATGCCCCAAACAGTAGCTTCTCCTTCAGCCTGGGTTACAGAGTGAGAAGATATGTGGAATTCAGCTAAATCTGAGAGTTGGAGCTGACGCAAAACTCCCAAGAAATTTAAGAATTAGATATAACACATATTATCAACACAATTAAATTTGGAGGTTGTTTTTATCCAGCATATTCTGGATAAAACATGACTGATACATTTGTACCCAGGCCTAGAGCCAGATGCAGAGTTTGCTAAATGGTAGATATGAGGAAAGCAAAGGAAGTTATTCTGTGGAAAGAATTAAAAAAAATAATATCTCAACATCTCTCTCCTAGAGAGAGCAGAAGGAAGAACATCACAATGCCAGATGCAATAAGCCCAGTGCTCAGTCCTATCTTAGACCTTGTCTGAAACCTCATCTCTACAACTATCATCAGAGCAGCTCCCTAAGGTCCTAATATTTTAGATGAGGACTCATAGCTTATTGGCTTATTTCCTCCCCAAATCAGAGATCATCTCACTGCGATTGGTTCAACTCCTTTCTCCTACTGAGGACAATATTTCCAACAAATCGAAATTCTCCAGTCTGGATCCTATTTCCTAAAAGTTATCTTTTAACTCAGTTACACTTTTTTGTTAAAAAAAACATATCCAATGATCAGTGATAGTTTCTCTGTTTTCTACAAGAGAGAATTTCAGAAGGTAAAAGTTGCCGTACAAGTTGAAGCCTCTCTTATCTTTTTTGAGATGTTACATAAATATTAAATAATCACAAACATAAACGTAAGATATTATCTCTATAAAAATCCCAATTTCCTCATCTATGACAAGGAAATAATAACACTAATGTCTTAGGGATCATGTAAGTATTATATAAAAGTATTGAGGGTGCCTGTCACAGATTAAGTACTTTATAAATGACAACCATTATTAACATAGTGAGGAAGGATGGGTGATGTGCCTGAAGGAAAAGGAAGTGGAAATAATTTGTGAATTAAATAACAAATACAGAGACCCCACCCATACAGAGCTGTGTGGGAGAAGGGAGAGAACAAGTTATGCAAACAGCAAACCTGTCCAAAGCTAACAAGAAAGGAAATCCAGAGTGAATTCCATCTACTTTCTGCCTGCACCTGCTATGTATTTACTTTTCAGCTTCATCAGTTGAGGTCAAATTGTTATCTTTTTAAAACCTCAAAACATAAGGAGAGGGGAGAGAGATAGAGAGCAAGAAGGGAGGGAAGAGAATAAGAATATAACAGCTAACATTTATTGAGTTCTTACTATGTGCCAGCACTGTTTTAAGTGTTGTGTATGAATTAATACATTTACTAGTCATAATGACTCTATAGGGAGGTTACTCTGGTCCCTATTTTATAGGTAAGGACTGAAGCAAGTGTGGAGATAACTGAGTGCTTTACCCCAAATCTAACAGCTGGTAGAAAGGGAGAGTCAGCGTTTAACACAGCTAGTCTCACGCCAGAGACTGACTTTTAAAATCCCTTCATATCACCTCACAAAGTGAGCTAGTATGGAAAGGAGAAATGTCCTATGAGAAGGAGGAACAGGAAAAAGAGTATCATCCTTTCCCATTAAAACAGATCTTTATAGGAGTTCCCTTCGTGGCTCAGTGGTTAACGAATCCGACTAAGAACCATGAGGTTGTGGGTTCGATCCCTGGCCTTGCTCAGTGGGTTAAGGATCCGGCGTTGCTGTGAGCTGTGGTGTAGGTTGCAGACGCGTCTCGGATCCCGCGTTGCTGTGGCTGTGGTGTAGGCCGGCAGCTACAGCTCCTATTAGACTCCTAGCCTGGGAACCTCCATATGCCGCAGGTGCAGCTCTACATAAAGGCAAAAAGGCAAAAAAAAAAAAAACAGATCTTTATATGTGGATCATATAAATCGAAAGCAGTCTGATTTGAGATCAGTACAGTATGGGACTCTCCCTGACTCCTTTTACTTACAGGTGTCATTTGGTTTATGACTTCTGCAGGTTCAGTAGATCTCCAAACCTCTGTTTCCTTGGTTGAAAAATCCTGCATCTTTCTAACTCATCTCCATGGATCAAATAATAGGACAACAGTTATCTGATTGTTTTTAAAAATTATATCATGTCATTTAGACAATTAGTGTATGGTAACTGCTCAATAAATGATAGCTGTTATCATGATAATTATATGGTATTATTAAATTAGTTGGAGAAAAAGAATCAAGATACTCTTCATCAAAGCAGTGGTATTTCAGCAGCTTTTAGTGGATGGAGAGGATTCTCATAGGTGGAAATCAGATAGCTTGTTCTAGGAGAAGGAAGAGGAAATTGTGTAAGGAAAATACAATTGATGTTCTGACTTTGCTATTTCAAGAAGCAGGGAAGAATATGATACATTTCAGAAATGCATTGCTCTAAAATTTGTTGAAAGACAACCTTCATGAGCTTCATGTGGCAGACCCTTAGCCATCTGGGACTTTTACTAAATGTAAAAACAGTCTCAGAGGGATCTCCATCCTGTAGGTTTTTACTGCAGCAAGGCACAAATATACCCACAATCTGTTTCCACAGGGCTGCCAGAGAGTGTCCAGCAGAGATCCTCTCCCCAGAAGTAGTTGGCTTTTCTCTTTATTTCCTGTGGAAGCTATAGGAGGAGCCACTGATCAAAGCACTCATAAGCTCAGACTCCAATTACAGAGTCTTATTATTTACTTTGGGTCTAGGTCTTAGATTCCTGAGATACATCTTCTGTATCACTCTTTATCTAAAAACCTGTGACCCAAAAAGGCATCTTCCCTCAGAGACCCAACATACAGTGGTGAGCTAGAGATTGGATAACTACAAAGGACAATCCCACCTAAAAGGAGGAGGGAGAAATGGATGTGCTATAGCTATCACAATTTTGCATAAATATTGTCAGGACCCTGTGATTTAGGAACAAATCACAACTGTTCTTTGAATAAGGCCTGCATTTACTCCCTGGGAGTAGTTCCCAAATTCATTGCTCCCTTTATGTATTTATTTACTGGTTTGTTTGTTATAGTTTTATTGCAGTGTAATTGACATGCAATATTATGTTAGTTTCAGTACCACATGGTGATTTGACATTTACATATATTACAAAATGATCACCACAATAAGTCTAGTGACCATTTGTCACCATGCAAAATTATCACAGTGTTATTGCCTATATTTCTTCATGATGCATGTTATATCACTGTGACTTATTTATTGTATAACTGGAAGTTTATACTTCTTAATCTCCTTTAGTTATTTTGCCCAAATCTCTATCCCACTTTCCCTCTGGTAACCACCAGTTTGCTCTTTGTGAAATGACGAATAAGTACATTTCTATGTTGTTTCATTTGTTTGTTTTGTTTTTAGATTCCACATATAAGTGAGGTCATATTGTATGTCTTTCTCTGTTTGACTTATTTTAATTAGCACTATATCCTCTAGGTCCTCTATGTTGTTACAAATGGCAAACTTTCATCTTTTTATTGCTGAGCAATATCCCGTTGTGTACATAATTAGTACATCTTCCTTATCCATTCATCTATCAGCGGACACTTAGGTTTCTTCCATATCCATGTCTTGCCTATTGTAAATAATGCTGCTATGGACATTGGGGTGTATGCATCTTTTTGAATTACTGTTTTCTTTTTCTTCAGTTCTGTACCTGGAGTGTAATTGCTAGAACATGTGGTAGTTCTGTTTTTAGTTTTTTGAGTAGCTTTCATACTGTTTTCCATAGTGGGTGCAACAAATTACATTCCTACCAATAGTGTACAAGGGTTCCCTTTTTTCCATACCCTAACCAGCATTTGTTGTTTGTGGAGTTTTTGTTTTTTATTTTTTTTTTGTTTTGTTTTTGAGGATAGCCATTCAGACAAGAGTGAGGTGATGTCTCATTGTGATTTTGATTTATATTTCCTTATGATTAATAATGTTGAACATGTCTTCATGAGTCTTTTGACCAATTGTTTGTCTCCCTTGGAGAAATGTCTATTTAAGTCCACTGTCCCTTTTTAAATCAGATTGTATGGGTGTTTTTATATTGCGTTGTGTTGTTTCTTTATATAATTTGGATATTAACACCTTACTGAACATATCACTTGCAAGTATCTTCTCCTATTCAGTAGACTGCCTTGCCTTTCACTCTGCAAAACCTTTTTAGTTTGATGTAGTACCATTTATTTTTGCATATGTTGCCTTTGATGGAGTAGACAGAGATCCCTCCCCCACAAAAAGGAATTGCAAAGATCTGTGTCAAAGAGCATACTGCCTATGCTTTCATAGGAGTTTTGTGGTTTCAGGTCTTACATTTGTCTTTAATCCATTTTGAGTTTGAGAGAATTACAGTTTGATCATTTTACACATAGCTCTCACTTTCTTTAGCACCATTTATTGAAGAGGCTGTCTCTTCCCCACTGTGTATTCTTGCTTCCTTTGTCCCGGATAAATTGACCATGTAAGTGAGGGTTTTTTTTTTTTCAAGGCTCTCTCTTCTGTCTCCTTGATCTGTGTGTTTGTTTTTGTGCCAGTACCATACTGTTTCAAAAACTGTAGCTTTGTAGTATAGTTTAAAATCAGGGCGTATGATTCCTTTAGTTTTGTTCTTCTTTCTCAAGATTGCTTTGGCTTTATGGATCTTTTGGGGTTCAGTATACATTTTAGGATTATTTGCCCTAGTCCTTGAAAAATGTCATTGGATTTTGATAAAGATTGCATTGACTCTGCAGATTGCTTTGGGTGGTATGGGCATCTTCACAATATTAATTCTTTCAATCCATGTGCATGGTATATCTTTCCATTTATTGAGTTGTGTTCAATTTTTTTCATCAATGTCTTACAGTTTTGAGATGTAGATCTTTCACCGCCTTGTTGAAATTTATTTTTAGGTATTTAAGTTTTTTCTAACGTAACTGGAATGGGATTATTTTTTAATTTCTCTTTCTGATAGACCATTGTTAATATATACAAGTACAACAAATTTATGTATATTAATTTTGTATCCTGCAACTTTACTGAATTACTTTATTAGTTCTAATAATTTTTGGTGGAATCTTTAGTATTTCTATGTATAGTATTATGTTGTCTGCAAATAGTAACAATTTTTACTTCTTCCTTTCCAATTTGGATACCTTTTATTTCTTTTTCTTGTCTGATCGCTGCAGCTAGAACTTCTAATACTATGTTTATTGAACAAGTTTATTACTTCATTTAGTTTTTTACTCTCCCTATGGGATCTTGACTTTACCCTCTGAGATGTTCTTGCTATTTTATAAAAAAAAAAAAATTAAGAGCTTTGTTTACAGCTAAGGAGATTTATTAGCCTGTTTCTTGCCTATACAAAATTGGGACCTTGGAGGTATTTTAGAAACAAGAGTTATATCAGTCCCTTTTAATGCATGCTGGTGGTGCATTCTTGAGACAACTTCCTTAAAAGCTTTATGGGTTTTCTATGTATCTATGGAGAAATGTAGACTCAAATACCCAATTCATTTTACAGAAGCAACAGCTATAATCTTTTCGATATGCCTCTCTTTGCTTTGGCCAAATATTGCTTAAGGGCAAAAAAATAATGCCCATAAGATTCTGAGGAGCCCTTTGTCTGACTGAGAGTGCTTACTGGGTACAACTTTAAATTTTTTAGATGCCTTAAAACCATACTTTTGATACCAATAGGAAGTTTCTTACCTTATAAATTATTTAAAAATTTAACTAAAGTTATATTTTATTTTGGCCAAAAATGAACATTTCAGTTGTGATTTTTCACATGTCACTTTCGTACAAAATCAAAATGGGTTAGAAAATTTTTATCCATTTTTCCTTCTTTTTAGGGCCACACCTGTGGCATATAGAAGTTCCCAGGCTAGGGATCAAATCAGAGCTGCAGCTGCAGGCCTACACCACAGTCACAGTAACACTAGGTCCAAGCCACATCTATGACCTATGCTGCAGCTTACAGCAACACCAAATCCTTAGCCCATTAAGCATGGCCAGGGATTGAACCCTCTTCCTTACAGACGCTATGTCAGGTTCTTAAGTCACTGAGCCACAATGGGAACTCCTATCCATCTTTAAGTACTTTGGTCTCTATATCCTAGTTATGATATTTTTTCTTGGCTTTAAACATTTCTCAAACCAGTACTATCCCACAATATTATCTACTTATAATACCTTTTTGACCATATTTTATTTCCCGTTTCAACCCCATAATTACATTCATGTAATAGGATTGTAATTTCCATTTTACTGCTAAGAAAAGGGAGGCTCAGGGAGTAATCTTGTGGCACTGTGGGTTAAGGATCTGGCATTGTCACTGCTGTGGCAGGAACAATCCTTGGCCCAGGAACTTCCACATGCTGTAGGCACAGTCAATAAAAAAAGAAAAAGAAAAAGGAGGCTCAGAGGGTTAATTTTCATTCCAAAATTATACCACTATTAGCATAACTGGCATTTAAACTTCAATTTGTCTGTCTTCAAAGCTAGAAAATTGACCATTTTACTCCACTGTGTTTCATCATAATAATCTCACCCTCTGGCATTACACTTCACAGTTTACCAAGAATGATCTCATTTGATCTCATTTAATCCAAGCCCAAGAAATTGGAGGAGTCTCTTTAATGGCCAAATAAATGGCTAAACTAAAATGCAAAACTCTCTCTTCCCTTATCTTCATCAACAAAACTAAAATAAATAATTCCAGAAAAACTCTCCTTCTTTTTTTCCTTCTGTAGGTTAAAAAAAAAAAGGCTTTGCTTAATCATTTTCAACCAACTAACCTACAGCTTTGGATCAACAGCAAGAAATTGTGAATGTCTTTCCCCACTTTCCTTTCTTTAGATTTGGTTGATTTATGCAGTAGGAAAAGTGGGTCTGTGTGGTTGGGTAGAGGTGTCAGAGTGGACCTCATCTGTGCAAACTAAGGGTGCTAGTCTTGTGAACAAAGTCTCCCACACAGAGTGCATGGTGGTCTGGCTGACGTCTGTGGCATAGAAGGACTGAGAATCAGAAGCCAAATAGAAGCAATCACCTACTATCATTTTTTTAACTCTACTCAACAGTGTATAAAACTGAATTTGGACTTCTGTGCATTTGTTGATCATTCAACATTTTGTGCTACCACCTAGTGGCACTGCATGCCAGCCAGCAGTTCAAAGTGGGCAGTTTTGCCATGTTCTCTGTGTAACAGCGTGTGTTTGTCCAAGTGATTGCCTTTTCTATTGCATTTTTCCTTCCTGTCTTATAATTTTGAATGAAGAGTGTAAAAATGCAAGTACTGCTACTGATAGCAAAAGCAGAGATATAATAAGCTTAATACAATCCAAGATTAGCTAAAAATCACTCCGGCATAATGCTTCAGTATGTGTGCGGACTCTGAATGCAGGCTGCTTTGAATTTAGGCTCCATCACTTACTGGCTTGATGACCTTAGGCAAAATGCTTTTCTGTCTTCTACAAAATGGGGGTTGTAATATAATTCCTTTCTCATATGTTATGTGAGGATTAAGTTACATAATATCAAGAACGATGCTATTTAGAGACCTTGTAAGGCAGTGGTTTCCAAAATAGAGCTTCCTGACCAGCAATATCAGCATCACCTAGGAACTTGTTTGAAATACAAATTCTCCAGTCCCAACTCCAGACCTACTGAATTAGAAACTCTGCGAGTGGGACCAGCAGTCTGTGTGTCACCAAGCCATCTAGGTGATTCTGCTGCACTTTAATGCTGATACGGCCATAAATTATGATGGAAAAGAGTGTGTTCAGAAGTTAACTGATCAGAATTTAAATTTCAGTTTCACCTCTTAGTAATTGTGTGATTTGGGGTGAAATGTAAAGCCCATTGGTACCACTGTTTTCCTATAGCAAATTTAGAACAATGCTATGTTTATCCTGGATTTGTAATGAAAATTTTAAAAACATATCAATGACACGACATCTTCAATACATGACACCTGGTTGTTTTGTGTTTCTTATTATTGTTTTATGACTTCTGACTTTAATTGCACCGAATCCAACTGGCTTTATACTTAGTGGATGAAAATCAAAATTAACAGCATGTAGGAAATATTGAAAATATATCATGGAATATTTTTTCCTAAAATTAGAGGCAAATATGAATTTCATTTATTTGTTAGACATTTTGGAAAATAACCCTCTACAGCATGGTACTTTATAGTTTGATTTCTATACTTTTGACCATCATATACTTTTTAAAGAATGTATCATTTCAGAAAGTATTGTCCTAGCAAAATATCGCTGGCCCAGAGCTGGTTGCTCTCACAGGGGATTTCTTGATCTGCCAAGAAGGTGGGGGAAAGTGGACAGAGAAAGGGAGAATGTCTAGGGCCTGCCAGTCAGAGCCCTGAAGGCCAATCCCTCTTGGGACAGGACTGGCATTTGCTTTGGCCAGAGGCCCACTCCAATAAGTCCTGCAGGGACCAGAAGCCCCACACCCCATCCCTCAGGTACAGCCTGAGCAGGTGTGACCAGCAGGCTCTCTGATGGCCTCTGCACCTGCCAGCAAGCAGGCAGGCAGAGTGAAGGATCCAAAAGCAGAGGAAACAGGAGAACCAAGCTGCAGGAAGCCATGGAGACTCTTGTCTATGCCGGTCAGAACACAGGACATAACAAACCCTCCTCCTGTGAAGGAAGAAGGAAAGAACAAAATAATCACGCTCCTGGTTATTCTGCCACTAATTCATTGCGAGCATCCGGAAAAGTCTCTGTCCCCTATACATTTCTCAACCTGAAAAATATAGGAAGAGCTGACAGGATTCTAACAATTTGAATGTAAATCAAAAGCCTACCTATCGTGAGTCCTTGACCATGATGGTAACTTTTCTGCCAAACCCAAATAACCACCAAGCCTCAGAGCCGGTCCATATCTCTCCCTATACCATTGCTGTTGGCAGGGCAACATTGGCATCTTCAAATGCCTGACCCCAGGCCTTTTCTCTGTGTGGCTGGGTTCTTAGATGTCTGTGTTTCCCTTCTGTCCATGTTTGATCTGGTAACAGCCACTGATGTGAATGCTGCAAATATACATGTACCCTAAGGATTTAAGGACATTTCTGATTTCTTGGCATTTCCTAACTTGCCCACCTTCAGGAGAAAAGTGCCTTCGTTTTCCCTAATTCTTTTACTCTGCATTCTCTTATCTTTCCCTTCAACATCCATCTCATCTAAGTTTGATTTTTGAAGATAATAAATTTAATTTGGAGTCACAGTTGAACTTCATCAAGTTACATAACTTCTCTGAGCTTCAGTTTCCTCAGCTATAAAATCAGGATAGTGGCATATACCTCATATCATCATTAGGAAGATTAAGCAAGAAAATACACATAATATGCTTCATGCAGGGCATCCTCTATAGTAGGTACCCAACAAACAAGCACTAATTTTGTTATCACCATCATCTTCATCATCATCATGCATTCATAGCAGTTACCTCTTATCTCAGCTACTTACTTCAAGTTTCTCTCCCTAAAGGACCACAAACTCCATGAGAACAAGCACCCTGTTTTGCTTACTACTGATTCTTCCCCTGGGGGCTGGTACCTCAAGTAGGTTCCCAAAATACTTGTGAAATAGATGTTGGAAAACAGAAGCTGGACAAAGACTTTTAGGGTGCAGTGTGAGTGTTTGTGTGAGTGTGTGCATGAATGTGTGTGTGCATGTGTGTTTCTGCAGGTCGTGTGCTCCAGCCTTGAAGAAGCTAATTTCCTCTGCTGCACATGTAGATCTGCCTCTCACTTAGAGCCTAGTTAACTGGAATGGCCCTTTGGGGACTCTGCTGCTACTCTATTTTAGTCCCTTCCCCAAGCCACCAGCCTGCTTGCCCTCATCCCCCAGGAGCCACAAGATCAGAGCAAGAACCATTTATTACACACTTACTAACTGGTGTGAAAGATGGTAGCTAAAAAATGGGAATAAATAACCAGCTTATCACAATTAATATTTTCAAAAACAAACAGAAAATGAAGGGCATTTACATGATATTTAGAACCCCAAACACAAAACTTCAAGAAATAGACAACTAGAGCCACTCATTTTGTCTCTGCCATATCCCTGATCTATTAACAATCGTATGCTGAGAACGTACTATGTGCCAAGCACCACGCCAAGTAAGTTTAAAAGAAAATTGCAAATCTTTGTTGACCAGGAAAGGAGCATGGACCAGGGAAGAAAAATAATAGAATCATAATGCAAACCAGTAAGCACAGCTGTATGGGAAGCACAGAGCCCTATGAGCAGCACCGCTTTCTTCTGGATGAAGTCAAGATAGTTTTTCCATAGGGAGCATCATCTAAGCTTAGTTTCTCAGGAGAGTTAGAGTTAACCAGGTGAAGGAGAGGCACATGCATATGCACTGCATGCAGGGTGAGAATGTAATGCTTGCTGGGGAATCCAGGTGCTTATAATGACAGGAATACTAAAATTAAAATAATAGAAATACAGTAGCTAACACTTCTATAGCACTTACCATGTGCCAGACCCTGTGCTGAGCATTTTGCACAGTCTAACTCATTGAACAACCAGACCTTAGGATATCAGGGGTTGAAAGTAGTTGGGAGAAGACAAGTTTAAAAGTAGATGGTTACTGGGAGGTTGGAGTTAGCAGATGAAGGCTATTATACATGGAGGGCATAAACAACAAGGTCATTCTATATAGCACAGAGAACTGTATTCAATGTCCTATGATAAACCGTAATGAAAAAGAGTATTTAAAAAAAGACTGTATAATGTGTATCCCTGAATCCCTTTGCCCTACAGCAGGAAGAAGACAACATTGTAAATCAACTCTACCTCAGTAAACACACACATATACAAATTAAAAAAATAAATGTAGATGGTTTGAGATCCTAGTGGTTTTATGATAGGCTTTGGGTGAGGGTGGGCATTGGGTTTGTCTGTGGGAGGGTAGATAGTTACAAAAGGACATTTCTTGATCTTGATAAAGTAGATGCTTTAGAGTGATTATTTTCAGTGGGTGGATAGGTATGAGCTTCCATCTGGAGGCTGGGAGATCAGTGAACAGATAGCTAGAGAGTTGCGGGTAAGAGATTTGAGCACCTGAGTCAGGAAGCAGTGTGTTGGGAAGAGTCACTATTGATTGACTTGCTGAGGGCCACACAGCTGGGTATAGAGCTCATTCTTTTTTTCCTCAGCTTTATCAAGGTCGACCTAATATCAAACATTTTACATATTTAACGTACACATTTTTATGAGTTTGGGCATATGCATACTCTCAATGAGTTAATAGTCTTTACTGCTTTCTCTACTTCACAGAGTCTCTCAGATATCAGAACACTTGAGCTATCCCCAACCCTGTCTTCTGGACCCTTCCCACTCACCAGCTGGGTTATGTGATATACCACTTTATTTCTCTGAGCCCTGGTTTCCTCATATGCAAAGTGACAGTAATAGGACATGCTCTGCTTACATGCCGAACAGGTCAACTCACTTTTCCGCTTTACCAATATTAAACTGTAATGTAAATTTGAGGGCTGTGTTCAGCAGATGCAGGAAAGGAGGGTGAGGATGAGCATGAGGATAAGGATGAAGATGAAAATGGGGATGACCACACCTTTCCAGGACCACTGCCCTTTGGTTTCACAAATCTAGCTCTACCCATTCATTTAATCCTTCACAGTAACTGACCCCTTTCCCCTTCCAGGGAAAAAAAATTCTCTTTCTCCTCTTGTCCCATTAAAATTGTGCTCATAACTCAGCCCTTACTGCAAACAGATTGCTGTCTTTAAATAATGATTAGTTCTGGGTAGATTATTATTGATGTCTGGTTCAAGACCTAAACTCCCCTAATGTCCAGGGACTATGAGGATGGTTTTAAATATATGTACTTTATGTGTAGACCTCAACTCCAGAGTGTTTTTGTTGCTGTATTATTTAATTATTCAAAATAGAAGTCACCGGCTACAGAAAATGCCTGCTTGCAACATGTAATTTGCCTTCCAAACAGGCTCATTTGGGCTTTGACATTTGACAGAGAAAGGTTTGGGAAGATGAGCTGTTCAGAAGGGGTGTCTCTGCATCTGACACTGCCTGAACTTTGGTAGGTTGATTTTTACAATCACCAGATCATCAAAGGTTAAACTCATTTAAATTCTCCCTTTACTAACAAAGAAAGAAAACAAAATGCCACAAGCTGCCTTAACCTGCTGTCCTCCACTACATGCACTAGCTGAAGACTTTCAGAAATTCTTAATGTCTGCAAAAGGTACTATGAAGTGTGCCCTTGTGCACACTTTCTGCATCCTTTCCTCTCTTTGAAAATCCAGAGATCTGCTCTGTTGAACTCTGCTTCATATAAAAACTCTTCCATCAGTACACATTCAGCCCTCCCTCCCTTCACTTTCCAGATTTTCATGGGTTGGTTGATACCAGGCACAGAGCTGGGCACTGGGTACATACAACTTAATATGCATCTTCTCTGCCCCATCTCAACCCTGTGATGCTGAAATAATCTTCTGACTAATGTCCCTTCCCCAGTTTGTTCCAGTCTTCCCCCTCCAGGCACACCGGAGCCCTTTGGGAAAGCACTAATGTGACTTTTTTCCTCAGGGTCTGCAAAATAGGCATTATACAACTGAGACATAAAGACTTTATTTTATTAATTCACTTTATAAATAATTTCTTAGTACCCAGTATATGGCAGGCATGATGTACAAGTTATTGGGAAATAGAAGATTGATTGAAATGGACAATGAAGGAGGTCTCGCTCTGGCACAACAGGATTGGCAGTGTCTCGGGAGTACTGGGAAGAGGGTTCAATCCCAGGCCCAGCACAATTAAGGATCTGGTGTTGCCTGAACTGTGGCCTAGGTCTCAACTGCACCTCGGATCTGATCTCTGGCCCAGGAGCTCCATATGCCACGGGGTGACCCAAAATGAAATAAATAAATAAAATGAATAATGAACTTTGCTTTCACAGTAGAGAAGTAAATAAGTAAATAAAGAGCGCAGAAATAAATATATAGCTTTGAACTATCTAGTTAAGAAATAAATACTACTATAAGAGAGAATAAGGAGGACATCCAACTTAGGTTGGTGTGAGGAGGCCAGGAGAGGTCTCTGGAATGTGAGGGAGTGACAATCTAGGTAAAGCCTTGAGCATGAACAGGAGGTGGGAAACCCCACCACCTGCTCCAGAATGGCAGTGTGTCAAGAGCTAAAGGGAGAGAAGTGAAGGTAGACAGGTAGGTAGGGACCTGGCCATGTAACACCTTACAAGGTTGTATTCCTCAGCCCTGATACTCAGCGCCAGGGAGATTTTTTTTTTAAATAGAGATGCTCTGTCCTTACCCCAAATCAATCCATTTTGAATCTTATATGGAGGAGACTGAGCATGCTTTGATTTATAAAGCTCTCCAGGTGATTCAAATGTGAAGCCAGGACTGAGAATGGCTACTGTTAAGTCTTATAAGTTGACCCAACCTTCTGCTATGCTTCATCTCTGCCGGGCCCATCCATTCCCTAACACTATCCCATAACATCTTCTCTTCCCTTCATACACTAATACACTTTTATAGCTCTTCATTTTTGTTTAATTAGTTTCCTCATCTTAAAATTCAGTCTCCTAGAGTTCCCATTGTGGCTCAGCGGGAACAAACCCAACTAGTATCAATGAGGATGTGGGTTCGATCCCTGGCCCTGCTCAGTGGGTTAAGGATCCAGCATTGCCATGAGTTGTGGTGTAGGTCACAGATGCAGCTCAGATCTAGTATTGCTGTGGCTGTGGTGTAGGCCAGCAGCTACAGCTCCAATTCATCCCCTAGCCTGAGAACTTCCATAGGCTGTTGGTGCAGCCCGAAAAAGAAAAAGAAAAAAAGAAAAAATTCAGTCTCCCCTCTCCATATTGGTTAGGGATATTTTACCTACAAATAATTAAAACACTGACCATGACTAGCTTAAATAAATAGAGGCTTTTGTTTCTCATATTTCTCACATTGGCTTGCTGCTCAGAAGTATGGGTGGTGAAGCCTTTCCATTTTCAGCTGCTGACCCTAAACTCGTGTCTGGAAACCCATACCACTGTCAGATAATTCTGACTCTAGTAATTACTATCATTACATGCATTCTTTTCATTAAATCCTTATGACCTAAAGAGGTGTATTTCATTATTGTCCCCATTTTTCAGAGGAGGAGATGGAAGCAAAGAGAGGTTAGACAGGTCTAACAGGAGTAGTCAGAACTAAAGTCTGGCTAGTCTGGCCCCAGAGCCCGTGTTATTAACCTGCATGCTACTTCCTGCCACAACCTATTATAATAAACTGCCTCCCATTTAGGAAGGTCTTCCTCATACCCACTTGGAATCTGTCTTTTGGTACCCACTCTAAACCCAAGAATATTACATGCCAACTGTCCTACTCACTGTGTAATCCGAGGCCACCAGAGTGAGCCACAGACGATTCATGAACAGTTAAAAGAACCATTTGTCACCTCTCATTCCTACTCTTCTTCTCATTGGTTCCCATTCCTCCCCTTGGCTTTTGCCTGTGGCCTCGTGCTTGCATCTAAAATTGGACTGGATTTGGCTTTCACAGCTTTAATCCACTGTGCTTTTAAAGGATAAGAATTGTCTGACTTTCCCACTCTGCCCTCAAACTGAATCTTGCAGAGGTTTTGGCCAATTTTGTAGAGCTAGTTCAAATCCCCTTGACCCCAATTTCAGTGTCAACTCTGACCCAGCCCCTCAAAAATAAAGTGATACCTACCTTCCAGTTTTGCTTTTGTTATTGTCAGTGTTTATTTTATGAATTCATGTTTGTTGAGTTCTTGCTTTGTGCTGAGCACTGTGCTAAGCAGTTGCTCTGTTTTGTCTCATTTAATTCATCCCCTCTAAAAATAAACTCTGTGGGGTAAGTGTTGTTATTATCTCTATTGTACATACAAAGGAATTGAGCCGCACCAAGATTCACTCACTTGCATAAGGTCTAATATCTATAAGGCAGCAGCAGGACTCAAGCCCATATCTGGCTGATACCAAATTTCTCCCTTCACAGAGCAAGCCTAAATCTTCCTTCATGTGTCAGTCCTTCAAATATTAGAGAACAATTCTTGTGTTTCCTTGAGTCTCCTCTAGCTGCAACAACCACAGGCAGGTCCATCCACCACTCTTCTTTTGACATGGTTTTACCTTCATCTCCTTCTCATCCTTATCTCTACTCAGTGGTCCAGTGTTCCTCTGCTTTTGGAGCTTGATGCAGACCTGTATTCACTACTCCAGGTGTGGTCTGATGAATGCATCGGGTGTAGTTGGCCTATCACCTTCTTCATCTTTTAGGGTCTATTTCCAGCAAAAGAGTCATACATTATTTCAACAGCCTCCAAAACCCCAGTCAACGGAATGAATGAGGCTAGAGGGAAATTGCCTTTGAAGGTGTTGACTGTCATCTGTGGAAATGGACAATGTGAACAAGAGTAGAGGAGAAACTCAGAGAAGCAATACTTAGGGAGGAAGACTATCAGAAGACTCTTGAGATGGGAGTGGGGCTGTCATTGACTGCAGATGCATCCGTTCATGTGTAAGATATTACCCTACATCTAGATGCCAGTGGCCCAGCTTTTCCCTGGAAATTTCCCGGGTGGGAAGGCCATCTTGTGGCCATCTGATGTAATTACCTCTGTGTTCTGCTCAGCAGTTACTGTTTTTGATACTGGGCTCCCTTGGTCCTTGTGATCCTGTGACATAATGGAATCAAATTAAAGGCCCATTTACCAGCTTTATTGCCGATTATTTATAATACTCTGGTTCCAAAGTGCTTCTTTATAGAGTGCTTAAGCTGCCATCACTGCGTAGATCTTGCCATAAATGCCTTCACATGCATGGCACGTTATGTCCCATAACCGCAGGAAAAAGGGGGAAAGATTATGCTCAATTATTTCATATAGTCTATTTTATTGTTTTATTGTAATAAATTGCCATACCTTATACTGCTTTAAAATCAATAGTTTGCATTAAAAATAGTGAAACGTGGCCATTAATCTTGCTTAGCATTTCTGCTATTACTTTCTGATAGTGAATCCATAATATAGAAAATGTTATAATTATTCACTTCCAATCAATAGGAACGTTTCAAATGCTCCTGCATGTCCCACTGCTATTGCACTGAAGGAAGTTGATGACAATGGAGGGGGCAGATTTAAAGACTCCTGGTTGGCATGAAGTTTGTCATGCCCTCCCTGAACCTGCTAGCACATTCTTTGACTCTCAAAAGATCTTTTATAATTCCTTGAGACAATAAGACAGAATGTTAAAGATTTCGGTTTTGGAGTCAGACAGCCTAGGCTTAATTCCCAGTTTCAACACTCACAAGTACCATTTGAATGACCTTGGGCATGTTAATTAATTAATCATTGCCTCAGTCTCCCCACCCATGAAAAGGGAATGAGAATGTCTGCCTTGCAGGATTATTGTAAATATTAATGTGCAAACTTACAGGACATGCTTATCAGAGCATATGAATTGTGGTACGTGTACTAGAAATGATAAGTACCATTATGCCATGCACACG
Organism: Catagonus wagneri; assembly: GCA_004024745.2. NCBI lineage: Eukaryota > Metazoa > Chordata > Mammalia > Artiodactyla > Tayassuidae > Catagonus > Catagonus wagneri. The sequence goes on from PVHT021183634.1 coordinate 15,726,330, forward strand.
TGGTGTTGAGAATGGTCTGATAGACAGTTTTTGTTTCCAAAGAGTTGGTAGCAAAAGCAGGTGGCATGGCAGTTGCTGTCTCTTTCTGTTCCTTCATTTCGACCTGGCATAGGAAGATCCAGCTGTGCTTTGTGGCAGTACCCAGCATCTGGACTTGAAACCCTGACAGGAGAAAATTGAGCCATCAGTTTGGCTGTGATGCAACAGGCCTTTTAACTCCTAACCCTTTGCTCTTCAGCAAAGTCTCTGTGGAGACAGAATGGGAGTAAATACATGGTTTTGTCAGTAAGTACTCTTTGATCAACACTCAAATCAAATATAAGAAGAGTGGAGATGGTGAATTCTTAAGCCATAATTGATGGCATGGCTTTTCCTATCCTATTTAATTTAATTCAACAACTGTTTATTGAACAGGTAATGTGTGCCAGGAGAAAACCTAGGTGTAAAAGGGTAAAGAGATTCAAAGATTAATAAAGCATAGTATTTGCTGTATAAATATCTTAAAATCTAGGCAAAGACACATATGTCACCTAAATAACTTGAGTCCAAAGTACAGAAAGAAAAATTAATTCTAACATGGGGGAGGTGTTTTCAACTTAAGTTGAAAGTGAGCAGACCTTCATCAAGGAAAACTGAGGAAAAAGTATATTCCAGAGTGAGAGCAACAGAAGCAAATACCAAAGGTGGGCAAGTCACCTCTCCATGTTGCTCTTCAAAATCCTTCTAAATTCCCTGCTGCCTAAAATGCATCTCTCAGCCTGAGTCCACTCACTGTATTATCCTAGCCTAGCCTCCTAAAATTATATCAAAACTATTGTACATTTTGAACAGTGTCCTCTATTTCATGCCTCTCTCAGCTTGCATTTGCTGTCTCTTAGACTCATCTACCTGAAAAGCTATTCTCCTAGGAGACTCAGTTCAAATATCACCTCCTCTAGTAATATCACAGTATTTTGCAACTCTTTATCTGCATGTCTGGTGCTATATTTCTTGAATGAATGAATGAATGAATGAATGCACATATGAATGAAGGGATGGATGAATGGAATCTTGTGTGGTCTGTTCAAAAAATGGCAAGTCTGGAAGGGCTGGGACCTTGCCTATTTGGGGGCCTAGTGAGCTGGGCTTATATGATAGGTTAAGAAATTTCAAATTTATTTTGTATAAGATTATGTAAATGTGAGTTTCTGCTATGGCCCAGGTTAAGGATCTGGCATTGTCTCTGCATGGCTTGGGTCCATCCTTGGCCTGGCAAAGTGGGTTAAGGATTCGGTGTTGCCACAGCTGTAGCCTAGGTCACAACTGTGGCTCAGACTCCATCCCTGGCCCGGGAATTTCCATATACCATGAGTGCAGCAAAAAAACAAAAGTTATGTAAATGATCAGATGGCCAGAATCATCTCCTAAGAAGATTAACCTAGCAGAGGTATGTAGAACAATTTGTTGAGGGCATAACTAGAGGCAGACACACAACTTAGACAATGAGATACCAAAATGTAATAGCTATAGAGCAGAAATGAATAGAAGAAAGTAGAGGATATTTAAAAGAAAGGACACAGAAGTTAGTCATGGATTGATTAGAAGAGGGAAGAGGAATAAAGAGGCAGAGATGAACCTCATATTGTCCCTCTTATAACTGAAAACGTTGTGAAGAGACGTTCCTATACCATTCTTCTCCCTACTCCACCTTGCTTTAAAAAAAAAGAAGTTAATAATATGTTTAGGTCAAATCCCAGGACAGATATAGGGAGAATGTACTCCACGATGAAGTCACTGAATTATAAACAAAATTGTTACGCCTTCTTCTAGTCTTTCCTCTCATTGCAACCAGATCAATAAGTTAGCTGGTCAAGCTTGCAACCCTTCTCTTTCCTGTCAAGAACTCTAGGACCTTGGTACACAAAACATGGTCCATGAACCAGCAAAGCCAGTGGCTTCAGCAGCACCAGGAAGCTTACAGAGTACAGATGCTTGGGTCTCACTCCAGAGCTAATAAATCAGAGTCTGCATTTTAACAAGATCCCAGGTAATCTATATGCACATTAAATTTTGAGAAGTACCGCTCCAGGAAATGATCACTTCAGTATCAGACAACTAACTTAGAAGGTTAGGCTCGCAACCTGGACTGCATATTAGAATCACCTGGAGAACTTTTAACACTCTTCATTCTCCAGTCTGCATCTCAGTCCAATTAAATCAAAATCTCTGGAAGCAGGACCCAGGCAGCAGTAGTTTAATAAGCTCCCCAGGCGATTCCAGTATGTGACCAAGGTTTACAAGCACTGAACTAAAGTTGACTTAGGTTGGACATAACAGGAGAAATCATCTCCCTTTCTCCTTCCTCATCCCCCATTTAGCCCTGTGTGCTAAGCTAAGTGTACCTGTCCTGTTTAGCAAAGAGATCAAGTTTGGGTTTGTGGCCCAGGCACAAAATAAGGTGAAAGTTTGATTTCTCCTTTGCTGTCATTGTTTATGTGTTTATCGCCCTTTGAAATCCTTGCAAAGAATAGATTGTCTAAGGCAAGATTCAGGAAATCTGTGTGTCTCCTAGCCAAACATCTTTAATAATACTCCAACATTTAATTGCTATTAAAATGAAATTTGGACCTCCATGCTAGTGAGACTGGAAATGCCACCAACTAAAACAGAGGACACAGAGTTCCCTTGTAGCACAACGAGTTAAGGACCCGGGATTGTCACTGCAGCCACTTGGGTTGTTGCTGTGGTGCAGGTTCAATCCCTGGCCCAGGGGCTTCCACATGCCAAAAATAAAAAATAAAATGAAATGAAACAGAGGACACAGAACAGCTTAGATTAAGGGAAAAGTTTTAAATGGAACATACTTTCTATCTCTTCCCTTTATGAGCACACATCAAACCTTCTCCACTGATTATTCCACACTGTAGTTTTCACCTGTTGAGCTCCATGGTTGGGTACCTTACCCTCCTCTTCAGTATTATAGATGAAACTGTCTGACTAGAGGTTTAATTTAGTCCATATTTCATACAAAGAATCCAGTAATGGAAACATATCCAGAACATTAATTCTCTGTGATTATATCTTCAAGAAAAGGAGGGGGAGATATCATTCTATGGTGTTGGTTTTATTGTAATAATATAGGGCAAGCATTTATCTGAGTCAGGGCTACAGCTGCTGATGATAAACCTCTGTAATAATGACGGCCAGGTTGAATTATCTTCATCTGTGATTAAAGAGTAACATTTTTGTTTTAATAAATCTAGTCTTGTTTTTCTTTGTCAGAAAAGGTCTAGGTGGTGTTCCCTTCATGGCACAGTGGAATCAAATCTGACTAGGAATCATGAGGTTGGGAGTTCTATTCCTGGCCTCACTCAATGGGTTAAGGATCCAGCGTTGCCATGAGCTGTGGTATAGGTCACAGATAGGGCTTGGATCTGGTGTTGCTGTGGCTGTGGCATAGGCCAGCAGCTGTAGCTCCTATTTGACCCCTAGCCCGGTAACCTCCATATGCCACGGGTGAGGCCCTACAAAGCAAAAAAAAAAAAAAGAGGAAAAGAAAGAAAAAGAAATGGTCTAGGTTAAGCTAGTGGGCTAGATAGAGAGATGGAAAACTGAAGCCCTTTCAACAAAAGTAGCAAGCAGGAAATATAGGAATGGCCAAATGGATTTATGGGTGGGTAGCTACATATACAAGGAGACAGAAACTTTTGAAGGACAATCAAGGAACATGACCTGGTCTCTTGCTGCTGGAAATAGTATTTTTGAGAATACTCATAATGATAATGTTAGTGATGATTTTCTGAATATCTGCTGTATACCAGGTACTGGATTAGACGCTCTAAAACATGCACGTGGTGTATTTGATTGTCTGATTTAAATACTACCCTTGTAAGGCAGGTATTGTTTCATTTTTAAAAGAAGGGGTCTAAGGCATAGAAATGTTTAATAATCAGTTCAAGAAATTTATTCTTAACGTGGAAGTAGCGGTAGATAGATACTCTTATGCACCCCTTTAAGAATGTGAGACACTCTCTCCAGAGGGAAAAAAAAATGAGTTTCCTCTCAGGTACAAAACTTTATGAATTTTAAAGGAGTTTCCTGACCTCCTTAATCCATAGAGAGTTCCACATCAAGAATCCCATCCCCCAAAACTTATGTAATGACTAGAGGTGAGAAGAGGACAAACAGGAAAAAACAGTGAATGAGGAATGCCCTGGGTTTGCTCTCTTTGGAACAACTATATTTCTGAAATTCAATTCTCTTAAAATCAGTTTACAAATTAACACATAATATACATATATTTGCATAATTGCAAGTTAATGCTTAAAACACTATCACCCCAACTTATCTGAGTAAATACACACACATACTCACTGACTCTTAGATTTCTGTGATGTCATGGCCATTGTCCATTAAAACTCACACCATGCTATGGCCGTGAAGTGGCCTGAGGCACGCTGACATCAACCCAGTTCATTTCCTGCCCATAAGATCATACTGTCATCACTTTCTCCACTGTAATGGAGCATGCTTTATTACAGTGGAGTGGTTTTGCTTTTAATGGGTGTTCACTGAAAATAATACCTTTTAAAATGTGCTGGTGTCTAGTGTCCTATATTTCTCTTGACTAATTTGAAATAATGCAGTGTTTCATGTACTGACAATCAGTCTATAATGGGCCCTTCCATCATCAGCACCAGGGCATTGACTTTATCTGCTTTCAAATGCTTCCCTTAACATGTGTGCAGCCCTTTGTGACTTCTCTTCAATCATTGTGTTCTGTTCTATCCATTCTATTCAATTCTTTTCTTCAAGGATGTCTTTCATTTCCATCTTAATCTGATATTATCTGGGTTAATTTGATCAATTTATATTGGAGACAAATTTCACTTGACCTGGACCCCATAGCCCTTCTATGAACAGCTGTAGGGAGGGGAGTGTTTTTTGTCACTATTGGAGATTAAGCCATGATAAGTATAAACATGGGGAAAAGGAAAGTGTTTCCTTGGAATCTTGGAATTGCACTTTGTGCTATTGGGGATATTTTGATTAGTGACATTTGTCTGACTTGATCTTCATATTATCAAAAGATATTCATGCATTCAGCTGATATATTGAGTTCCTACTATGTGTTTGGTCCTGTAGAGCATGCTTGTATCAGAAGCCTTGTTGTCTTCAAGTAAAATTTAAGGGAGCACTAGATTAGATCAAAGCACCTGAATTCCAAATCCTGTCAACAACCACAAAAGCAGAAAGGGCTGCCACTTACTGAACTTTCGCTAGGGCTCTGGTGCTATCATGCTGTGCTAAGTGCTCTGCAGACCCTATTTCAATTACTGACAATAGGAGTTCCTGTCGTGGCTCAGTGGTTAGCGAATCCGACTAGGAACCATGAGGTTGCAGTTTGATCCCTGGCCTTGCTCAGTGGGTTAAGGATCCAGCGTTGCCGTGAGCTGTGGTGTAGGTCGCAGACATGGCTCCGATCTGACATTGCTGTGGCTGTGGTATAGGCCGGCGGCTACAGCTCTGATTAGATCCCTAGCCTGGGAACCTCCATATGACACGAGTGCGGCCCTAGAAAAGGCAAAAAGACAAAAAAAAAAAATTACTGACGATAACACACTCTCTCATACCTTCCAAGATATTTTAATATCCTCTACGTGAGAAAAGTATAGAATTACTACATTTGAGAGATAAAAGACATTCCCTAATATCTTAGAGCGAGAAAGGTTCTCAGAGGTCATTCAGCAGCATTTTCTTCTGTTGCAAAAATGGGTAGACTGAGGCCAAGAAGGGAAGCAACTTCCCCAGAGTCAAATACCCAGTCAGCCTCAAAACTGACACTAAAACCAGACATCTTGGGTCTTAATGATGCATCAGTTTATTCACTCATAAATAAATGTATTGAGCACTTACTTGGGAGGCATTGAAGATATACATCTATATAATGGTGGGAAGGAAGCACGTGGAATTTACTTTGTGGGGTAGGGGGAGGGCAGCCATTGCATAGCCACTTAAATAATCACAATCATGAAAAAGCTATACATGAAGAAGCATCGCTCCAAAACTCAGAGTGAGGTGAGGAGCAGTGTTCTTTCAACACCACAGTACCTTCAGGGGAACATTTCCCAAAGTCTTTTTTCACAGTTCACTGGTTGTACATGAGCATCCCTATAAAGGGCTCTGTGGTCCAGTGTGTTTGAAGATGTGTCATACTAACCCTCTTTTCAGGAAATCCCTGGTGCCTAGGCTCTGAGAAGTCCTTCCTTTAAAAAATCTGCTCAATGATTTTTAACACTGAATCTTCCCTCTTATTTGACCTCAAAACACTTTTTTTCCCCAGATAACAGTCAGAAATATGCAGAACTCTGTGTGATACAGAGAAGTGAAGTGCTTTTCTGCTCTGTCCCAGGGCAGAAGAACCAATGGAAATATCAAGAAACGTATAAAGCTGTAGTTGCTAAGTCTTTCATTATTTAGAGCAATTAGGCACAGTGCTTCCCTCCACCATAATCCTAAAGCCCCTTCTCTCCTCCATCTACCCAAGTGCACACACGTTTTATTCAAAACTTTTTCTAACTCTTACTCTACCTTTTGGAATCTGCTGCCAGTGGCTCCATGCAATTCACTGCCATTGAGAAGGAGAGACCTAGATCCTTGGTCTTTAGTGGCCAGCAATTGTTCAGGTCCTCACAACAACAGATCTAATTCTGACATCACTCCATGCCACTCTCCCAGAACACAGAATCATGAAGTCTTATAAGGGGGATAAAATTCAAGTTCACTTAGCATAACCTGCTCTGACCATAGTAGAGAAGGGTAAACCACAGCCCATCATGTTAAATGACTTTCTGTGGAACTCTCTCCTCTGTCACTTCCGCCCCTTGGACTGCCTCATGGAAAGTCATCCTTCCATTGTCAGCTGATGTATATTTTTCCCTGAAGTTTGTATTGCATGCCTTCCTTTTGTGCTTTCACAGCATTCTATATTCTCTCAAATGCAATCTTTAGCCTATAATAAAATGTTTATTGCTTCTGCCCCAACTAGAAATGCCATGAGGGGAAGGTCTGTTATCTGTTAGGTTCTTCTTGTTCCCCCCAGAGCCTGTGGTCCCAGATTTACTTGACTCTTAACATGAATAGAACAAGTTGAAGAATGCCTAAGATCACTTAGTGAAGAATGGCTAATACAAAAGTATTTTGATTCTGTATTCAGTGTTATTTTCAACAAACCTTGCTGTCCCAGACTCCTGTGTCCAAATCCTAGGAAGAGCTAGGGACAGAGATTTGCAGATGCAGTGAAAGAACTTTCATTCTCAAAGGGTGTTCAGTCTCAGCCAGGTTAAATCAAACCCTGAGAAAACCAGAAGGCATCAGCAAACTGGGCTGAAAGGGGATCTAGGCATAGGGTACATGTCTCATTCTATCTGATCAGAATGATCCCCACACAATTATTATAGGAACATATGACAGAATTCAAGCCAGCAAGGAAGGAAGAAGCAGTTTGTAGAGAGTTTCTGGGCAAGGCTGACTGTACTTCTCAGAGAGGGTCTCTAGAGATGGGTGAAGAGACATGTAGCCCCAGACATTCTGATAGTCAATTTGTGGGCAAGACGTGGGGCCAGATTTAGGATGAAGTCAACATTGTAGAAGACAGAGCAAATAAACAAGAAAAAAAGGGGGCTTGGTGATGCCAGTGCATCAAACCAAGTTGAAATCCATTCTACTTCTGAACTTCTATGTATGGTTATCTGTTCCTCACAAAAAGCAACACTTTTGTATGCCAACTCTGTGTTCTTCTTTGACTCATGGCTCCCTAAGTAGTTATGTTTATGTTCAGAGACTTTTCAATTCTTGCTCAAGTACTATTTCTTCAGTTTCTAGCCCCAATTCCTACCTCAGAGGTATCTGAATGAAATGCATCAGGCAGGTATGACCTCTTTCTTACCTCTCCTTCTGCTTCAGCCAGCACTAGGTGTTCCTATGAACAGTAATTCATGAAAATAGATGCCCACTTCATTCACTTACTAAAATGTTTCTTGAATAAGTGTCTCTTTCCTTGGATTGAGCCCCCCTGGGTGTGTTAGACCTTTAAGTTCCAAGAACTTGGCTGGAAAAGTAGCCCCTGATCCTTGCTCCCCACAAGGACCCCATGGGAGAAAAAAAGCACTCTTAAAAAGTCCATTTGAGAACATGGACTTTAAAATATGGCACAAATGAACCTACATACAAAACAGATACAGACTCACAGACATGGAGAACAGACTTGTGGTTGCCAAGGGGGAGGGGGAATGAATGGGATAGATGGAGAGTTTGAGGTTGGTAAATGTAAACTATTACATTTAGAATGGATAAGCAATGAGGTCCTACTGTACAGACCAGGGAACTATATCCAATCTATTGGGGTAGAACATGTTGCAAGATATTAGAAAAGTTTATATATATGTGTGTGTGTGTGTATATATATATATATATATATGAATGACTTGGTCACCATGCTATATGACTGAAATTGACACAACACTGGACATTGACTATTCTTTAAAAATAAGCACAGAAAAAATTTTAATTAAACTATAATTTAAACATTAAAAAAGAACATGAACTTTAGTGTTACATAAACCATGATTTTCATTTTGACCTTGCCACTTACGTAACCCTGGATAAGTTGCTTCACCTTATGTTTCTCAGTTACCCTGTCTATAAAATAGATATTATAAGCTACATAGCAACTAAAAATTGTGATATTAAATGAGAGAATATAAATTAAGTGATTAGCAGAATTCCAGGCACATCAGAATTACCTAGTGAATAACAGTTATGAGCGGCATCTTTCGAATGGTCCCTGCTCCTGGTATTCAAATCCCTTTGTAATCCCCTTCCCTAGTGACTTTCTTCTAGCAAATAGGATACATCATAGGAAATCACTTCCATGGTTAGTTATAAGGGCTGTGACTTCCATATTGCTGGATTCTCACTACTGCCTTCTTAGCTTACACACTTTGATGAAGCCGACTGCCATGCTGGAAAAATCCATGCAGCAGGGAGCTAAAGGTGCCTCAGGCCAACAGCCAGCAAGGAACTGAGACCTTCGGTTCAACAGCCTGGGATGAACCAGATCCAATCAACAACCACGGGGTGATGATGGAAGATCTTTCCCTACTCAAGCCTTGAAATGAGACTATAGCCCAAGCCAAGAGCATGATTGCACCCATGTGAGACTAAAGCAGGCACCCATCATCCACATCCTGATTGCTGACCCATAGAAATTGTAGAAAAAATAAGCATGTGTTGTTCTAGGCCTCAAAGTTTAGGGATAATTGGTTATGCAGCAATAGATAACTAATACTGTAACTATTGGGCTCTTACCACTGTTGCTTCTGCCACTTCTGCAGCTGCTGCAACTGTTAGCAACAGAGAAAAGAGTGATAGTCTAGCCCCAAGATTCCAGGACCTAACTGAAAAGTTAGCCATCCATAATCCCACTAGTTTACCAAATCTCCTATTTGTCTTAAATGTATTCAGGTTTTCAACATTTGCTTCTACTCCTTAGTTTATACATGATTCTTTTTAAAAGTTTATGAGTACCAACCAGTTAAATTCATTAATTTCCCCCACCTCAAGTATTCAAACCTGTTGGTCATTTTAGAACCCTAGGTCTTATTTGTTTGTAGGCCTACCTCACCCCTCACATGTTAACTATCATTCACCTCAAGCAGAAGCATCTTAGGAATGGTACCAACCTATACTCGCAAACTGACTTTGGTAAAAAGACCAGAGACTGAGTCTGTTGCCTTTATCTATAAAATAAGGATAACTCCTCCATCCCTGGAGTGATGTTTTGAGGGTACAGTGAGAGAATATTTATCAAGTGCCTGAGCAGTAAGTATCAACAAATGTATCTTTCATTTCAAATATCTCTTATGCATGAATCACAGTATCATGGAACATGATGGATCTTAATCCGCCATAGGAAATTACACTGAGAAATAAAAAAAAAAAAAACTCTACCAACATCAAAAAAGGAAAATAAATGGCTGAAATTCACAACAAACCCTTCTTTTAGGTTATCCTATGACTTCATTTCTTCAGGATTCCACAAACATATCTGTGTATTTTTTACCTCAAGGGGGAAAAAAGCAGACTCTTTCCTCCTCTGAAGGTGTGAGGTGGCCACAGATCAGGATGTTTGAACAAAACTAACCCATCTTTGCTGGGATCCCATGGCCTCAGATCGAATGGCAATAAAGGAAAATAGAATTGTAACCGGACATTGGCTCCATTAAAGACAACTGACCAGTGAATATAAAGCCCAGAGGCCTCTGCAGGCTCAGGCATCGTCTGGCAGGTCTTAGGGTTCCAACTCAGAGGGCAGAGTAATTCCAGTTCCTTGGGGGTTCCCAAATCCAGGTTAGCCTTCTCTGCATGGTGTAACCACAATGAATATTCTTGTTTTCTGCATAAAGAACATAGCAGGAACAAGGCAGTCTTGTGTAGCATGGTACTTCTCTAATTTTACTGCACAGACATATCAGCTGGAGATCTTGTTAAAATGTAACTTCTGATTCAGTAGGACTGGAGAGAGCCTGAGACTCATGCCCTCTTGAAAGGCTTCCAGGCTTCCAGGTGATGTTAGATTACATTTTGAGTAGCAAGTATGAAATGGGAAAAGTGAGAGGTTTGGAGTCAAGTAAATATGAGTTTGAAATCTAGCCCAGCCATATTTTGGTTTGGTTACCTCAGGCAAGTCACTTAACTACTCTGAACCTATTTCCACACCTGGAAAATGATTCCATTTATTTCCTAGGATCATTGTAAGGATTACAGGGAAAACATATGCTTGTAAATGCTTAGCAGAGTGTTCTAATATAATAAATTCTAAGGAGAAGAAAATTTCTACCACATCCCTTATGCTTCCATCACTTCCAGCCGCTTTAATAGCCAATTTAATTGGTCATTCCCAGGACACTGAATTAGCCATGTCAGTGTTCCTCCTTGCTCCCAAGGAGTAAGAAGATCTGGGTACATTTTTACCTCTTTGGGGAAAGCCAATGAGCATATCTACCTCATTTCATGTGTGCCATTAACCAAGTGAGTAACTCGTGCTGTAACCTCCTCTGCAGACTCAACCAGTTCATATTTTTAAAAGTGTGTTAAATAAACCAGCCTAGATCTCTAAGTCTCATTCTGCAAGTACGCTTTACCAGGGCTCGTTAGAGATTATTGGTTATTGATTTACCTATTAATTGAGAAGAGCTTTGTCTTCCATCTGGGTGTTTTCCCTTATGTACATAATCACCTCAGTTGAGAATCCCCAGGGTGTGTGAGCAGCAGACTAGTCTTTGAGCGCTTATTTAAATCTTGGTATAATACATTTCAGTTTTTCAAAACCTCATCCTAATTCCTTCATTGCAACTGCCATCATTTCACCACCACCACTGCTCTTGCTCCCATCATCACCAAAATCATCACCATCATCACTATCACCATCAGCAGCACCATCAGTAGCAGCAGGTCCAGCAAGACCCAAACTCAAATTTGTTCAGTTAGACTTAAAGTGAAATTACTTGAGCATCTGCTTTGTGCTGTATGGAGGAGTTCTCTCCTTCATCTTTGTGTTGTTGGGTGGACTAAGTACATTGGAATGGTCTGAGTACAGTGGACATACTGGTACTAAGCAGTGGGGTAAAAACATATCAGTAACTGATTAACTAGGGGCTGGAGCAAAGCTGGATCTCAAGTGGTAATTTCTATCAGGGAATCCAGCTTTAGGAAACAAGGGAATGTGAGGCTGAGTGTACCTTCATGCCAGTGAGATCTCCCCGAGCTTAGAGCTGGGGTGAGGGAGGGAGGAGGGTGTCAGCTATAGACACAGCCGGTACCAGGAGATCTGCTCACACTACCAATGGGATTCTTATCTAGTTTGGACATTATCTGAAATTAAAATCATACCTGACATATAAGGCCTTGGAAGAAGTGCATCGTTCTTTTCCCACCTGAGATTATCTCTGTTTAGTTCCTGTGTAATAAGGACAGACAGAGGATGCAAGCTGCACTTCCTCCCTGCCCCACCCCCACCACTGGCTTTTCTTTCTGGCAGGAAAATGGTCTTCCTTCAGGCCATGACTTTCAGAAAAAGTTCTTCTGAGAGTGGCTCTCCTGGAGAGAAAGTGAAGCACTGACTTTTGTTTGGAAGAGATAATGTCTGGGTCTGGCTCCAGTGTGGGTGTCCTCTTGTCCTGGTTCCTAAGACTCACCCAGAACTGCCTTACTTGTGGTGGATCTGTTGGCACCATGCTAATTATTTATACACATTTTATTGTTAATCTTGCAAAAATCCATAATACAGACAGAGTTACTAGTATTTTACAGCTGAGGATCCTGCATCTCAGAGGTACAGGGAATTTTAAACATATACAGACTTGGATTCTAACCCATGTCCTTTGCCTCGCTCCCAATGTCCTTTTTTATCTAGGACTAAATAGTAAATATTTTAGGCTTTGCAAGCCATGAGATCTCTGTAGCAACCACTCACCCGTCTTTCTAAGGTGAAGACATCCACAAATAATGCACAGAGGAATGGAGGGAGCTGTGTTCCAATAATGTCCTGTGTGTTTATGTGTAAAACAGGCAGCTAGCCCAAGGGCAATAGTTTTGTGAGTTCTATTCTAGAATGCTCTCTGGATTCCCACCTCTCATACCTGGTGAGGAACCAGACAAACAGGCAAATAAACATTAGTGGCCTCTTAGTTCCGATTCTGTATAATAAATACCTTATGAGCCTGGCCTGGCCCCAGGTCCTAAATCACACACTGTGGTATTTCTAGTGTCAAGTGTGGCCCACACCAATCACCCATCACTCTGCCATACCCTTTCTCTGGGGGCATGTCCATCACAGTAGAACACAGTCCACGTGCTTTTTAATTAGCTTCATGGTCTGGCCGTTATTTAATTTTACGGCTCTTTCTATAATATAAATAGAGACTGCAATCCATTGGGTTAAATAGTGGATCCAAGCTTCAAGTACTGTTTCAGAAAAATACAGACACTTTTTTTCTCCTGGGCAGTTTTCTTATCGACCCTCTGTAAAGGCAAAGAGCAACATATTAAGTCATAACTCAGGGAAAGCATTTCTGCCATGGGCTGAGATCATGTGACTCAGGTATTTCCTTTCCAGTGGAGACCAGAAATGAATAGATGGTTAGCATGCCTATTAGACTTCATCAAACATCAGATATCGTAAATGAGCCACTGAGAAGTGCAGGCTTTCGTTCTATTCTCAGTCAAACCCTCTAGCAAGAACTTAGAGTGTAGATAATCACTGTTGTGGAATAGAGGAAAACCCATAGACTTTGGCCACTGTGTGATACAGAGAGGTAAAGATGGATGCTATGCTACGAGAACTTAAGAATTGATCATTTAGTACCTTCTCAGAGAAAGAGCCAAAACACTTCAGTACAAGTCTGAACAGAATATCCCCTACTCTGGAGATGTCTTGGCTTGGGGTTGGAAGAGACCATTGCAATAGAAACGAATGGGTGAATGAAGATCTAAGAGTTGAATAAGAAACCCAGTCAAGATGCAGAAGCAGCCTTGGGAAACAGCCTGGAATTAATTTTATTTATTTTCAGTGGTATGTGCAAAAGCGGGCCAACTCACCAAAAGGCCCCATAAAAGGAAGAAAATAGATCTGTTTGGTTAATAAAATGAACATAGTTCAGGCTCCTAATTAGCAAAAACCAACTTGTACTCCAGAAATTGTTGGTCGTGTACAGCACAGCAGTACGTAAGGGTATCTTTGCCAACATTTCTTTGAGAGGCAGTTCTCAGAAATGGAAATCCAGCCATCCAATCACTCATTCACAGATTCATGCATGGATGTTTTTTATTCATTTATGCATGTAAGCATTCATCTATTCCTGGATTAATTTGCATAGTAGGCTCCCAAGGTATATTTGAATGCATAAGTACACAAATACATTTTTTCATCCATGCACAAAGTCATTTATTCATGCATCCATGCAGCTTGGATTCACTCCTTCCTTTATGGGTTCTCAAAAGTATTCATTAATCTGTTCAACAAATTGCCATTTAAAACTTACCATACCAAAAAAAGCACTGAATTAATCTATGTGTGGAATGAAAATGATTCCCTAACTTCATGGCCTGCGCACTTAAGAGGGGAGGGGAAAACATGCATGTAAAAAGGCTAAATATTAGATCAATTAAAAATATGTGTTGCAAGTAAATGGAAAAACATGGACATAAAAAGGCTAAATATTAAATCAATTTAAAACTGCATTGCAAGTAGGAATTCCCTTTGTGGTGCAGCAGAAATGAATCCAACTAGGAACCATGAGGTTGCAGGTTCCATCCCTGGCCTGGCTCAGTGGGCTAAGGATCCGCCCATGCTCTGAGTCATGGTGTAGTTCACAGACACAACTCAGATCCCATGTTTCTGTGGCTGTGTTGTCGGCCAGCAGCTGTAGCTCCAATTCGACCCCTAGCCTGGGAACCTCTATATGCCCCGGGTGCGGCCCTAAAAAGCAAAAAAAAAAAAAAAAAAAAAAAACATGTTGCAAGGAAAGCCTTGTAGAAGTTAACAAGCAGAGAGGATTTACTTCCATTTGGGACAGAGTTACGGTGGGTGGGAAACAAATTATGACTTAGGAGAAGTTGGCCTTTAAGTTTAAGCATAACAAGTGAACAGATTTTGAACAGGGTCAGCAACGCCAAGGAAACTGGATGAGCACATGCAATGACTTGAAAAAACAGTGGGTCTGGAGAAGAATGTGCTAAGGAGTAAGGAGAGGTTTTGTACAACTGGAGTCCAGGGACTAGAGAGACAGTGAGACCATCAAGGACCTTAAATGCCAAGTTAAGAATTTGGGACTTGATCCTGTAGGTGGTAGTGAGCTGCTGAAGGATTTTGGTGCGAAATTAGACCATCAAAAAATGGGCTTAAGGAGGCTTTCTTTGGCTGTCACACACAGAGAGGCAGGGAGAACAGCTAATAAGTTATTAAGCAGAAAGATATCAAGGGCCAGACCTGGAGCTATGAAAGAAGTGAAGACGTATGAGAGAGCAAGGAGAGAGAGTGATTGGGAAAATGTTTTGATAGGACTCAGAAAACTGATCGTAGAAAGAGAAAGGGGAAGAATAGATAGACGTCTCTGGGATTTCTGATCAGAGGTCCAGGAGACGGTAGTGCCTTTTGAACATGATGAGGGATCAAAGGAAGAGGAGCTGGGCTGGGAAGGATAGGATGAGATGGAGCTTGGCCTGGGTTTGCTGTGATTCTCAGGATGCTGGCAAATGCCCTTGAAAGCTGAGGCAAATCACTTTGGACTCTGCATGAGCCAGCACGCCAGCAGAGAGCCCCTCTCTCCTCCCCACCTGTCCCATCAGCCTCAACTCCTCTCACCACTGACTCTGAGAATTACAGGTTCCAGAAAACCATCTAGAAAGGCCACTGGTTACTGGAGGCGGCAGCACAGGGCTAGGAGCGGGAAGGGGAGAATTACCCATGAAGTGACTTCTCAAGCTTAACTGTTTCTATTGCATCTTCTCAACCTTGGCCTGAGCTAATGAACCTCAGAGAACAAAGCTGTCTTTTGTTTGTTTGTCATTTTGAGGTTTTCTGGTTGATTAAGATCTATGTCAGCAGGAGGGTATAAAATCGCCAGCAGTTCTTCCTTAGTTTGAGGATCACAGGGCATTGTCATCCTCTCCTGACAAAAATGCTGAACTTAATATAAAAACGCTGTCCCATCCACTTTAGATGAGAGAAATTGTTAAAAGGGTTTTTTTCTTTCTCCTTTTTCCATTTGAATTGTTATTTTTTTCCTCCTCTTATCATTTTCTGCTTTGTTTCACACCCCCTGTAAATCAGGTTTCTTTTTAAAAGAGCAAAAATTGAATTCCTAGTTACAGACAAAAACTACAAATGAATCTCACTCTGAATGAGGCCAAGGGAAGGAGAAATGAAAAAGAAAAAAAAAGAAGAAATTCCTGGTGGGTAACACTTTGATGTTTAGTTTCCCTCATCAAACCCTATTCTTTCTTTTTTCAGGGACTGTTCACACACACACACACACACACACACACACACACACACACACCCCGCCCCCAACCAATGCCTAACCTGCATCCTTGCAACCCCTACCTCTTGCTGGAAAAAGAATTGCAGCCTTCAGAGCTTCAGTCTTCTGGGGGAATGTAATTATCCAAGTTGGCATGGATCCAGAATTCAGCTCCCCCATGAAAAGGATTTCTTATGAAAGATTAAGTGGTAACACGTATGTCAATAGCACTCCCAGCTCTGGAGTTATTCTGAGCAAAGAAGAAAATGGCAACAGTTCCTATTTCCAATTTGGAAACTCTCCCTGGGTCTCTTTCCACCCCAGGTGGCACAGAGCTCTTGAATTTGTTCAGGTGTCTTATCTTGGGAGCCAACAGACAGGTGAAGGGACAACAGGTTTATCCACGGTGCGGGTTAAGGGAATGGGAGCCAGGGAAGCAGCTGGGAGGCAGGTAGCCCTATGAATCTGGCTGTTTTAGGGATGCTGCACAGGCCACCAGGCTGGCTTAGTGTGGGCCTCCTTCCTATTTCTTGTAGCCCTCTGTCTTGGCCGGTATGGCAACACTGCCCTCTGCTGGAGAAGCACTGCCATCGCACCCCGCTGGAAATCAGGTGGCCAAGGACAATGGCCGGGAATATGGTGGTGAGAAGAAAGGCTTGACAACTAATCAACCTCTAGAGTCAGCTCTTATGGGGCTAGAATGTCAAGAGCCCCCATCTCTGATGTCATCCTTGACCCAGGGATGTGGAATTAGACAGACAGTTCTGCTGAGCACTTGCTCTGTGACCCTGGGCCTGCTTCACCTTTCTCTGAGATTCAGAACAAAGAGAAAGTCGCCTACATTATAGGGCTATGGTGAATATGAAATAAGCAGTATCTCTTCCACAAGGGTGACCATACATCCCAGCTTGCCCAGGGAGTCTCAGTTTATGCCTGTGGTCCTGATGTAATTATTAATAGCACCTTTTTTCATTCTGTGGATGACAATATGGTCAGCCTATCCAAAGCACAGGGCACACTGCCAGGTATAGTAATTACTCCATGAATCCTAGTTTTCTTTATTAGGGTGCCAGTCTTCTACTACAAATGCTTATGTCCATTCTTAAAGGGCCAGATGATGTTGTTTCCTTTCCCTTTTCTATAGGACAGACTGGACATTAACTTTCCTGCATTCAACCAGGAAAGCAGTACCACAGTGTTAGGAAAAATCAGTGATTAAAAGAGGCTAGGAGACACAGAAAGACAAACCAGGCAAATTCCTGGAATATCCTAAGAAAGCTTCCTTTGCCTCGTCCCTGCCTTTTGAAGAAGGAATGTTTTCCCTTCTTCCCAGGACAGCAGCAAGGCTCAAATGCATCCATCAGTATGAAAATGCGGTACTAGACAGTATCTTGTTTTCAGCAGATGCTAACTATCCACAGTTGGAAAAATATTGAAAAGGAAAAAAATGCAAAATTGCAGCATGTACAGGCACATAGCTATCTAATAGGCATTTATTCCTTCCAAGCCTGAGAAATGTGGGGAATTATTGAAATGTCTACCACTGTGATAGCTCAAATCAGCAACGATGGTCAAATTTAGTTGCATCAACATCCCTGATGGGAAGTTGGCACCAATGCCAGAGCAGCAGCTGATCTGCAAGTCTATTTACATAAATTTGCATTGGTGTGATGTTAAAAAATAAACGCTGATATTAAGGAAAGTGGTTTTCCCCCAGACTAAGTCATCTCAACTGCATAGCCTTGAAGAGCACAAGCTCTGGAATCAAGCTGTTACCTTCAATTTGTGTGGCTGTGAATGAGTTATGACCTTGTTGTATTGTGTTTTCTTATCTAGAAATGGGAATAGTAAGAACACTACCTACTACAGAGGGTTGGTACAAAGATTAGGTGAGTTAATGTGTATGAAGGATTTTGAGCATTTCCTAGCCTATTAAGCAGTCAGATATTAGCTACTATTATTATCCCAGAGCCAGTCTTGTCTCCCACCAACAACCTTTGTAACAAGGCCTCTGCTTTCTTTCTTCTGTAAATCATAAAAGTTGGAAATCTGGAGCTGGGAGGGATCTCAGAACATCTAATCAGTCACTTTCAAACTTTTATTTTATTCCTTTTAAAATAACCATGGAACACTTTTTGAAAATGAAAGCTTATGTGGAAACCCAGCATGAGGGGCCAGGCAGCATTATGGTTAAGAAAATGGGCTTTGCAGACAGACAGGTCTGATTTCCAGTTCTGGCAAAGCTGCCTATTAGCCTTGTGACTCAAGGCACATGATTTACCTTGGCTTTAAGCCTCTGTTTCATAAAGTGTGAAATAGCAATAGTAATTGTAAATATTTCATAAGGTTATTATAAAGCTAAATGACTTCATACCTATTGAGTGTTTAGTGCAATGCCTGGCACATAATAAGGACCCAATAATTATGTTCACTTTTGAGATTTTAATATGTGAAATAGATACAAGCAGAGCCACTCCGGTTGAAGCTGGGCAGAGAACCAGAACCACACGAGGGCTCCAAGAGAACCCCTATGACTCCTCGGAACACAGTGTAAAAGCTCCTGATTTAACACGAGAAATGGAAACCAAGTTCCAGAAAGCCTTCGGCCCCTGATCACACTTCACATTAAGTTTCCATCAGTACCTTTCCCCTCCCCCAGCTATGGTTCTAATTCTGCTGCTGTTGCTTATTGGCTGTATGTGTTGTTGTCCCTCTTTCCTCTTGCCCTTAAATTCACAGCCCTGAGACAGCCTCTTTGGTTTAAACATCTTTTTTACAGGCCCTATTAAGTTGAACAAAAGTGTGTGGCACCCCCTGCAGCTGGCTCCCAGTGGGGCAAAGTGTCCTGAACTTGCATGTCTAACATCTCCTGCTCCCTTCCTGAGCCTTCAACAGCTCACTGCTGGAGGGGGAATGAATCATTTTGTTAAAAATAAAAATACTACCGTCTTCTCTCTAATGGCTTTGTTCATGATCACTGTAGGCTGGCACTGATATGCATTCCAAGCAGCCAGGGACAGCCAGTGGGCAGCCCAGGAAGCTGGTCTACCTGAAACCACAGCTCTGCCATCATCTCTGCTTTGCCGGATATCAGGGGTCCAGCCATCCCCATGTTGGCTGGGTTGTGGGTGATGTGCGGGTGTGAATTACACTAGCCTGGAGTGGGAGGGATGGCCAGGTTCCAGAAGAGAAGGACAGAGCTGAACCCAAGAGTCATTTACTTAGGGGACAGAGGGTAAGATTCATAGCCCACAAAGAGCTGGTCCAAACTCTTCATTTTGCTGAGACCCAGAAATAGAGAGTAACTGATCTATGAAGACTTAGCTGAGAATGGGAGAAGCAATACAAGGATTCAGGGCTCCTGTCTATAATAATTATAACCACAGCTGCTGCTAGAGCTCTGCTCTCTGTCCCAGCACCAGGCTAAATGCTTTGCATCAACTGTCTCATTTGGTCCTCACAACAGTCCTGTGAAGAAAGTGCTATGATTATTCTCACCGTACAGATGGGTAAACTGAAAGTTAGAGAGGTTAAGATCCTTGCTGAAGCTGTACCAGCTAGTTGGTTGGGGTGATGTAAGTTCATTTGAGTTCAGAGCCTAGATTGCCAAGCACTGAATCATCAGAGTTTGGGTGGTAGGAAGCGTGTTTCTTTGCCCGTGTGTGTGCTGTAAAGAGCAGGGACCATGTCTTGTTCTTGTTGAATCCTCAGTGTTTATCATGGTGCCTGAACAGGAACAGGCACCCTGTAAATATCTGTCAAGTTCATTGTGCAGAGCATGATGATTCTTTCCTTTGGGGCCTGGGATTTTTTTCCTTCTAATTGAGGATATTAGTGACTACTCTACAGTTTTGGTCAAAGCAACTTCCTCTGGCCATTTTGGTAGTGTCCCCTCTCCCTGTCAGATACCTGACCTATGCTGGAAGGAAACCAGACAGTTTCCAAGGACCCCACGTGACAATCACTTCATTAGACGGGGTGTAGTGTGAGGTTTCTCAGTTCGGTGTGATGGATATTTTGAGCTGGATCATTCTCTGACATAGGGACATGCCCTGCACATTCCAGTAAGCTTAGAAGCATCCTTGGCCTCAACTTATCAGATGCTGGTAGCTCTTCCCCACTTGTGACAAACGAAAAGGTCTTCAGACATTACCAAATGTATCCTGGGGAGGGAAGGAGAAAACCTCTGTGTGAAGATACCCAGGCTCTGCCCTAGGTTTGACGTCATCTATCAGTGTCCTTCTGTAAGTCCCTTGTCCTCTCTGGGCCTGACCTCTCACCTGCAAAAGGAGAGCATTGTCCTATTTGTCCAGGATGATGGAGCCACTGAATGTGCTCCAGCTGTGATCACCTCCTACTTGTGCTGTGGATGGAAGTAGAAATCAGTTGAGAGACTTTGGTACTAAGTGCTTTGATATGAGTGTGTGACTGTCAGATTCCATTACATAGAGAGAATATTATGTTAGCTGGATTTATAAAAGCTCACAATCATGTTTGCAACTCAAGAAAAATCATGGAAACCGCATTTCAAACCTTCCCCCAGCCATTGATACCCACACTCCAAGATCCCATCACAGTCAGGTTTTTCATAATCTGACCCTAAGTCTCCAGTTCTCCCCCTACTCTCATGCCATCTTTTTACTTTGAAAACTGCTGTCTCTGACAGGAATACTCTTATTTCTATCATGCATGATAAACTCTAGATTCAAAACTCTAGTCCAAAGTGGGGCTGAGATATCACCTCCTCCAGGAAGTCTTCCAAACCCCCCTGTGTATATGTTTAACCTCTAGGTCTTTCTTGCTTGGCATAGTGTCTGCCACACATGAGACTTAGAGAGGCAGCATCACTCCTGTAGGCTTCAGTGTGTTCACCTGTATAACTGGCTCTGTTTCTCTGGAGAACACTGACTGACGTAAGATATTCATCATCTTCATCATCATCACTCCTGTTCATGCACCATTCTGTCAGATACAGATGCCGGAAGCTATGCGGGGCTCTGGGTGTATAGTAACCAGACATCATTTTGCAGTGAGAATCAGAGGCCTTGGTTCTGTCTCTTTCTGCTCTGGGGCCACCAGCTCCTCTTAGGAATTTAACCTAACATCCATCCCCCCACCCCACTGCCTCCAAGAAATCTGCTGAGTGTCCCCAGGGAAATAAGAGGTAGTAATACCTCTTTGTAATACCAGAAGTCTCTCTACCCTTGTAAGGGATTGTTATTTCAGAGTCAGGGAAAATGTCACCAGGTCTACAGATGATAAACATTCCAGAAGTAGGATTTGGTCTTTGTCCCATGCTATTTGCTCCATGTCGCGGGCAAGGCCTTGTTGAATAAATACATGAAAGGACTTGCTTTTCTGGTCAGTGGCCCAGAAAGCCAGGATAACATCATTCCACATTCACACTAAATACATAGATAAACAAACTTGGAGAATGACTTTTCTCTGAAATCTTCTGGAGCAGTAGTTTTCAGATCTCCTTTGAGGAACAGGTTACCCTGATTCTTCTTCTACTCCCTCTTTTTCTAACTTTTCATGAAAACCGTTAAGTCTCTGGAGAATACAGTTTGAAAAGTATTGGCCATATATATTTTGGATTCAAGTTTGGTGTTAGATGAGCACTGGACAAGGAGTCTGGAGGTGGTGGCTCAGCCTTCTCTCTACCTCTGACTGTGTGTTCAGGGACATCTGACCAGATCCTTCCCTCCTCTGTGCTTCAGTTTTCCTATCCCTAAAGTGGGTGAGTGATCTTGGAGTGATCTAGTCAGATGTGCTAGGTTCAAACAAATGAAGGAGGCACTTAATCTATCTATTTCTTCTTCCTTTTGTAATATCCCTTTAATATTAATTGTTGTGTCATCTCGTTCTTCTTGAAGAGAGCAAGGGCCCAAGGGGAACCTGGCGGCATGTATCCAGATGATGAAACTTCAGCTACAGCACCTGAGCACCTTTATGGGGTTACTGTGGCAACCTGAGCTCTAAAGTGGTGAAATTAGGTATCTGCATGACCAGATCGGAAACGACAAGGGAAAAAACAAAAGACCTATAGTTGTGACAGCAGCTGGGACCCCACGCTTGGCTCAAGCAAGATGGAGGCACAGTGCCGAGGGCTATGTTCCAGGCAGTTAAAAGAAATACCAGCTTCTATTCGCCAACTAATTACAGAATATCTTTCGCAGATTACCCAGCCAGAACCTGCTCGCTGGTCCTCATAGGGCCCTGACTGATAATAGCCTTTTTTCCCCCTCTTTTCATTATTCCACTAGTATCAGATGAAACTCTTATAACTTTTCTCGGCATATGCTTGGCTACGATGGAACTTGCTTTATCAAGATGCTGTCTTCTGCCACAAAAATGTATGTATCTCCTTTTTGCCTGATGCTCTGACTCAAAATTTCTAACTTGCTTTTTCCTACATCCTACCTGATGTCAGGGAGCTAGAAAACCTAGCTTCAAACCTCTCTTCAGCCATTTCCTCCTGGAGTAATCTTTGACAACTTCTCTGAGTCTTGGTTTTCAAGACCATTATGGCTTCTCAGTCAAGTTCCCAGGTTTATGAGATAATCAAACTATCCTATACATTATAAAGAACACTACAAAATATAAAAACATCACACAAATATTAGTGTTTATGTATTCTAAATGGCTATTTACATTTCATTTCCACAATCACTTCCCAGATTGGGCACAAAGGAAGTTAACTCTATAAAATGATAATAAATGTGCTCTAGGGAAAAAAAATTTAAGGGTTCACAGAATGAGTAAAATTCAACTTTCAATTATGCAGGTTTCTTTGTGCAGACCTTCTCAGTACCTTTATGCTAGAACTGTTTTGTTTTCCCTCGGGAATCACTTATTATCATATCCTAGAACTAGTCTGTTAGAAGGTAAAAGTTAGGAATTACTGAACTACACTGCCATCTAAGAAAATTACATTATACCAACTGGAAAAAAATAATTCAGGTAGTCTAAGAAAGTAAGAGAAATTAAGTCACTTCATTTATTTCTAAACTCTGTAGTTGTTTGTATATTTCTTTTTGTTTCTCCCTCTTTGTCTCTCTACTGCCTGCCTTCTTTTTAAAATCACTTTGTAAATTGCCATAAACACAAATTTTCATGCCCTTCCCGAGATCTACTGAATCAGAAACTCTTTTCTGATTAAGAGTTAAGTAAAAAGTGGAGCTTAGTAAAAAGTGCCTCTGGTGGACACTAAAGTTTCACCTTAAATCACAGATTTAATTATTTATTAATAATGCCCTCTTTCAATTCCAAATGTCCCAATTTGAATTATAAATTGTATTGTCATCTACGGACATAGAAATTTTATCATGCTAAGTGAAGTTAGCCAGACAGTGAGATACCAGCATCATATGCTATCACATGTGGAATCTAAAAAAAGGACACAGTGAACTTCTTTGTAGAACAGATACTGACTCACACACTTTGAAAAACTTATAGGTTTCCAAATGAAACCAATTGGGGGGTGGGGGGATGAGCTGGGGGTTTAGGATAGAAATGCCATAAAACTGGGTTGTGATTCTCGTTATACAACTATAAATGTAGTAAAATTCATTGACTAATTAAAAAACAAAATAATAAATTATATGGTCACCTTAAATATGGTTACTTTAACTACCCTGTGTTAGCTAAACTATTTTGATAATCCATTCCTTTGGAAGACAGCATCTGCACAGACACACACACACACACACACACACACACACCTGTCCAGTCCAGCCTCCCTGCCTGAACTCACTGTACAAATAGACATTCCAGCTACCAAGGAATTAATGTCGGGCACATCAGAGCACCTAGAACCTTGGACTGAGACCCTGGACAGGATCTTTTCTGAAGGATCGACACCCTTACTATGACGATTAAATGATAATTATGTCAAGTGCTTAGCACAGCATCTGATATATGAGGAATTCAATAAATAGCAGATAGATAGATATATATATCATTTATTTTCTATCTTTTCTGACACTATGTCTCTCTAGGTTCTGGACATTAACAAATGAAGCAGACAGACATGACCTTCCCCCACCCCAGACCTTAAGATCTAATTGTATCCGCAGATGGTTATGATGTGAGGTGATAGGGCTGTGGACGGACAAGCGAGAGTGGCATAGCATCACAGAGGAGCCTTGACAGGTGGGCAGGAGAGGGTTGGGGAAATACACCTTCTCTAGGCAAAGCAAGGACATGGGAAGAAATCCAGGAGATGAGGCGCATGCTACTTGTGGAGCAAGCAAGCAGACAGATTGACTGCAGTTCATAATCATAGTCAAGAGAAAATGGTAATGATAAGAGCTGCATTTGAAGATGTTAGCAGGGACTTAACCATCATAAGACTTTTGAGCCATGCTGGAAAGTTTGAAAATTATTTTAATGCCAATAGGAAGCCATGGAAGGGTGCCGAGCAGGGGAGTAGCATGTTTACTACTTTATGAACCTTACTCTGGCTATTGTGTGGGTGCGCATGATTGAATTACACAAAAGCTATAAAGTTACTGCAATTGTGATTGGTGGTGTCCTGGATGAGGAAAGTGGAGTGGGCATGGAAAGATGTCTGCACAACCCTATTATTGAATTTTACTTCCAAGTTTATAAAAGAAAATATTTATTATTTTCTCTCCCATCATACATCATTAAATTTTGTTTTAGAAAATAAAATGATAGCGATATTATCTGGGCATTTGGATCCCTAAATGAGCTCTTATTTCAATTGTTCTTGATATCTTTATTGTCTAGACCTTAAGCCTCAGTGTAGATCTCTAACAAATGGAACAATTATTAGTCTATATAAATATCTAATGTATACATAGTATATTACTGCCAATGAAACTATGGTGATATTGTGATTTATAAGAAATGTATATTTTGTCTTTCAAATGACCAAATATGTATTTCTCACATATGTCTTGTCCTCAACACACATTTCTTGGCTCACAGCTCCCCAAAACCTTGGAATTTCCTGAGTGATAAGAGCAGTGAGAGCCTCTTTTGTTATAATAATTCGTCTCTTGTCCTCAGTTCCTGCAAACACTTCAGGGCTATAAAGGCGAAATGGATGTCTTGTTATTCGTAACAAGCTCCTTTCCACCACAACTGGGTTTATATTAATGAAGGTGACTTTTGGAAAGCAACTAAAGATGGAGGCTGGTTGCCAGGGGAACCAACCAGAAATAGAAGGTTGGAACTTTTAGTTTCACCCCATGATTTCCAGGGAGGGGAAAGGGGATAGAGGTTGAGTCAATCACCAATGACCAGTGATTTAATTAGTCATGCCTATTAATGAAGCCTCCTTAAAAACCAAAAAGGATGGTTTTGGAAAGCCTCTGGCTTGTCGAGCATGTGGAGATTGAGAGAGTGATGTGCCTGGAGAGGGTATGGAAGCTCCACGCTCTTTCCCCATACTATGCATTTTTTCCATCTGTCCATTCCTGAGTTATATCCTTTTATAATAAACTGGAGATCTGGTAAGCAAAATATTTTATCTGAGCCCTTTGTGCTGATCTAGCTATTTAATCCAGCCCAAGTTCAGGGTCATTGGGAACCTCTGATCTATGAGCAGTTGCTCAGAAACACAGGTGACAATCTGAACTTGTGATTGGCATCTAAAGGGACAGGCTATCTTGTGACACCGAGCCCCCTTCACCTGTGGAATCTGATGCCATCTCCAGGAAGATGTGTTAGAACTGAATTGAATTGTAGGACCGCCAGCTGGTACCTAAGAGTTGCTTGTTGGTTCATCACCACCCTGAATGACACATTGGAATTTGTGACCAAAGTCTTAGTTATTTTGCTTCTTGTTTGATCTGCAATATAGATCTGTGAATTAGGCCAGGTAAAATTAGAAACTGAGACCACGAGAGGGTTGGCCATGTTTATACAGATGGCAAGGTGCCTGGTCTTTCATCTCCAAATCCCATGTTCTTCCATATCATCACTCTACCTCCTACTCAGGTGTTGGAGGACATCAGGAGAGCCAAGATTTGAGGGATGGGAGCTTGTGTGAAGCTTTGAAATGAGTTGCTATGTTCTCCCCACACCTGTGTCCTACCTAGGCTCAGAATAAGAGATGGCAGGAAAAGGCAGAAAGAGGAAGAGGATGGGAGAGGGGAGAAGGGACTCATCACCTTCTAATACTTCAAGGTGGCCTCAGAGGATACTTTCCACCTACCTATAGTTCCTGAGTGGCCTTGGAGCTGCCCCAAACTACTCCAGACCCAGATACAAATGTTTTTCTGAAGTTAAATCCAGGGGAGAGCCAGTAGCACATTAGGAAGAGCACCAGGCTGAGTCCCAAATCTGCCACTTCCTGGCTGGGCAACCTCCCCACTCAGAGCCTCAGTTTACCCATCTATAAATGAGGACATTAATAGCACCTATCTCCCAGAGTTATAGTGAGCTTTTTTAAAATTACTTAATTGAAGTATAGTTGATTTATGCTATTGTATTAGTTTCAAGTGTATAACAAAGTGATTTCCATTAGACATATTTTTTCAGAATATTTTCCATTTACGGGTTATTACAAGGTATTAAATATAGTTCCCTATGCTATACAGCAGGTCTTTGCTGTTTACTTTATGTATAATAGTTAATATCTGTTAATCCCATACTCCTAATATATCCATCTCCTCCTCTCTTTCCTCTTTGAAAACCATTAGTTAGTTGTCTATGTCTGAGTCTGTTTCTGTTTTGTATGTAGATTCATTTGTATCATTTTTTTAGATTCCACATGTAAGTGATATCATATAATACTTGTTTGTCTCTGACTTCACTTAGTTCAGTAATCTCTGGGTCCATCCATGTTGCTGAAAATGACATTATTTTATTCTTTTTATGGCTGAATAATATTCCATTGTGTATATGTGTGTGTGTGTATATGTGTATATATATATATATCACATTTTTATCCATTCATCTGTGGATGGACATTTAGGTTGCTTCCATGTCTGGCTATTGTGAATAGTGCTGCTGTGACTGGGGTGCATGTATCTTTTTGAATTAGAGGTTTCATTGTTTCTGGATATGTTGCTGGATCATATGGTAGATCTATTTTTATTTTTTTAAGGAACTTTCATACTGTTTTCCGTACTGGTTGCACCAATTTACTTTCCTTATGGTGAGGATTACTGAGAGGATTAAATGTAATAATGCCTGGCCTGCTCTTCTCTCTAAAATAGCTGCATAGCTCCCTGACACACATCAGGCCTTTACTCAGATGCCTTCTCTCAGAGAGGCCTTTCTTGTCCCATTTAAATTGCAACATTCCTCCCTCTTGGTTCTTCCTATCCCTCTTCTGGCTTTGCATTTCCCCACAGAACATATCCATTGTTGGTTAACAATGGATAACAATACAGTGGATAGCAATGAACATACCTCCATCTAAGACAGTAAATATTCTTATTTATTCATTGTGTCTCCACATTTTGCAGGAAAGCAAGGATGGTTTCCCTGTTCTGTTTATCACTTTATCTCTAGCTCCTAAAAGAGTACCTAGTGTAAAGTGGCAAGCAATAGGAACTAGTTGAATGACGTATGAGTAAATAAATAAGTAAAAAATTTCATCTGTTGGCTTTGCATTTCCAAAACTGAGCTATGCTCTTAAAGTTTCCAGTAAGCCATATTTATTTCTTAATACATAATCCACAAATACTGTCTCACACAAAAGCAGTAATCACTACAAGAATACAAAATAAAATTACACAAATAATTACAGCTAAAAAGGGCCTCCTTCAACATCTTTATCCTGTGTCTTCTCCACAGTGAACAACTGTTTATGAAAGACAAGAATACAAAGGAAAAATACACAAATAACTACAGTAAAAACGGGGGGGTGGCTCCTCCAACATCTTTATCCCATGAACCACTGTTTGTTCTTTCAAATCTATCCTGTTCAGTCACAGGCATAGAAATGTTGAGATATGGTAACAAATATGAGAGCAAACATCTTTGTGGTACCTAACTACATGTCAAGCATGGTTCTAAACACTATGTATACTCACTGTCTCCAAAACAACGCTATAAGACAGGTGCTATTTTTATCCCCAATGTATAGATAAAAAGGCCGAGGCAGAGTTGTTATTTTTTTTTTAAATAAAAATAGAAGCCTATTAAACACGTTAGCTCACAATGTGCTTATTCCATTTCAAATACCTTGTATTTGGAGTTCCCGTCATGGCTCAATGGTGACAAACCTGACTGGTATCCATGAGGATGCAGGTTCAATCCTGGGCCTCTCTTAGTGGGTTAATGATCTGGTGTTGCCATATCACAGATGAAGCTGGGATCCCATGTTGCTGTGGCATAGACTGGCAGCTGCAGATCAGATTTGACCCCTAGTCTAGGAACTTCCATGTACTGTGGATGTGGCCCTAAAAAGCAACAATAAATAAATACATAAATTAATTAATTAATTAATATTTTGTATTTATGTACACCTTAATATTTAAATTCGGACTCCATCTCTTCCTTCCATAGCTGTTTCAAATTAGCATATGGCTTTACCTTCATTCCATTTACTGTTTTTTCATCTTGTCTTCAGCCTCCTTCCTCTTGGAGCCGAACTGAATGCCCTCAAAATGCCTTTCTGTAATGGCCCACGATTTTGCTCTGCCAGCATCTCCCCAACTCATCACTGTCTCTGAGGTTCTCTCTGGGGTGAGGTGCAGTGTGATCTCTCCTGTTTTCCAGCCCTGAGGTCAGTTCTCCTTTTAAGTTGCCACAAGCCTCTTTTGACCTTCCTATTGCACCACATATTTAATTCTTTGATGGTTTGCACCGAGAAATGAATCACTGCCCACTATATTAGAAGGTGGGGAGAGGATAACTTCAAACATTCCTTAAAATCAACAGATAACCAAGGAAGTCAAGCAGAGGAAGTGATTTTTTTCTATTTTTGCTAGTTTGCTGACATTGTAAAACCAATTATTCAACTTATTTGTCTCTAGTTTCTCATATACCAGATGATAGTAGCTCTCACTTTACTACTTCATGTGTCCGAAGTCTAGTATTTTGAGAGCATCTACATAATCATAATGAGTTCTAATAGTCCCTCACTCTTACAGAGTGATTTACAGCCCACCAAGTGCTTGTTGATGAGGGTTATCTGGTAGACCCATAATGCTTCAGAGGTGACTCTTACAAATGAACAACCCAGTGGTCCCCCAACTCTGCTTCACCTTCCCTGGCAAGAAGAGCCCAAAGGTATAATGGCAGTCTGTGAACTCTCTTCAATACTTCAAAAATGCTAGTGGGAATCATGTATTTCCCCAATAAATTCAGACTTTAATTGCTTTTGGTGGGAATTATATCAACTAAAATTGGTTCTTATTGGAAAACTATCCTTTAATAAATGTAACTTAATAGTTATAACCTCTTGAAAAATTGTGGGGGGGTCTATGGGAAAAAAAAGTTATAGAAGGAAAACTTAATGGTGAAATGTTGAAGGATTTAGACCACAGAGATCTTCACATTTTATACACAAGGAAAGTGGAGCCCAGAGAAGCAAGTTGTACCCTGAAACCCGACCTCCCCCTTCTTCATCACTGCTGCCTTAGATGAAGCCTCATCTATCCTCTGTTGGAATCATGCACTAATGTTTTATCTGGTCCTGGTCTACTACCCTCTTCCATCTGCACTTGGAACTGCAAGCAAAGTGGCCTTTTTAGTAAGCTTCTCTCCTCCCCTCTGATGGTTGGCACTGGCATTCTCTGATGTCTCCCCATGACTGTTAGGATAAAGGCACACTCTTCTGTTGGTGCCCAAGGCTCTTCAAGATCTGGCCTCATCATCCCTTGAGATTCACCTTGAGCCCCAGGCACACATATTGGGTTTTGGTCCCTGAATGGGCCAGGCCTTTGCACCATCCCTCTGTGTCTTTGAACAAGCTTCTCTCTGCAGAATGCCCCTCCTGCACCTGCTGACCTATCAACCTAACCAAGTTTCAGCTACCTTATACCTCCTCCATGGAACCTTCACCTCATGTGCTCCTTCACTCCAGCATGGACTGAGCACCTGCTTTGGGCATCTCGGCACCCTATGCTTCCATCCAGCATGCACTTCTGTTACAATGTTCCCATCTCCTCTCTAGACAGGATTGTTAACTGAACGTGACTTCTCCAAGACCTCACAGCCGAGGCAAGAGGCAAATGCTAGGTCTTCTCCTGGATTCAGAGCTCTGTGTGCTGTAGAACATTGAAGTGCTATGACCATCTCAAGGTTTGGCTTTTCCCTCCATGGATCCCACATTTTGAGGGGAAAAAAACCCAACGTGGAATTTATTCAGGGATAACATTGGGACTGCTGAAGTGGAAGGAGGTGTTAGGAACCTTGGCAATCAGATTCTGTCCTCCAGACTGGAAACACTAGGAGAACTGTAAGGACAAGAGCCCAGAGTGGAAGCTCCTTTAGCCAGAGCCACATGTAACAGCTCTGCCACAAATACTGTACAAGTACAAACAAGGCCAGAGAGACACCTTCCTTTGTCTGAGAGCAATCTCAGATAAGGGTTCAGGAGGCCTGGTACCTCATGTCAGGCTCACTCAGAGGGCATTTTCCTCTGGCCTTCCTGCTTTCTGAGACCCATCAGGTACAATGCCAGGCAGGGCAGCCAGCATCTACTCTCACCTCTTGACAGGTACAGAGTGGCTACCTACCAAGACTTCTGCACTTAAAGAACAGGGACTCACATTTAGAACCTCTGGGCCCTGGCCTCCAGCTGCTGCTTCAGAGGACAAAAAACAAAACAAAACAAACAAAAAACAGTAAACAGTAGAAGGACCTTCCCCCACTAGCTTATAATCAGGAGACCAGTGCTTGCAGTAAATAGAGACACGACACTTAATTAACAATGTATTCCTTCCGCAAGATTAGAACCTGTAACAACCCTGGACAACTGATAAGTCAGGGACATTTGCAATGTTCTCTCTTTTTTAATGAGGAGAATAAAGCTAAAAAGTGTTTAATGACTTTCCTGAGATCTGATTAAAGTATGGAAGATCTCTGTATGCCAACAGGGCCGTCAAGCTCAAAATGTCCAGCTTCATCTCAACCTTGCTGTGCAGTATTACATAAATTAATTAACCTCTCTGATATTCACTTTCCTCATCTCTAAAAGAGAGATGAAAGTATCAGTCTTGGAGTTCCCATTGTGGCTCAGTGGTTAACGAATCTGACCAGGAACCATGAAGTTGCGGGTTCGATCCCTGCCCTTACTCAGTGGGTTAACGATCTGGCGTTGCCGTGAGCTGTAGTGTAGATTGCAGACATGGCTCGGATCTGGCGTTGCTGTGGCTGTGGTGTAGGCCGGTGGCTACAGCTCCAATTCGACCCCTAGCCTGGGAACCTCCATATGCCGCGAGTGCAGCCCTAGAAAAGGCAAAAAGAAAGAAAGTATCACTCTTCTATGGTTATTGTGAGATGAAATAAATGTATGTACCAAGTACAACAATGGACACTCACTGTACTTGATACCTAGAATATAAGGGCCCTGGTCTTCTAACTCCAAATCCCCCTTTTCTTTCTGATAGTTCTGCCTCAAACATGCTCTGAGACTTAAAGCGAATTATTTAGTCCTCTTGTCTACAATTTTTCCATCTATAAAGGAGGTTCTAGTGACCTTACACAACCTCTCTGCATCTCAGTTCCCTCAACTCTAAATTGGGTGGAATAATTGCAGTTTCTTCCTTATAGGGTTATTCTGAGGAGTGAAGTAGAAAATGCTTGGAAAGCACTTAAGACAGTGCTTGGCACGTAGCCAACACTAAAAATAACTATTATCACTGTGGTTATTGCTAATGTTAATATTATTAGTCCCTCCCATTATAAAACTGGATATATACCCTCTTACTCAGTGAAGTGATCAAAATTCAGTTCTATTTGGGTCAAAGGGAGTAAAAAAAAAAAATCCTATACTATTACTAATATTACCCCACATCACCTTTTTTTTTTCTTTCAGCTGACCTTAGAGAATCGTAGACTCTCAGGCCTAGAAAGGTTTTCAGAGGCCATCCCCTTGACCTGCTGTCCAATGTTTGCATTCTCTCTACAGCATTTCCACCAAGTG
Source organism: Catagonus wagneri (assembly GCA_004024745.2). Classification (NCBI taxonomy): domain Eukaryota; kingdom Metazoa; phylum Chordata; class Mammalia; order Artiodactyla; family Tayassuidae; genus Catagonus; species Catagonus wagneri. The sequence goes on from PVHT021183634.1 coordinate 15,758,466, forward strand.
GCATAGACTTAAACACCTCTGGTAAGGGAATCTCATTACCTTGTACAGTAGCTCACTCCTTTTAAGCCAAAATGCAAGTCACAGGAGCATCTTCCTTTTGTCTCACTTCTACACTTCTGCTCTAGCTAAATCCATAGAAGTCACAGAGAATTTGCAGAAGCCAAGCTTCAACAACATTTTTCTCCAGGCTGTAACAAACTCGCATCGTATTTGCTGGTCATTTTTTTTCCTCTCTCCTTCTGGAAAAAAAAAAAATTGTAAGCACATCTCACCATTCAAAAGATTTTTTTTCTCCCCATCTGCTGGTTCCCACTGGGATGAAAAGCAATAAAAAGTCAGAAAGAAGTATAGGTTTGCCTTCTGGCTTTGTCACTTAGACGAATAGCACCGTAAAAAACGGTGAATGCTATCGGTTAAAGCGAACTCCTTCTTCTCCCCCTTACGTTTCACTGAGTTCTAATGCAAGGACTTTGGACAGGAAAACCTTTTGCTGGAGATGGAAAGTTGGTGAGTTAAAGATTTTGCATTAAAAACAGATTCTGGTTATAATATCTTCCTGACAGTTGCATTTTGCTACCCCTGTTTTGTGAGTCCTATAAATCTCAGGGGGCACAACAGTTGGATATGGAACGTCTGGGAACCTTGTGAGGTGTCTGCCACTCAGAATGCAATAAAGAGGAGCAGTTACAATCCAGCCCCCGCAGATATTGAGGGATCTGTGTGCATTCTTTCTACTTCCCCACCCCCCAGCATCAGCACTCCCTTTTCCTCTTTTTAATGTTCTTTGTATTTCCAGTCGGTTTCCCAGTCTGGCACTGGCTTCAGGAAGTTGCATGAATAGACAACATGAGAGGATCTTGTAATATTTCATGCTTTCCAGTGAAAAATACGCTGGTTGGAAACGTTAATATTTAATCACAGATAAAGTGTCTGAAAAGTTGCAGGAGAATTTTCCATTAAGATATGGAGATTCTCAGAAAATATACTCACTTTGTTAGAAAACCTTATCAGGCAAGTAGACAGCAAACAGTGTTAGGAAAAGATGTGGGGACAGCAGCCATTGGGCTAAACCTCTTGCCCTACTGGGGGTTAAATATGAATTGTGAGCCCAGAGTAACCGCAAAGCAGAGAAAGTGCTCCTTGGTCTAGAGCATGTCTCTGACCAGTGCAGCCAAGATCAGGGATTGAAAGACGGTTGCTAGACCTTGGGTCTGGACAGGATGAGCAGAGGCTAAATGTCAAAGGTGACTTTGAACTTTTCTTCCATGAGAATTATAGACTAATAGACACCATAATAAGCCATAAACTAAAAGTTACCTTTGTGTTGCAACATATGTTATAAATTGTCTTCTCTAAAATTTTTTTAAATAGAATAAATAAAAATTAAGTGTATTCTCGCCTATTATCTCACTGGGCACTCCATTATGGGTGAATAATACAAATCCTCTTTTGTGGAAGAGGATATGGAAGCTCAGAGTGCTGAAATTATTTGCCCAAAGTCACAGAGCAGATGTTTGGTTGGGCTTTGAATATGGGTATTTTTGGATCCAAACCCAGTGCTCTTTGCACTAAAGCATATTTTCTTCCACTAGGAAAACGAGGAACCATTTTTTTGTGGGGGAGATGATAGTGATGATGATGATGATGACAGAGATGATGCTGATAAATTAATACTTATGTTATCTTCATGTCATGAGTCCTAAGTGCCAACCCTATGCTAGATACTTTCTGTGAAACTTTCCATTTAGTCCTTGTAATAGCCATAAAATGTGTAATTACAGGTGACCAAACAGGCTCAGAGAGGCAAAAATGACTTGGCCAAGATCATATAAGGGATTATTCAAACCTAGCTCTGGATAGTTTTTAAATCCCTGCACTTTTATTCAACAGTGGAAAAAGGAAAGAAATGGGAGGTAGGTGAAAAAGAGGATTTAGGGTTGGGAGATGTAGAGTTCAGAGGCTGTCAGGAAAATTAATCTATGTAGATAATCCTTTCAGAACTTCATTCACTTAGGGGTAGTCTTAAGGCAACTGAAAACTAATAGAGACATAGAGTCGAGGAAAGACACTGGAGGCAGATCTTCAGAGCCAATATGTCCTAGCATGAATTGAGCACATAGTACATGTCATTCCAGTACGCACAAGGGCAAGTCGAAGGGACATCCTGAAAGAAGCCCTGAACCTTGTAAAGATTTTCTAAGATCTTTTGGTAGCTTTGGGGACTACCGGGTCAGCAGAGTACAGGAGACTGGGTTACTGTAAGTGGTGGAGACACAATGGGAAGTGAAGGAAGGCAGGTGCTAACAAACTATGGAGGAGTTTATTATCCAAAAGAGCACAGTGGCAAAATGACTTAAAGGATTATCAATGTCAAGGGACTCTCTCCCATTTCTTTTAAGAGAAGAATTGAATACTCTCATGGGCTATAAAAGGATTCAACGGAGAGGGAGAGAGCAAAGATATAGGAGAGAGAAGAAATAATCAATGGTGCTATCGAAGACAGTGTTGGAGGATTACACTTCAGAAAGAAGGGTCACCTTCCTCTGAGACTCTGGACACAATAAAGACTTGAATCAGTGAATGAGTCATATCAGATTTCTAGAGTGGGCAAATCTCAGGGTATGAGCAAGGCAGACTTAGGTTCAAATTCTGATTCTGTCACTTTCTTTCTCTCATTTTGAATAAATCTATTAATCTCCCTGAGCCTCAGTTTCTGCATCAGAAAAAAAAAAAAGATGCAAAACAGAGATGTCATCACCCAGTTCACTGGATTTTTCGAAAGCAGAGGTTCCCAAACTCGCTTGTTTTGCAGATTCTTTAGGATCCCAGCAGTTTTTCATAAGGACCGCTAGACAAAAATAAGTATCCAATGGCTCCATTTATTGAGTTGAGCTAAAACCATTTCCTAAGTGTGTATGTCCTATCACTTTATATACATAATTTGAAAGAAAGATAATGTTATCATTTCATTCTTAAATAAATACAATTACCTACTTATTCATGGAATGTGTGAGACTGTGGACACTATATGTAGCTTTTCAAAATTGGAATCGAATTGAATACTGAAATCTCCATTTCCTGTTCCACATTGATCTTTGCATGTTACTTGCTTTGTTATGACAGCAACTCAATAAACCCAACATCACCTATATGTGACATCACTGAAATCACTGCAGTGATCTGATGTTGAGACGGTGAACTCCCTCACCCTGGTAGTTCCAGGGTATTTGGCTGATATTAAACATCACTGAGTTTCTCTCTAAAGTGTTAAATATCTCTTCATGTTCCTTTAAGTTTTCTGTGGCCCGCTGGGCACCTTGACACAATTTGGGAACTGTCATTCTAAAATTTAAACTAAATAATATATGTACAATGTGTATTATATACAATTTCTTACCAGTTACAAATTGGTAAGAAAAGGTGGATGATCCTAGTAGAAAAAGGCAAAGTATGTGACAGGAAAATATCAGAAGAGAAAACCCTAATACTACTACAAGCCTAAACTAGGACTAGGCTCCCTAAGTTGTTAGAGAAATAAAAATCAAAACAGCAATGAAATAACATTTTCACCCAACCAATGCACGAAAATTAAAGATTGATTCCATTTAGTAGCTGGCAAGGGGGTAGGAAAATAAAAGTTGTCTCATATTGCCAGTGAGAATATAAATTACTGTAGCATTTTCAAAAATTAAACTACAAGGATCTAATAAAATCTAAAAACTGTATACCTTTAGCACAGCAACACCACTTGGAAGAAGCCAACATACAAAAGTAAAAACACTAGTATACATTAATATATAGTTAATGATCTTTATTAGATAATTGTTCATCATAACATAAAACAGTCTGGAAACAACCTGAATGACCATCAATAGTACAATAATTCTTATGCATCTATCCCATAGAGAGTTGTTTAGTTATTAAAGGAATGAATTTGATCTCTGGGTATTGACAGAAAGGAATGTCTCTGGGGAGTTCCCGTCATGGCTCAGTGGAAACGAATCTGACTAGAATCCATGAGGACGCAGGTTCAATCTCTGGCCTCGCCCTGTGGGTTGAGGATCTGGTGTTGTCATGAGTTGTGGTGTAGGTCGCAGACATGGCTCAAATCTGGTATTGCTATGGCTGTGGCATAGGCCAGCGGCTACGACTCCGATATCACCCCTAGCCAGGGAACCTCCGTATACCACTGGTGTGGCCCTAAAAAGACAAAAAAAAAAGAAGAAAGAAAGTAAAGAATGTCTCTGATATATTGTTAGTGAAAAAGGCAAAGGAGCAGTAAACAGGCATAGTAGGATATTGTTTTTTGTGAAGTAGAATGAAACGAAGTCTATGTTTATACAGTGTATGGAAAAGCCACATAGGACAAAAGCTAACACACTTAATTGTTGATGCTTATTAAAATGTACGTAGGGGGGTTAGGTAGCTGGAGGGGAATGTTATTTATTTTGTCTGTATTCATATCTGAATAGTTTGGCAAGCATTCATCTATCACAATTTGAACAGAAAATCCAATGAAGTTCTCCCCCTACAAAAAAAATACATTTCATATATATGTAACACTGTGCCTAGGTGGATCGGGGTTTGGGATTGGCATATGTACGCTGAGGTATATAGAATGATTGGCCAATGGGGACCTGCTGTATAGCACAGAGAACTCTACCCAATATACTGTGATAATCTATGTGGGGAAAGAATATAAAAGAGAATGGATATGTGTGTATGTATAACTGAACCACTTGGTTGTACAGCAGAAATTATCACAGCTTTGTAAATCAACTATACTTCAATCAAACTTAAAAAACAAAAAACACCGTACCTAGCATGTAACAGGGATTGCATATGCCAGTGCTCTCTCTCTGTTTTTTTTTACTGTATGTCTATTACTTTGTTGCATTTCTCTCTACCTAACTGTATCTCTCCCTCTACTTTTTTCTCTCTACTCTCTCCTCTTGTTCTTAGCCCACGTGATGGGGACACAGACAAAGAATATAGTAGGACACCTGCCCTTGAGAAGCTTACAGTCTGCTGGGCTGAAGATCAACACATTTTCAGCAAGAGGGAGAAAGGAATTGGAGGGAGATGGCACCAGATGTGCTTAATTTCAATAAAGAATAAGTCCTCTACTTAGGAACAGAGGAAGCTGAGGACTTATGGGGAATGAAAGTGTCTCAGACTGCAATGTGGAGTCAACAGGAGATAAATGGAGGGATTATTATTCAGCCATCCTCCAAAATTCATCTTTCTGAAGGCAGGAGTCTGGGCTCAAGCACCTCAGAAAGCCTCTTCAGATCTGATTCCTTCGTTTTTCAGGTCTGTGTCTAAGATGTACGGGCAGATGGACCCTGTCCTCTACCTTGTGCTCAACCTTTAATATTTTAGCTGTGCTCAGAGGCCAACTGTCCTTACCCATTCCCTCCACGCCCTGCTTCACCAATAAAGAGAGAAGTCAGACTCGAACCCTCTGTACCATCACACAGCCTGAGCCTCCTTCCCCACCCCTCACACCACACACCATCCTCTTGTTGGCAGCCAGCACACCAACGTTTCTGGACCAGTTCTGTCTCTGTCGCTCAAGACAATGGTCCTTACAGAGACAGAAGAAAGGTCAGATGTCAGGACCGCTGGGCTGGGATCCCACAATTTGTGTCCTACTTTCCTAGGATAAGCTGTCAGGAGTTGCCTCATTGCAGTCCTCTCTCCCCTTTCCCCAAATCCCTTTTCTGAGCCTGAAAACATGGCTTTGCCAGCCTCAGGAGAAGCCTCTTGCCCAGGGAAAGGCAGGCCTGAGAAGCTGCCATCAGACCCCATTGTCTGTGTCCTGGGACCACTGCCAAGTCTCAGGCATCTTGGCTGGGGATGTGGAAAGGCCCTGTTCTGATCCCATCTGTTCAGAGTGGGGGAAAGAAGCCAGGTCTCCTCCTCCCTCCCCTCTCCCCCCAAACCCCAAGCTCTACGGATGAGTGGTTTTTCAGAGATAAAAAACCAGAGCCCTGTCAAACAAGTCTTCTTGCTTGACAAAGATAGAATCTAAATATAGAAAGGTACAGCTAAACTCGCAGCTGAGCAGGCAACCCCATCTGGCACAAAGCTTCAGGGGGTTTCCTCCCCTCCCACAGTGTCTAGCCCGGTACCCAGGACATAGTAGAGGGTCAGCAACTGTTTTGCTGAACTGACCTCCTGAATCCTGCTGAACACCCCTCCCCCACCAGCAAGGAGTGCTGTACAAACATTCCCCATGAGACCTAATGAAGCTGCCCTGGACACTTTACTTCCTACCTCCACATAGCCTTGGCCCCTCTCGCATTGAGAACATCCTTTCAAAAATACCACTGCCTTCAAAGAAACGTCCCTGAAATGTTTCTTTTCCATGTGTCAGGCACTGTATAGCTGCTACCTTATCCAGTCCTCACAAGTCAAGGGTATAATTATGCCCAGTTATAGATTGAGGCTAAGAGGTTAACTGACTCGTCCAAGGCTTTGTTATTGGAAAACTCAGGGCCATCTCCTCTGCTCCAGGGAGGAGCATGGAATGGTGAAGGGGGAATTTGTGCTCGTAGATCCCATTGGCAGCCACAGTTTCCCCCAGATAATTCTCCCCAGGAGCTCCAGGACCCTCCTTTGTTTTAACTAAGAATCATAGAATCATACTTCTTGGAGCCAAAAAGAATTCCAGGAGAGCCCAGTCGCCTGTTTTCAAAAAGATAATACAGTGCTCATATGGTATACTGGTTTTCTAAGGTGGCTATAACCAATTACCACTCACCCGGTGGCTTAGTACAACAGAAATGTGTCCTCTTACAGGTCTGGAGATGAGAGGGCGGAAATCAAGTTCTTGGCAAACCATGCTTTCTCCAAAGGCTCCAGGGAAGAATCCTTCCTGGCCTCTTCCTAGCCTCTGGTGGCTACCAGAAACCCTTGGCGTCCCTTGGCTTGTAGCTACATCAGTCTAATCACTGCCTCTGTCTTCACACGTCATCTTCTCTCCGTGTGTCGATATGGTTGTATCTGAATCTTCCTCTCCCTTCTCTTCCAGATAAAGGCACCAGTCATTGGATTTAGGGTCTATGCTAATCTGGTATGACCTCATTTTAAACAGTTATATCTGCCAAGACCCTGTTTTCAAATCAGGTCACATCCTGAGGTTGGGTGTACATGAACTTTGGGGGAGCACTGTTCAAACACATCACAGATGGTACCGCGCGCTGCCAGGAGGTGGACTCAGGAGTAAGGCTGCCTGAGACTTTAATCCCAGATCTGCCACTTGCTCACTCTGTGATTTAGAAAAAACTCTTAACCTCTCTGAATCTCAGTGTCCTTACCTGTAAAATAAAGATGATAGGCTGGTTGGGCGAAGCCTCTAAGATAGTCCATGCACAAGACTTAGCTCAATGCCTGTCACTCAGTAAGGGCTCAAACATTAGCTCTGCTCCCCATATCTCGGTAGTTAGGGGCACAGGCTCTGGAGCCAGGCTGCTGGGGTGAAATCCTGGATCTTTCACTTTCAATTGTGGGAATATAGGTTCCTTAAGCTCTCTGAGCCTTAATTTCCCCATATATAGAAAAGAGGTAATGATCGTATTTACCTCAAGGGTTATAGTGAGCAGCATAGGAATTCAGCTAAGGTATTAAAGAATATCTTGCATGTATGGTATCACTTATATGTGGAATCTAAAAAATAATACAAATAAGTATGTATGAAAAACAGAAATAGATTCAGATATAGAAAGGAAACCAGTGGTTACCAAAGCTGAGAGGGAAGTGGGGAGGGGCAAATTAAGGGACTCAGAGATACAAACTACTATGTATAAAATAGATAAGCAATGAGGACATAGTGTACAGCACAGGGAATTATAACCACTACCTTGTAAAAACATTTAATGAAGTATAATCTATAAAAATATTGAATCACTTTGTTGTGTACTGGAAACTAATTTAATATATCAAGTGTACTTCAATAATTAAGTAAAATAAAAATTACAGCTTTTAAAAAATAGGAGTTCCCATCATGGCTCAGCAGTAATGAACCCAACTAGTATCCATAAAGACACGGGTTCAATCCCTGGCCTAGCTCAGTGGGTTAAAGATCCAGCGCTGCCATGAGCTATGGTGTAGGTCACAGACACAGCTCGGATCCTGAGTTGTTGTGGCTGTGGTGTAGGCCAGCAGCTGCAGCTCTGATTCCATCCCTAGCCTGGGAACTTCCATATGCTGCTGGCATGACCCTGGGGGAAAAAAAAATCTTAAAAAATAGGAGTATGTAGCATGTAGCAAGTTCCCACTAAATGGTAGTTATTAAGATATTGATGTTCCAAGGTGAATTCATATGATATTATATAACCCTATCATTCAGTAGTAACAGGTTCAGCAGAGGGGTCTAGGATTCTGGCAGAGGAGAACTGGAGTTTTGTGGGCATCTGAGAAATACAGTTTTCCCCAGAAGGGAGGGACCCACAGGCCTGATGTACTGAGTCCAGGCTTTTCTGTCTTGGGCAGTGGTCCAAGAGGCTGAACCCCTCCCCCACTCTCTTTTGTGGTTGGCTCACACCCAGTGTACACCCGAGGGATCCAGGGGCATGCTTTAGCTCCCGGGCTGGGTGCTCCCCCCACACAGACTCCCACCAGTCTCCAGCAGCCAGATGAAGGTGACTTAGGAGATCTGGGGTGGAGAATGGCAGGGGAGCCGGGGGCGGAGAAGCAGCATGAAGCTCATTAGTAACTGACTACTCTGGTGGAACAGACCTCTCCCGGGGACCATAACTCTGTCCCTGGAAGAAAGAATGATGATTGGGAGGTGGCTGAGGCTTCTGCAGCCCACATATGGGTCTGGGCAGTGGGAGCCAAGCTGAGTCCTTGCTGTCTCTAAATCCCCAGCATATCCCTAGAAAAAGAAGAGCTGCAGCATGAAAAAAAAAAAAAAAAAAAGGTGGCAGAGAGGGTAGTTTGAAAGGAAGCTTAACAGCCAACTACAGAGCTTCCTTTAAGTCAGCAGCAGTATTGACACGGTGCCTGAACTTTCGCCATCAAGGATATATTCCAGAGCCAGGCTCCCTTGGATTTCATTGGGTCCCCACACTTCCAGGTGACCTTGGATAATTCAGACTCTCTGAGCCTTAGGTTCCACATTGATAAACTGGAAATATCTATTTTGCAGAGTTGTTGTCATAAAGACTATATGATTTTACTTATATCAACCTAATTGTACTGGCTCATCAAACTCAATTCAGCTGCCCCTCCCTGAGGATGCCATCCCCAACCCAGCTTGGTTAGGTGCCCTGCCAAGCCCTCACACATCCCTCTGCCATAACACAAATCCTTCATGCGAAATTATAATTTTATGTTTACCTGTTTCTCTCCCTCACTATGCTATGAGTTCCCTGAGGACAGAGAATGTCTTGTTCATTTTGGCATTCTTGGTGTCCAGCATAATTCCTGGCACGAGCTGAGTGAATGGATGAATAAATGAGTCTGGTTGGGTAAAAATAAGCCTACTTAGGCAGGTTTTTAGGCAGCAATTTTAAACAAAGCATTCTGGAAGTCACAGTAATGTAAATATTGATGAAAAGTTTCTTTCTCTCCAAGGTAACTTTTGTAGAGGTGTGGTAAGGGAAGGCTGCGATGGGGACAGAACCAGTAAGTGGAGAAACGCTGTTTGGTGGCAAGCATGATGCTCTGCGGTTTATATTAATCATGAAATTATTACCAACCCGCTGTCATTATCCTCACTGCTCACGTGAAGAAACCGAGGCTCAACGAGATGAATCACCTTGACCAAGATCACAAAGCCAGCAAATAGCAGAGCCACGGAGTAGAACCCTGACATGCCTGGCTACCCAGCTTATGTTCTTTTCTTCATGCCCCTTCTGATAGAAAACCGAGGAGCTGTTTGAAAACGAGTAGCTTCAAAAGAAAAAATGGACAGAGGGAGGTGGGGGAAAGCAGGAGTTGAATTTTCCGGGGCTTATTAGATTTAAACCCTGCACAGCATCTTGCCTTTTCTTTCTTCCCCTTGCATTGTCTAAGAAAATGCCAGATAAAGCATTTTGGACACCAAGGTATCAGGGGGCCCCTGATGAATTAAAACCCTGTTTGTCAGGGACAGATAGGCTTCTAGTCCTGATTATAGTGGAAGTGACTTTGTGGTCATAGGAGTCTCAGAAGGGCCTGGGGCTATGAGGATGCAGAAAGTAAAAGAAGCAGAAACATGTCCTTTGCCTTTTCTCAGAAGGGAAATATTGCCTAGATATTATAAATTGAACAAAGTGGAGGGGAAAAAATGCCTTGCTGTGGGCTATGTAAAAATTCAAGCTCGTCTCAGGGGGAGGCAATCCGTTGCTTATTGAGCCTGTATTATGCACCAGGGGCTTTACATGGTATAGCTTTTAGTTCTCCCAAGGCCACCCCATTTTACAGATGAGTATAATGAGTCATGCTGCTAGGATGTGGCATAACTGAGATGCTTACCCAAGTGGATCTAGCTACAAAGGGCAGAGGTTTTGTAATCTTTACCACCAAAATAAAGCAAAAATGTAGATACTTAAGGCTCAAAGTCCCATCTAGCATAAATACAAGTTTTGTTTGGTTTCATTTTATACCGCATTACGCAATTTATTAATTTTGAACTTCCTCCATCTCACCCCTTCCTCTCACACTTCCTCTGAGAATAGTCCTAGCTTTAGGATCCTCCTGAGGCCCACCAGCTCAAACAGCTATAACAAATAATATACCACCCCAAGGACATAATTAAAAACATACAGAAAGATTTAACTATAAGGGTGTTCGTTACCTATTTATAATATCAAAAAATAAATAAATAAAAGGGAGCTCTCCCAATACCCCAAAGTAGACACTTGAACAAATAAACTACGGTGTGGTCATTATATGTGGAATTCTATGCAACAATTAAACATTATTTGTGTAGCAATATTTAGGGACACAAACATGACCACATGTTTATGAGATATATGTTAGTTTTAAAAAGCAGGTTATAAAATCATTTGACCATTGGCATGGTAGGTGATTTTTAATTCTTTTTGATTATTAGCATGTTATCAATTTTCTATATTACATATCTGTTGTTTTTGGAAAAAAAGAAAAATAGCAAACAGTTATTTATAAAAGGCATGGTAAACATACCAGCCTCAACTCCCCAGTTTACAGGCATGTAAAGCTAGAAAAGAAACCTGAGTCTACCGAGAAATATGACTAAATAATTGGCGTCTTTGTTCAAGGAAAGGGGAGCATCTGCTTTCTGTCTCCCCCAAGAGTGGGTATGTTTGAATGACAGCATCCTGGATTGGGGTTGAATACAAGGAAGCACTTAATGTAGCTGTCATCCAAACACACCATAGACTCTAAGCAGTAGATGTTGATAATCAGCGTGGGTAGAGAAACCAGGAAGAGTCATGTCACAATGAAAATGGCAGTAGCAGCTACAGCAACAGCTATATGGCCTACAAGTCATATGCCTTCTACAATTCAGCTGTAATCATTAGATGACAACCACATAACATATGAGGAAACAGGTTAAATTAGATGCTTAGCAGCGCACAACCAGAAAGCAGTGGGGTTGATCTTGGAACCCACGTCTCTCTAGTGCTAATCCCCAATATCCATACACCATGCTCATTTCCTTGGCTTCCCCATTTAGCAAAAACTGTATATGCTCAATACTATCTGGATATCACTGCTTATAAAGCTCCTTAACTGAAACAACAAGGAAATATATGTGTGTGTACTAACTCATACAAATATATAGCATATATATTTTTTCTAGCATTGACCATTAGTACATACATATATATAGATAGATAGACAGGTATAAAAACATATCTATAAATAGTTCTGTAAGTAGCCATCTGTATCTATATTAAGCAAAACATGTATTCATCCTGATGCTGTTAACTCTAAACCATGGCTCCATGTATCGTTCCAGTGCCTTCTCCTCACTTGTCTGTATCCTCCTCCTCCAACAGTGTGGAATCTGACTCCTATCTGCCATCATTTACTTAATTTTTCAGTTCCACTGTACATATGTAGTGGTTAGCATTCAGAATTGCTAAAGGGTACCTCTATGCGAAACAACTTTTTCAACTAGAGCACTGTGTTCATGGACAGTTCTTTTTGCCTTCAGTCTTATGAACTCCACTCATTTCCAAAACTACCTAGGTTAGCTCCTTCCTTCCAACCCCCTTCAGTGAGGTTTCATATGTATAAATATATTATATAAATATATACAGTTATGTTCTTTTGTCACATTCTGCATCCAATCCTGGGATTCTCTGAACTCCTAAATTATTTTTTAATTTTGTGTATATCAAGGTTCACTCTTTGTGTTGTAAAATTTTATGTTTTCCCAGATACCTGGAGTCATATATCCATCACTAGAGTATCATAGCAAGCAGTTTCACTGTCCTAAAAATATGCTCTGTGTATCATGTGTTTGCTTCGCCTCCTAATTCAAATCCCTGGCAACAACTTATATGTTTACTGTTTCTATAGATTTGCCTTTTCTAGGATATCATACAAATGGAATCATGGAATCATGTAGCCTTTTTGACAGGTTTCTTTCACTTAAAAAGAGTTAAAGATTTATCTACATCTTTGAATGGATGAATAGCTCATTCCCTTTTATTGCTGGATAGTCCTCCATTGTACAGATGTACCATTATTTGTTTATACAGTCACAAACTGAAGGACATCTTGGCTGCTATAAATTTTTTGGCAATTATCAATAAAGCTGCTGTAAATATTTACGTGCTGGTTATTTTGTGGCACATTTTCAAATCGGTTGGGTAAAATACCTAACAGTGAGATTTCTGAAGCATATTGTGAGACTATGCTTAGGTTTGTAGGAAACTGCCAAATTGTATGCTAAAGTGGTTGTATTATTTTGCATTCCTACCCACAATAAATGAGAGTTCTTGTTGCTCAGAATTCTTGCCAAAAATTGGCATTGTCAGCTTTTTGGATTGTAGCCATTCTACTAGGTGTATAATGGTGTCAAGTTGTTTTAATTTGCATTTCCCTAATGATAAATTATGTTGAGCATCTTTTTATACGCTTCCCTGCCATCTGTATCATCTTCTTTGGTGAGGCTTGTTCAGATCTTTTTCCTATTTTTAAATTGGTTTGCTTGTTTTCTTGTTGTTCTGTTTTTGAGAATTCTTTGTATATTTTGAAAACAAGTTTAGAATTGTGTTTTGCAAATATTTTCTCATAGGCTGTGTTTGGTCTTTGCACTCTCTTAAGAATATCTTATATAGAAAAAAATTTTAATCTTACTTATTCAACTTATCGGTCCAGCTTATCAATTTTTTCTGTAATGGATCATTCTTTTAATATTGTATCTAAAAACTCATCTTCAAATCCAAGTTCATGTAGATTTTCTTTTGCTTCTAGAAGTTGTATAATTTTACACTTAAATTTAGGTGTATGATTCATTTTGAGTTAATTTTTTGTGGAAAGTCCATGCCTAGAGGGTCATGTTCTTTTAATGTAAAGATGTCCAATTTATCAAGCATTTTTTGTTGAAAAGACTATTCTTTCTTCATTAAATTTGCCTTTGCATTTTTGTAAAATATGAGTATATTTGTGTGGGTCTGTTTTGCAGCTTTTCCTGTTCCACTGTTCTATACATTTATTTTTTTGTCGCCAATACCATGCTGTCTTTATTACTATGGGTTTATAAGACTTGAAATCAGATAGTAGAGTCTTCCAACTTTGTTCTTCTCTAGTATTGTGTTGGTTATTCTAGTTCTTTTGCCTTTTTGAATAAACGTTAGAACGAGTTTTACAGTAGCTGAATAATCATCTGCTGGGATTTTGATTGTGACTGCATTGCATCTATAGATCAACTCGGGAAAAACTGACATCTTAACAATATTGAATATTCCACTCAGTGAATATGAAATAACTCTCCATTTATTTAGTTCTGCTTTTATTTCTTTCATAAGTGTTCTGTCATTTTCACATACAAATACTATAGCAAATTTTGTTAGATTTATACTTAATATTTCATTTCATGAGTGCTATTGTAAATGGTATTTTTAATAGTACACTTCATTACTAGTATAAAGGAAAGCAATTGATTTTGTATATTATTCTTGTATTTCTTACCTTGTTCCTGATCTTAAGAGGAGAGCACCGTATCTCACACCACTAAGTATGATGTTGCCATGGAATTTTTGTATATGTCCTTTAACAAGCTGAGGAGTTTCCCCTCTATTCCTAATATTCTGAGAATTTTTTTTTAATGGTGAATGTGTGTTGTGTTTTTTCAAATGCTATCTTCGTGTTATCTGAAATGATCATATACTTTTTCTGCTTTAGTACATTCATATGGTTGACTACATTGGTTTCAAATGTTACACAGCCCTTACATACCTAGAATTAATCCCATTGAGTCATAGCATATAATTGTTTTTATGCAATGTCAGAATTTATTTGCTAATATTCAGTTGAGGATTTTACCATGATCTCTGATCCTGAGAGATATTGGTCTGTGATTTTTCCCTCCTTGTAATCTCTTTTATCTGGTTTGGAATTAAAGGAATGCTAGAGAGTTCCTGTGGTGGCTCAGCAGAAACAAATCTGATTGGCATCCATGAGGACGCAGGTTCAATCCCTGACCTTACTCAGTGTGTTATGGATCTGGCATTATTGTGAGCTGTGGTATAGGTTGCAGTTGCAGCTTGATCTGGCATTGCTGTGACTGTGCTGTGGTGTAGGCCAGCGTCTACAACTCCAATTTGACCCCTAGCCTGGGAACCTCCATACACCATGGTGCAGCCCTAAAAAGACCAAAAAAAGAAAAAAAAGGCATGTTGGTCTCATAAAATTAGTTTGGAAATGCCCTCCCCACCTCCAACTTCTATTTACTGAAAGACATTATAAAGAATTATTATTATTTCTTCCTAAAATGTTTGATAAAATTCAATGGTGAAACCATCTGGACCTAGCGTTTTCATTTTTTGGAAGATTGTTATTATTGATTCAATTTCTTTAATAGTTATGGGGACATTCAAGTTATATATTTCTCTTTGTGTGAGTTTTTCTGTTACAAGGAACTGATCAACTTCATCTGTTAACAAATTTGTGCCCATACATTTTTCATAATATTCCTTTATTCTCCTTTGCATGTCCATGGATCAGTTGTAATGACTCTTTCTTCATTTCTGATATCAATAAATTGTGTCTGCTCTATTTTTTTTTTTTTTGCCTTTTTTGTCATTTTATGGCCACACCCGCGGCATGTGGAGGTTCCCAGGCTAGGGGTCTAATCGGAGCTGTGGCCACTGGCCTGCGCCGCAGCCACAGCAACGCAGGATCCGAGCCGCGTCTGCAACCTACACCACAGCTCACGGCAACGCCGGATCGTTAACCCACTGAGCAAGGGCAGGGATCGAACCC
>PVHT021183634.1:15780172-15793651 GCA_004024745.2 Catagonus wagneri
GGGTTAACGATCCGGCGTTGCCGTGAGCTGTGGTGTAGGTTGCAGACGCGGCTCGGATCCTGCGTTGCTGTGGCTGCGGCGAAGGCCGGTGGCCACAGCTCCGATTAGACCCCTAGCCTGGGAACCTCCACATGCCGCGGGTGCGGCCATAAACCCGCGGCCATAAAATGACAAAAGGCAAAAAAAAAAAAAAAGAAATGTATTCAACAACAAACTTTCTGTAACCATGTTACCAAGGTACCCAAGTCTCTGCTGCACTGAGGAGGGAGTTCTGCTTAGCATCTCACATATTCCCAGGCAGAAAACCACAGTGTGGGAGGATGGTGTCTTGGTTGGGTGTTCTGACTTTTCAAGCAATATAAACATCATTCTGGAGCAGCAAGTTCCAAATATTAGATCCAGATCATTCCTCTGACTTTATAACTCTCTGGTGAATCTATTCATAAAACATGCAATCTGTATGTGGCTTTGCTTTCTCCTTCCAACCATCTTGTAAACTGAGCTAATGGCAAAAAAGACTTCCATATATGTCCCATCATTTGATCCTCAAAGCAGCCTTGTAAGCTGAACAAAAGGCCGTCACCCCTCTTCTGCAGATCGGGTCATGGAGGTGTTTCAATTTAGCTAAACTCACAGAATGGTTAATCATGGAGCTGGAATGCTCTCTGAGGTTTCCTAAGTCTTAGGCTCATATTTATAGGGGGCTATATTTGTCTTGAGCACTTTCCTCTGAATTTCAGAAAATCACCAAGTTTTGGGTTGAACATTTCCCTGATGAGCCACTGTCTCAGCTACCACGTGTTACAGCCCCTACTGCTGTGGGCTTTAAAATGCGATTTTACAGACTGACTCATTTACTCCATTATTCCAAGTGTGCCTCAGGGAATTTTAAGGGAGAGATAAAGAAACACAAAAATAGACAACAAACTCAAATCCAGTTACAGTTGGTATAAAGAAAAGAATTAATTTTCCTCTCCTCCTACCTAGCAGAGATTTGAAGCCACGAAGAACCCTCATTAACCTCCTGTCTTATCTTTATTAATTATCAATAATAATAATCAGAGCTGATGGGTCAATGCTTCAAGGATTAAATTATGAACCCAACATTGATAATGTTATTATTGTTCATAATAATGATGGCATGATTAGATGCTGCTTTTAAATTTCCACCTCACATTCCAAACCTCCACTGATTAATTCTCATAATACATCCTATTTAATTAATTGCCTTTGCCCTTATGTTGCAGATGATAAATTAAGGCACTCCGAGGTTAAATGCCTTTCTCAGTACCACTGAAAAAGGTCATTTCTGGGCCTTGGTGTCTGAGCCCTGTAACCTGGGAGGCTTGGAGGAATGAAAAGAGCATGGATTTAAAAATAACAGCAACCAGGGTGTAAAGCCTGCTTATGCTACTTTCTAGCTCCTTGACTTTAAGCAAGAGAGTGACTCTCTTCGCCTCAGTTTCTTCTTGGGTAAATGACCTGCAAGGTGATGGAAAGAACTTCCTGGCACTCAAGCAATTTGATTAGGTGGGAGGCATTCAGTGCAGGACATTTTATTTCCCTCCCAACTCATGCCTAATATCAACTGGAAAAAAATGCACAACCTAAAAGTCCAGAATTATGTTTTATTTGGTGGACAAAACTGAGGATTTAAGTCCAGGACACAGTCCCTCAGATAGCTGTTGAGAGACTGCTCCAAAGAGGAGGAAACAGAATATATAGGGCTTTTTGCAACCAAGACCAAGTAGTCAGAACACTAAAATATTACTGTTAAATCAAGAAAACCAGATACTACAAGTTAATGAATTTAGCACTTTTCTCTGTATGGAAAGATGCAAGTCTGGACTCATTGAAATCATTCCTTTGATATACACCTTAGCTATATAGGGATAGTGTCCTGTGCTTTCCTATTATTTATTTATTTATTTATTTATTTATTTATTTATTTATTTTTCTTTTCCCTTGTGGTTTTTCATAGACTATTGAATATAGTTCCCTGTGTTATGCAGTAGGGCCTTTTTATACATTCTATATATAGTATTTTGCATCTGCTAGTCCCAAACTCCCAATCCATCCCTACTCAACCCCCATAGTATGTTCTCTATGTTTGCTGTTTCTGTTTTGTAGATAAGATCATTTGTGCCATGTTTTAGATTCCACATATAAACAATATCAGATGACATTTGTCTTTCTCTTTCTGACTTACTTTACTTGGTATGATTATCTCTAGGTCCATTCATGTTCCTGCAAATGGCATTGTTTCATTCTTTTTATGGCCGAGTTGTATTCCATTGTACATCTACACTGCATCTTCCTTATCCATTCCTCTATTGATGGATATTTAGGTTGCTACCATGTCTTGGCTATTGTAAACAGTGCTGTAAATAAACATAGGGATGCATGCATCTTTTCAAATTACAGTTGTGTCTGAATACATGCCTAGGAGTGGGATTGTTGGATCTTATCGTAGTTTTATATTTAGTTTTCTGAGGAACGTACACACTGTTTACCATAGTGGTTGTATCAGTTTACATTCCTACCAACAGTGTAGGAGTTTTCCCTTTTCTCCACACTCCCTCCAGCATTTATTGTTTGTAGACTTATTAACAGTGTCCATTCTGGCTGGTGTGAGGTGATACCTCATTGTAGTTTTGATTAGCATTTCTCTAATAATTAAACATGTCAAGCATCTTTTCAGGTGCCCATGCTTTCCCACCCTGAGGCCCCTCACAGTGTACCACTGAGGCTACTGCAGTGGGCTGAGGGCTTGGAAGCAGGCAGCCTGTTTGCCTCAATCCTGAGTTCCCTTAGGGCTCACAGTCAGTTCATTGGGTGGCTGTAGTGACTTGATGACTCCAAATCCTTTGTTTACTAATATGGCAGGCAACATTTTTCATTCACACGAAGAATCTCTTCAGATATAAAAACTCAACAAAATCACCAATTCTTAAAGTTGCTGACCCCTTAGTTTATTCTTGCATTAGTCCAACACATTTACTAAATACTTTTTTGGGACAAGATATAATTTTATTTTTTCTTTTCTTTTGTTTTTTCTTTTTTATTTTTAGGCCTGCACCTGCAGCATATGGAAGTTCCCAGTGTAAGGGTCAAATCGGAGCTACAGCTGCCAGCCTACACCACAGCCACAGCAATGCCAGATCTTAACCTGCTGAGCAAGGCCAAGGATTGAACCCATATCCTCATGGATACTAGTCAGGTTCATAACCCTCTGAGCCATAATGGGAATGCCAAGATATAATTTTCAATTTAATAAGGATATGTTTCTGTATATGTGGTCTTTATACTTACAATAGGATCACCTGAGATAATTGCTTATAAAATAGATTCCCAGATGCCATCAGAGATCAACTAAATCAGAATCTCTGTAGGTGGAGATCAGCAGTCTGTATCTTAATTGGCACCCACAAATGATTCATCTGCACCATGACATTTTAGATCTGCTGTAATACTGATAAGCTGAAGTTCCTGTTTTCCAAGGTCCTGAGGATTAAGAGAGGAAAGTTATGTGTGCAAATTACCATAGCAAAATGTAGGAAATGATTAAGTACTCTAAAGAATGTCCAAGCTACTAGGAAATATGGGGCAGAAGAGACCACTAACTCCCAAAAGTATTCAATAAATTCTCCAAGCAAAAGGTGGTACAAGTTTCCCATGAAAGTGAGACAATGATAAAAATGTAAGCTTTCCCTGCACCTTTGGTCAATGTTTGGCTTTCCAGAATTGTAGCTGATTGTCTGTACCCAATTGTGATCTCTGCCATTGTGGCAGAGATATATTCAGCCCTTTTCCATCATGTAAATCTGGGAACATTTATTTTTAATGTCCAGAATCCTGAAATTCAAAGCCCCTTTCTTGTAAACTATTGTCAAAGCAATAGGTCAAATTCAAAGGACAAGAAATGATTATTGTTGTTGCTGTTTTTGCTGCCCACACTCTGCTGGAAAAATGCTTCCCTGAGGGGTGGAAATGGAGTGCCCCTACTCCTGGCTTCCAGGAAAGGCCCCGTATGCAAGGCAATTCAAGGAAAGAATATGTTCGTAATTCAAAATATTATCCCACTGTATTGATTATAAAAGAACAATTTTTTCCCATTGCATCGTTTGTAACCCTCCCTCATTGCAGTGGCTCCAACACCACAACAACCCAAGGTGCTTAGAACTCCACAGTCATAATAATAGTAACTGATACCTCTCATCTCCTAACCTGTACTAGGTGCTGGCCTAAATGCTTCAAATATATTAACTCATTTTGTCATGAATTAATTTAAGCAGTGAGGGAAACTCAGAAGAGGCAGAGACAAGACCGTGAGAAACCACTGCCCCTGATTCAGAGAGGTGTTTATTCGAAGGTCTGGTCCAGAAAATTTTCTTCTCTTTGTGACTGTTGGCATCTTATGATTTATAACACCTACAGAAAGTTCTGGGATGTTCCCTTCATCTTGCCACAAAAGATATGCATCTGGTCTTGCCTCAATAGAGTAAAAATACCTAAATCCTACATATCATGTAGGAGACAGAGTAAAATGTTCTAATAAAAACAAATGGAAGTCCAGGACCAGATGGCCTCACAGGTGAATTCTACCAAACATACAAAGAGGAGTTTATACCCATCCTCCTTAAACTTGTCCAAAAGGTTGAAGAAGGAACACTCCCAAAGACATTCTATGATGCCCCCGTCACCCTAATACCAAAACCAAAGATAGCACCAAAAAAAGAGAACTATAGGTCAATATCTTTGATGAATATAGATGCAAAAATTCTCAACAAAATTTTAGCCAACCAAATCCAACAACATATAAAAAAGATCATACACCACGACCAAGTGGGATTCATCCCAGGTTCACAAGGATGGTTCAATGTCCACAAATCAATCAATGTCATATACCACATTAACAAAAGAAAAGTCAAAAACCATATGATCATCTCAATAAATGCAGAAAAATCATTTGACAAAGTCCAACATCCATTCATGATAAAAACTCTTACCAAGTGGTAAAAAAAAAAAAAAAAAAAAACTCTTACCATGAGGGAACATACCTTAACATACCCACAGCAAATGTAATACTCAATGGAGAAAAGCTGAAAACCTTCCCACTAAAATCTGGAACAAGACAAAGATGCCCACTCTCACCACTTTTATTCAACATAGTACAGGAAGTACTAGCCACAGCAGTCAGACAAATAAAATAAATAAAAGGTGTCCAATTTGGAAGAGAAGAGGTAAAATTGTCATTCCATGCAGATGACATGATACCATATATAGAAAACCCTAGGAGTTCCGTTATGGCACAGCAGAAATGAATCCGACTAGGAACCGTGAGGTTGCGGGTTCAATCTGTGGCATCACTCAGTGGATTAATGATCTAGTGTTGCTGTGAGCTGTGGTGTAGTTTGCAGACACAGCTTGGATCTGGTGTTGCTGTGGCTCTGGCGCAGGCCAGCAGCACCAGCTCCGATTAGACCCCTAGCCTGTGAAACTCCATATGCTGCAGGTGTGGCCCGAAAAAGACATAAAGCCAAAAAAAAAGAAAAGAAAACCCTAAGGATTCAACCCAAAAACTACTCAAACTGATCAACAAATTCAGCAAAGTAGCAGGATATAAGATTAACATTCAGAAATCAGTGCTATTTCTGTATACTAACAATGAAATATCAGAAAAGGAATATAAAAAATATAACACTTTTTCAGTTTGCACCCAAAAAATCAAATACCTGGGAATAAACCTGACCAAGGAGGTAAAAGACTTATATGCTAAGAACTATAAAACATTAATCAAGGAAATTAAAGAGGATTCAAAGAAATGGAAAGATATTCCATGCTCCTGGGTTGGAAAAAATAATATTGTAAAAATGGCCACACTACCCAAAGCAATCTACAGATTCAATGCAATCCCTATCAAATTACTCGTGACATTTTTCACAGAACTAGAACAATCCAAAAATTTATATGGATCCCCAAAAGACCCAGAATTTCCAAAGCAATCCTGAGGAACAAAAACCAAGCAGGAGGCATAATTCTCCCAGACTTCAGGCAATATTGCAAAGCCAGAGTAACCAAGACAGTGTGGTACTGGTATCCAAACAGACATACGGACCAATGGAACAGAATAGAGAACCCAGAAATAAACCCAGACACCTATGGCCAATTAATCTTCAACAAAGGAGGCAAGAATATAAAATGGAAAGAAGACAGTCTTTTTGGTAAGTGGTGCTCGGAAAACTGGACAACCACATGTAAATCAATGAAACTGGAACACACCCTCACACCATGCACAAAAATAAACTCAAAATGGCTTAAAGACTTAAACGTAAGACAAGACACCATCAAACTCCTAGAAGAGAACATAGGCAAAATATTCTCTAACATTGACCTTACAAATGTTTTCTTAGGTCAGTCTTCCAAGGCAACAGAAATAAAAGCAAAAATTAACCAGTGGGATCTAATCAAACTGACAAGCTTTTGCACAGCAAAGGAAACCATAAAAAAAGACAACTTACAGAATGGAAGAAAATATTTTCAAACAATGCAACAGACAAGAGCTTAATCTCTAAAATATAGAAACAACTTATACAACTCAACAGCAAAAAAGCCAACAACCCAATTGAAAAGTGGGCAAAAGACATGAATAGACATTTTCCCAAAAAAGATATACAGATGGCTAAGAAGCATATGAAAAAATGCTCAACATCACTGATTATTAGAGAATGCAAATCAAAACCACTATTGAGGTACCACCTCACACCTGACAGAATGGCCATTATTATTAAGTTCACAAATAACAAAAATAAAAAATACTGGAGAGGGTGTGGAGAAAAGGGAACCTCTTGCGCTCTTGGTGGGAATGTGAATTGGTATAACCACTATGGAAAACAGTATGGACGTACCTTAGAAAACTATATATAGAACTACCATATGACCCAGCAATCCCACTCATGGACATATATCTGGACAAAACTTTTCTGTCCAGAAAAGACACATGCACCCATATGTTCATTGCAGCACTATTCACAATAGCCAAGACACGGAAACAATCTAAACGTCCATGGACAGATGAATGGATTAAGGAGATGTGGTATCAGTATATAATGGAATATTACTCAGCCAAAAAAAGGACAAAATAATGCCATTTACAGCAACATGGATGGAACTGGAGAGTCTCATACTAAGTGAAATAAGTCAGTAGGAGAAAGACAAATACCATATGATATCACTTATATCTGGAATCTAATATATGGCACAAATGAACCTTTCCACAGAAAAGAAAATCATGGACATGGAGAACAGACTTGTGGTAGCCAAGGGAGAGGGGGAGGGGGAGGGAGTGGGATGGTCTGGGAATTTGGGGTTAATAGATGCAAACTATTGCCTTTGAAATGGATAAGCAATGAGATCCTGTTGTATAGCACTGGAAACTATATCTAGTCACTTATGATGGAGCATAATAATGTGAGAAAAAATAATGTATATGTACATATGTGTGTGTGTGTGTGTGTGACTGTGTCACCTTTCTATATAGTAGAAAATTGACAGAACATGTAAACCAGCTATAATGCAAAAAATTAAAATCATTAAATAAGATTAAAAAAAGAAAATAAAAGAAAAACAAATGGGTGATGGTTTCTCAAGTGTCCCTATTTAACTTTTAAAATGAAAGATGTCAGAAGGCTGGGGGAAAAGTTTTTATTTCTGGTAAATAAAGATAAAGAGGAATAAAGATAGACAAGTTGATGTTTCTTTAGATCCTTGCCAGTAGAGCTTGGACACCAGCGCCACTTCTCTAATGTTAAGTGTGTATTTTCTTACACCCGGGAACAGGCAAGAGGATGGATATACTCTTGGTCTTTGGCATGCCCAAGGATGTGGTACCCATATGGACCAATTTCAACCACAAATCAAAAATATTTGATGGGAAAAATCCAAAAAATTCCCAAAAGTAAGTCTTGAATTTGCTGTATTGACAACTCCTTATATAACATTTGCATTGTGTTTATAAACATATACATAGCATTTACATTATATTAGGTACTGTAAGTAATCTAGAGGTGATTAGTACATAGGAGGATGTGCATTGGTTATGTGCATATACATGCCATTTTACCTAACGGACTTGAGCATCCACAGATTTTGGTATCTGAGCTGGGCCTTGAAACCAACACCCAGCAGATTCCGAGGGACCATTATAAGTTTTAAAAACTGGGAATGTGGAGTTCCCCTCATGGCTCAGTGGTAACAAACCCATCCATGAGGATGTGAGTTTGATCCCTGGCCTTGCTCAGTGGGTTAAAAGATCGGGCATCGCCATGAGCTGTGGTCGTAGGTCACAGACACGGCTCAGATCCTGCATTGCTGTGTCTATGGCATAGGCTAGAGGCTGTAGCTCCAATTCAACCCCTAGCCTGGGAACTTCCATATGCCACAGGTTCAGCCCTAAAAAAGACAAAAAATGAAAATAATAAATAAAAACTGGGAATATGACAAGAGAGCATATTTCAAAAGAAGGGAACAATTTGGATTCACAAAGGCATCATTATCTCCAGCATTGCCAGTGTCATCATCTACCCTCTACTGTATTTTACTGTATTTCAGATAATAATCTTATTTATTCTACACAGAAAGCCTATAAGATAAGCAGCATTTTGTAAATGGTTATCCTGAATTTTAAAGAGGTTGTATTATTTCATTTAGGAAATGCAAATCAAAACTACGAGACACCACTTCATATGTACTAGAATGATTGTCATTTAAAAATTTTTTAATCAAAAATAAAGAACCAGGAAATGGCAAGTGTTGGCAAGGATATGGAGAAATTGGAACCCTTGTACATTGTTAAAGGGAATGTAAAATAGTGCAGCTGCTGTGGAAAATAGTTTGTTGGTTCCTGAAAGAGTTGAACTTAGAATCACCATATGACGTAGCAATTCCACTTTCCAAGTATGTACCCAAAAGAATTGAAAACAAAGACTCAAATAGATACTTGTATGCCAGTGTTCAATCACCAAATTTTTTGAGGAGGTAATCGAGAGGATGTGACTGCCGGTTGACCCAAAAAATGGATCGAGGCAGTCTTCACCCCCTCCCCTGTCCTTGGAATGTATATTCTGCCCACAGTTCCGGCAGTGGGTGCTGTTTTCAAGGACACAGCCTTGAGAAAGCAATGTGTTGCTGAGAACACCTGGATAGTCTACATGACTGAACCCCGTTAAGACCTGTATATAAACTTTTAAGAGTCTGGTGGATAGGTGCAGAGATCTACTTGTCTTGCAGTGCCCACAAGCCCCATATATTAAGTTCCTTGGGTTACCAGCACTGCCACCTACCAACCTGGAAGCGTCTGCCTTTCTCTGCCCTCTGGTCTCTCCCTGCCCTCTGTGTACAGGAGTCAGTTTCAGATTTCACCAGAGAAGCTCCTGACATTTCAAACCAATGAGTATCATTCACAATAGGCAAAAGGTGGAAATAACCCAAGAGTCCACCAACAGATGAATGAATAAACAAAATATGATATATTCATGCAATGGAATGTTATACAATGGAATATTACTCAGTCTTTAACACATGCGGACATAGGCTACAACGTGGATGAACTTTGAAAATGTAGTACTAAGTGGCATAAGCCAGACACCAAAAGCAAGAATTACATGATTTTACTTATAGGGACTAAGGCAAATTCATAGAGAGGAAAAACATAGATTAGAGGTTTCCAGGGGCAGGGGGGCGAGGAAAATAAATGAAGGGTTATTGTTTAATGGCTGGAGAGTTTCTGGTTGGGGTGATAATATTTGGAAATGGATAGTGGTGATGATTGCACAGCACGTGAATGTGACTAATGCCAATGACTAGTACTGTTTTTTTTTTTTTTTTTGGCTGCGCCAGCGGCATGTGGAAGTCCCCAAGCCAGGGATCGAACCCGAGCCACAGTTGCAACCTGTGTCACAGCTGCGGCAGTGCAGGATCCTTGATCAGCTGTGCCACACTGGAACTTCTTGTATATTTTTTAAATGGTTAAAATGATAAATATACATATATTTTTTAAACTGTAAATATATATGCATATATATGTTACTATATATATGTCACTACAATTTTTAAAAAGAAGAGGTTGAATTACTTGCAAAAAGTCACACAGTGAGTAGGTAGCAGAGGTGAGAGGCAAAGCTATATCTGTCTAAATGAGATTCCCTTACATACTAGACTGTTCTAATTTTCTATACTCATGAATTGGGAGAAATTGCAGTTTGCAATGGAAACACACACATAACACTAATCCCTTTATTTTGTGTAGAAAAGATTTCTTTAACTCTTGCTTTCTTGTCCTCTGCATCTAGCAATTTGCAAAATCATAATTTTCCATGGCTTTAGATTTTTTTAGTTTAAAAATCCTAACTCCTCCATCACCCCAACTGTTGCAAATGACAAGGTTTGGATATGTTTTCATTCATATCATAGCCTTACAGGAACAAAGATATTATACCGTGTTATGACCTTTCTATTTTCTGTTTATCTTTTTAAAAAAACATCCATCAGATTGATTCTGTGGGTGGAGATTTCAATGCTATGGTCTATGCCAGAATTAAACAGATAACGTCATTTGAACTTTTGCTATTCTTTGAATTTGAGTGGGAAAAAAATTTTTAAAAAATGGGCTTTTTTAGGTGATCCTTATTTTAGAATTTAGTATAAAAATAGTAGCAATTGGAAAACCTAGCCTCCCACTGGCTAACTGCGGGACCTTGGAAAAGTAATTGACATATAATCAATGCTGAATAAATAATGGTGGTTGTTGTTATTGTTATTATTAATCAATGTCAGAGAAGCCTTAGTCATTGCATCAATAAAGTAAATTAGTTTTATTTGATAATTTCTAAGGTCCCTTTCTGCACATACTTTCCAGAATTCTAATTCTAATTTTTTATGAAAAAAATTGCCAGAAAATCAATCTGCAAATCTCTCTCTTCCAGCCCTTCTCTAGTTCCTCATTGGGAAAATGTTATTTCCTAACTTTCAGAGGTTGCTCTTGTTGTTAACCATAACTTATTGTTTTCCCACACTTGGCCAGATTTTTCTTCCCTGGTCCCATTACCCCTCAGGTGAAATTGACACTTTCACGGCTTGGTGAGTAGAGTGTGAAATAATTAAATGTGACAAGACTATTGCTTTCAGATTGAGTCCAGCTCCCGAATAGTGGGATTGATTTTCCTCCAACTTATGACAAGAAATGGGTCTGACAAGTTACCACCACCACCCAAAAGGAGGCTTTTCAGAGAATTTCAAGCAGGTGAAAATTGTGCTTCTATTGAAAACTGTCCATCATGCTACAGTAGATCACATAAGTCAACTACGTAACTCATCTACTTAGAACCAGACCTGCTATTTGTACTAATTAAGGAAAGGCCAGTCTAAACTCCACATGTTTTAGAATTCAAGTCCCTAGGGAGACATGTCTGTGGAAATGGAAAAATATTCGTTGGTAACTAGCATACATCATGCTGGTTATAACGCAGTGCTTGAAAACTGTTCTCTTAAGGAGTCTAACATTCTCTGTGCCCTAGACTACAGCTTTAACTCACTTGGCAAACTTTGCATATGATGCAAGTAACTTTACATACTCCTATTTTTCTTCTTTAAACTTATTTTATTGAAATATTGCTGATTTAAATGATATGTTAATTTCTGCTGTACAGCAAAGTGATTACTATACACTTTTATTATATACAGGCTTTTTCATATTATTTTCCGTTATGGTTTATCACAATATATTGAATATAGCTCCCTGCGGTATACAGTAGAACCTTGTTGTTTGTCTATTCTATATATAATAGTCTGTATCCGCTAACCCCAAACTCCCAGTCTATTCCTCCCCCACCCTTGGCAACCACAATTCTGGAAATTTATATACACTTAGTGGACCTCTGAAATAATAGCATTAAGTGGGATGGCTTCTACTCAGCTTTTCATATTTCCATGTAAAGGAACTTCCATTAGCACAATATTCTTGGCTTTTCTATGACTTCCAGAAAAGTGACTTATCGGATTGGTGAGTTCTGCCCAAAAATAGGTATGCAAAGCTCAACATGCAAGTTTTTTCATTTGTCTGTTTGTACTGTTTTTTCAAGTCCTGTCTGTGAGGAGGGTGCCTGCTTAGCTGCCCTTGGATATGTGCTAAGCTCAGTTAAGTAGTTCCCTCTACATGGAGGCCTGTGATTGTCCACTGTACCAGCCACTGGGCAGGTGAGCTGAACTTATTCAGAGATAAAAGGCTGGTAAGCCCACCTGGGCAACAGACCCAAAGCCACATAAGCTAAGAGCTTTGACAGTAACAATGGTGAGAGTCTGATTTTCTCCTTTGGCTTCTTTGCCTATCTCCCAATTGGTTCTAAACACAGGTGAAAAATAAGATGTCATTTATTGGAACAAACATTATGCTCCACAGTGATATTCAGGGCATGAGCCTAAAATCAGCTCATTGTTTCTCTGTGTGGATGGGGAGAGACTGGCATGCATATATTTTGTATGCATTTGTGCACAAAATTTAAAGTTAGGTGATCAAGTTCAATATTGAGGCTCTAACTACCTAGGGAGCATGGATTCTAGAGCCAAATCTTCCTGGATTACCATCCTAGACCTGCCACGTAGTAGCTTTACTAACTTTGGGCACATCCCATGACCTCCCTGTACCTCCTTTCCTGCTCTATAAATGGGAGAGAATAATACCTACCATGTGAGGCTGCAGTAAGGATTAGATGTGATGGTGTGTAAAAAGAACGTGGTGCATTGCTGGCATATAGTAAATCCTCAATGCACTCTGCCATTAGAATGGCTATTATTTTTTGCCTCGGGAAATGACTTACCCTCTGACTGCCTCTGTTTCCTCATTTGCAAAAAATAAAGCACAAGACTCAGATGTATTTACAAAGTTTCTGTAAGTCCGATAGTCTGTGTTTCTGTGTTGCAGACTCTGAGAGTATCATCGTAGTGCATGTGAATTTATGTGTATGTGTGAGTACGGGGTTTATGTCTGTGACCCACAAATTCTTGCTTCCTTTCTAATCTCCTAAATTTTACCATTACTGGAAAACACCAACAGAGGGCATCAGGATTTAATTCTGGGTGAGTTGCTCCCGGAGGCTAAGGTTCTGGCAGAGGCTGACAGGTCTCTAAGCAAAGCTCTTTGCCCACAGGAGCGCTGAAGATTTCACTTTCCTTTGACACTGAAGTGACCTCTGCCCCTTCCTTCCAGTCTGGCGCTGGGGTGCATACTTTGGCTTCTGTTTCTAGAGTTTCTCCCCCAGGGGTGTCTGCCTTTGCCTGGGAAGGGGGGGTGGTGATGGCATTTATGGAAACAGAACAGTGATTAATGACATCTGAGCTCCTTGTGCTGAATGCTGAACAGAGGCATGTGGGTTAGAGAGCAGGGTCTACCCAAGAGCTGCTCTTGTGTCTAAAATGGCACCAGGG